>OX419338.1:417500-595000 GCA_948470475.1 Galaxea fascicularis | reverse complement strand
TTTCTCCTGACAAGAGATTTGCATTACCTTTGTTTAAATGTTCCTGTACATGCAATCTTTAAATTGTGTCTCCAACCTTTCTGTTCCAGCACTAAATAATGCATGTTGTAGGTCAATGAAGTTCATGCCAGGCTAAAATGATTTCAACCTGGCTGAAACAAAAAATTAATTTCCTTTGTCTCTGAACCTTAATTATTCATGCAGAACAGGGTGATGAAGCAAAGGACATTGAGAATCAGACTACTCTGAAATCAATGTAAAACCTAAATATCAGTTTAAACTACGTACAACACAAATTTGTAAACATCCTGTTATAGTAAAGTATCTTATGAAAGCTTTAGTCTGTAAATATATATGTTTGCTTTCCATGTTTTCCTTAGTTGCCCTTAGAATACTTATTATAAATACAAAGTCGCTTATACAAAGTTTGCTTTTGTTGTAGGCTGTTTTGTAATACTCAGCACTCATGAGTTGATCATGACATCTGCAAGGAGATCCCGAAAGCTTCCGATATTTGTAAGATTCAATTCCAACAGGAATATACCAGTCCAAGTGGATCCACAATGGAATGTGTCAAAGTTAAAAGAAGAGATTGGCCGACAACAGGCAGTGGATCCCAAAGATATAAGAATCATTTTTGCTGGCCGAGAACTCAAGGATGACATGAAGCTCAAGGTTTTGTCTCAGTAATATAAATTTCCTAGTTTAGTTATATCTTTCTTTTTTCTTTTTCTGTTTTGTTTTGTAGGGCAAATAATTCTTCTGAATAAGACACTATCTAGTCCCATATGGTGGTGTATTTGTCATTTGAAGGGGGTACAATTTGGTAACCCCATCTCTCTAACCTCTCTGTCTTATTTTTATAATCTTCCTTGGACAAGATGGTTTGCTTCACGCCAACTTATTTTCCACTTTAAAAATCTGTTAAAGCCATTTAAGAAGTATTCTGATATGACATACTAATTTTTCTTGGACAATTCTGTCCAAGGGGGAAAGGCACAGTGAGGTTATCCCTGTGTGAAGCAACACTAGGGGTGGTCACAGCCAGGGTTTGTTACATCCCTAGTGGTTCTTTAGTGTCCCACAGAATCAACTGTGAAGGGTTGTGAGATGGGACTTCCAGTTTATGGTCCTTACCAGAGAAGACTAGAAAGTCTAACCATTTGCAGATGTCATTGCAAAGGAAGCACTTTCTCGACTCAGTTATTTAAAGACCCTGAGTGTCGGCCCGGCCAGGGTTTGAACTCATGACCTCCTGCACTCTACCAACTGAGCCAACTGGTCGGTGGTTGGCAGTGCATGTGTTCTGTCTCAGAAAATATGCATGGATGACATCAAAATGTAGAAAAACAAAGTCATACATGATGAGGGCTCTGCAGGAGAGGAGCGTGACTGATATTCTCACCATGTTTTGAAGTTATCCACGTATTATTTAAGAAACAGAAAACATGTACCGTGTTTCTATCAAGTTATGGAAACACAAGTTCTTCCAAACTTTCCTGAGTGTTTCTATAACTTGATAAAAACACAGAGAACATGTTTTCTATTTCTTTTAGAAAACACTGCAACAAAAAAAGGAAAACAACTTGTTAATTTTGATCATCAAAATGGAAATTCCCTTTGCTCACATCATCATCATGTCAACAGCTCATGCTAGTTCTGTGTTTCTATTGAGTTATAGAAACACGATTTCTAACCAGTCAGCATGGGACTGCTTTCTAACAAATTACACATGCACTGACAAATTGAGTCCTTTTGTCTTAAACAGTTGTTTTGATTGTTTTGACATTTGATTTAATTTCGAGTTTATTTGATTAACAGTCTCCCCAATTAGTAAAGCACTCGTGTTCAGCTAGAGCGATTTGAGACTTAAATAAAGTTATTATTATTATTATTATTATTATTATTATTTGACTTTCTTTGTTTCATGAGTACATCATTCACAAACTCATCTAGACCAACCAAAATGCAAGGTTTACACTGCCAATTGTATAATTAATTAAATGTCAATAGTCTAGACTTCCTAATGACTGCAACGTCATTCAAAATTGTTGGATTTCGTCAGATGATGCAACTTAATGTTGTAATTAAGTTAGGCTGCCAAACACTTACAACATGTTTGTTTAATGCAATACTTGGCCAAAATATACCAAAAAATAACCTAGAAAAGAAATGCATACTATATTTGTTGGTTGAAAAAGTGACATGAAACAGATTGAAATTTAATTTTATTGTAATAATGCTTTTTTATGGAAACACATAATGCTAAATTAATTATTTTGTTTTTACCCGAAGTTCCTGGTTTTCTTAAAACAGTAAACAACGAACATGTGACATGGTTGACTGTAAAAATTAGCACTGATCTACTTGTCTCTTAACTTAAACGTCCATCAGGATGCTGATATTCCTAACCAAAGTGTAATTCATGCCGTTCGTGGTGGCCGTTGGTCTGCAAGATCAGGAAAGGGCTTAGAGGCTCCACTGTCTAAAGTTTGTCTTGATACTGTCGGAGAAGGAGATGAGACAGAAGGTGCTGCTGCTGCTACCACAGTAAGAGGAGGTATAAATTTAAACAAAAGGCCATTCGGACTTGCATGTACATGTAACCTAAATTCAAGCCACTTTACAGTTCCTATTGATCTGCTACTGTTTTTGGAATTTTGACATAATTCAAGAAAACCCATAGCAATAATTTTATATTGAGAAGGCATTATCCGTTTGGGCAGCTCATTGTAAAGCTCAGGAAGTGTGGCCATACCAAGAGCAGGGCTGGAAACAAAACTTGGTCATTGGACATTGTCCGACCAAATTTTGAAAATGTGTGGCCAATTTCACATTATGATTGGACATGATTTGAAGTAATTATATGCAACTGGTGCCAAGCATGGAGAAATGCACACATGCAACTTGTTTTTGGTTTTGGTTTTATTGGCTGAGAAAATGGTGTCTGAGTATTTTGTCAACCAATCAAGGAGCGAGGTAATGCAAAACCTAAGCAAATGTGATTTACTTTCGACACTCAATTGAAAATCCCTATATTGTCATTAGAAGTAGTAGAAATAGTAGTAGTGTTAGTGTTGGTATTATCACTGTTTTTGGCATTAACTACTATTATTATTGTTATTATTTTGAAGCATCTGCCTCTCAGCGTCAGGCTCAATATTTTGTGTACTGCAGGACTTGTAAAGACATCACCCCAGGAAAACTGAGGGTTTGTTGTTCATGCTGTAAGGAAGGTGCTATGGTTCTGTATCAGGTAATTAATTGTGGGAAAAAAATGGCCAGAGTTATTGTTGCAGAGGACATGTTTTCGTACTGATGCTGAAGAAACCCAGATCAACTCACACACAAGCATCCTAATCCAGTGCTTGGTTTGGATTAAAAGCTGAAGTCACTCTCCACGCCTGAGCAAAAACAAAAAAGATAAGATAAGAAAGAACGAAACCAAAACCACAAATAAAAGCATTGGCACCCTCCTGGTTCGTTATTCTCAGTAGTATAAATTAGCCAACAAATCTTTAAGGCCAGTTCACCAGACTGTTTGATTTGGTCTTGTGTAGCTAGTGGAAGGTGAGTCAGTGGAGTTCATTAACGTTCTTGCATAAAAGTACTGATACAATATTGTATACTGTCAGACTTTGCACATGCTGTTATCGGAGACAACCTCCCACAGGCATAGATCAATATTTAAGGTTCTGGACTGGGACTGAAGAAAAAATAGCAAAAATGTTTGGAAGTGCATGGCAAGGAAAGTTGAGTTGCGAGTTTTAGTTTTAGGGTCTGGTTTGTGGGAAGAGTTCAGGGTAAAGTACAGCAGTTTTCATTTCAGCATCAAATGAAATTGTATTTCCTTCGGGTTTGCATTGCTTCGCTCTATGATCGGCCAGCAAAAGCTTTCACCACTCTCAACCAATGAGAAGCAATACCAAAACAATTATTGCAAATTTTTCCATGCCTTATGCCGGTATATGTAATTATTTCAAATTCCGATTGACTCATTGTACGGTTTGCATCTGTTTTGATTGGTTTGAGGAATTTCTTTGGTTTTGGTTTTGTGATACTCAATTGAAAAGCGTTCTATTTGGTATGTGGTTAGTTTTAGTTTTAGTTTTAGGTCTACGTTGGGATTATGCCTAGGTTTTGTATGGTTACTAGGGATCATATAAATGATAGGGTTAGTGTGTTTGGTGATTGTAAGTGGAAAGACAACCCGTGTCTTCTCCTCAGTAACCCCCTTTTTCTTTAAACCAGCACTAATAATAGAGGTTTGTGTTTGTAACTCTGTACTTTTTACTTTGTTTGTGTTTTCCCAGGACCCCAGCAGCTGGGATGATGTACTGAAGCCAGGGAGGATCAGAGGATCATGCAAAACTCCCGGATGTGAAGGCGATATCGCGGTATGGGCAATCAGTGTGATGAAACTAGACGCACCCATGGTTAATTTCAGTGAAATGTCTCGAGATCACAATGGTCTCGCAAATTTTGATTTAATAAATACTTATGATGACAAACTAAATAATTTCAGTGAAATGGCCCTGGAGGTAAAAAAACATCTTTAATACAGCTAAAAACCGCGTCCTGTCAAAAATCCAAACAGGTTAAAATAAAATAAACCACGTTAAAAGTACTAAAAATGATCTGTGAAACACATGTATAACATGACTTGTTAGACTTACTTGCTGGGTGCTCAGTTCCTGGGCCAGTATATAGGCTCCACAAACAAATTGGGTGAGCTGAAAATATCTCAGTTGAATTGGCATCATAGTATAGCATGCTGGTAACTCTCAGTAAAACGTGGTATAATTTCGGTAACTTGAAATTATTGCAGATGACTCTGGACTTATCACATCGAATTTTATAACAGCAGTCAACAAATCCTGTAGGAATGGTGATTGTTTCTTTAAAATGTGGAGCTGTGTCAGTTGGGAAATGGGCACAAAGTTTTCTTTTATCAATTAACTTGAGAAGTCAATTAGTAGTTAGGAGAATTGCAACTTCATTTTTAGCACTCTTTTGACTACAAAATGGGACTGAGATAAAAAAAAAGTTCACTTTTAACTTTCCCCTCCAGGTGTTCTACTTCAAATGTGCTAGGCACCCGGCTGCCGAAGGCGACAGTTGTGTAGCTCTTCATTTGATTCGTTCAAATACCAGAGATATTCCTTGCCTCGCATGTACAGACGTTAGGTGAGTATATAACTACCAATTTGGCTGTTATGCGTCTTATTAAGTCAGAAGGGTTCCCCCCCCCCTATTTTAAGATCAATACTATCGGAAAGGAAGGTACTGAAGGATATTTGAAAAAACTGTAAGGAAATCGTCCAACCTGTTATGATTATCATAAATTCACTTGGAATTCAGTGTTAACTTTCCAACGTAATTTTCGCACTGATATAGTGATTTGGTTCTCTGATCTGAAGATTGCTGACTTGTTTCATTTTTGTTTTGTAGGGACCCTGTTTTAGTTTTCCCATGCACGGAAGGGCACGCCGTGTGCCTGGACTGTTTTGAAATTTACTGCACAACAAAACTGAACGAGAGACAGTTTGTACAAAATGATGATCATGGATATACTTTACCATGTCCAGGCAGCTCAGGTGAGATTAACGGGGGAAACCGTGTAATGCTGCGTCAGTGGGAGAGTGGAACACGAAAATTTGGTTTTATCAACGGAGCTGATAATGTGAATTGGCCACCGTGAAAGGATAAAAAAGCCAACCTTGCGAGCGTTAGCCCTTCTCACTCTGAGCTACTCTGACAAAGGGCTAGCGCTCGAAAAGTCAGCTTTTTTCAATCCTTTCTCGGTGACCAATAGACCCTTCTCCAAAATGGCGGCCGAAAATTCAAATAAGTGAAAATTAAAAACGTATACCAGCACTAGAAAGAGCACCTTTACTTTAGTAACCCTGGAAAAAGGAAAAATTTGCAGACGTTTGTATGACTGGGGGTATACGCCATACCCCCATAACATCCTCTCATAACATCGCTGCTCATTTGCATCCTGGCCTGTTAAATTATTTTTAACACTTTGAACAGTAAAATTGCTTTGGTTTTGATCAGTAAAATAAAACAATGACAACGACATATGAATAAACAAAAGCAAAGCTTTTCTTTGACGAGTTTATTATGTCTAAGGAAACAATAAACTAAACGAGTTCATATTTTACATATTGTTAGTCTATAGCAAGTCTAGTTTGCGTATAAGCTGTATTGTCCATGGGCGAATTCTGTAGCCGCTGCCACAGAAAATCAGAAATAAAAATTCTTACTTCACTGATTTGGTCCTCAAGTCGAAGTTCGTGCTATTTTGCATTTTAACTTCCGGGGGAAGTTATATGTTCTGATTGTCCGTCGTGTTTGGTTTCATAATCCAGTTGGTGTCTGTAGAGCTAGCTTCGCCTAACTTTTTGTTGAGCTAAGTGCATTGATAAATTCTTTGCCAACGAAAGTAGGCTAAAACAAAACGACTGAAAGATAATATTTTGGTTTCGGATTCAACTCTTTACTAAAACGCAACCTCATGTAGTACATGAGGGAGAGACAATGTTCATTTGTGTTACGTCTGTTTCGCTTGGATGTGTTTTTTATGACACTTACACTTGGTTTATACGCACAAAGGTATTCCAAATACTAGTTACACGCGAGATCATCTTAACCATCACTCTTTCTTGAACATTTTTCCAATCTCCTTAAGCACGTCCAGTGTAAATTGTTGATATCTGCTCTCCGCTTCCAACTGCTGTTGCAGAATTCTCTTGAATAAATCCTCTTCTCTCTTCCGACTGTCTTCCAAGAATTCCCGCAAAATGCCTATCATACTCAAGTCGTTTTGCCGGCTCTGTCCCATTTTAACTGGTCTAGGATTTTTCCTGGGTTTTTTTCTGACTGGGGACGGCTCATTCAATGCATTGTTCCAGTGTGGTCGCTTGTGGCTACTTGAAACTGTTTCTTCTGTGTAGCTTTCGTCATCAGATGATTCGTCGTCGCTGGCCACATTTTGCGGCGCAGATGTTCCAGGAATTGTTGTGGCAGGGGTGGTCTGGGGTACTCCCTCGTTGTACACCTGTACAGGTACTGAGTACTGCCCCACTTGAGTTGATATGGGGGCGTTCAGGGGCGTGGTCTGGGGTGCTGGAGCGATGGGGCGCAAGGGTTTGGGTGTGTGGTCATCAGGGGGTATATTGATGTGTGGTGAAGGGGAAGAGGTAACAACTGTTGCTGTACTGACGGAGGTATCACCAACAACCGGACTCAGCTCTACGGGAATGTTAATGCGCACGACATCACCTTGATTAAACGGCGCGCCTTTATTTTTTAAGATATCCTTCAAGGTGTCGTGATACGGAAACGAATGTGGCAGTTGATCCTTTGTCCTGTTGTACTCAGCAAGAAGATTCTTGATTCTCACTTTACACTGATTTCCTGTTCTGGGGCCGAGTGAGCAGTGTGCCACACGCCGATTGAACTCCCTTGCTATCATGTTCCATTCCTGGTAGTTTCTCTTCTTACCTTTAATCAGTCGGTAGTTGGCCCTCCACAACCCTAATAAGGTCGTTGTTTCTCCCTCAGTCCATCTAGATGAGTTTACTGTTCCGCCGACTTCCTCTTCATTCACTTCCGGTTTGGATATTGTGGCTTGGTGCTGATGAGGTACGTCAATTTGGACCACATTGCTCCTCTCCCCCTCTCCTATGGGCATCGCATTTGTATGAGAACCTGAAGCCATAGTGTACTTCCAAGGCTGTAATTGTGGAAGATTAAAACTTGTTTAGTCATGGTTGAGAAGGTTAGATGCGAAGTGGAGCCCATGTGAGTCAGAAAGCTGTCCAAGAAATTAGAACAGTGTTTCCACAATGTGCAAACACTCGCCGAATTTCCCCATGAAACCTCCCCTCCCCAAAATGTAAGCACCTTAAGCCCGTTTGAAACGTCGGGCTACTGCCGTGCTTAGCAGACTCGACTGTCGACTCCAGCACTACCGGCTTGGTTACAGACGCCGAATTTATTCAATCGAATTGTGGTAAACAAAACACTGACCAATCGTTGTACTAAGTAAATCCAAAAACACCGGTTTAGCTAACTTTTAAAATGTATTTATCACTTATGAATTGAGGTCGGCACGGCAATGGCACGACGCAGTTGAAACCAACAGGGACGCCTAACGAGTCAAATCAACCAAAAGCTGTTTTTAAAGTACGCTTTGGTAATTGAATCAATCAATCAATCAATCAATCAAATATATTTATTTACACTATAAAGGGCATTTAAATACAATTTATAAGTTACAGAATTGAAGCCTGTTTAAAGTGATGTTTCCATTGGCAAGACGTATTTGATATGTTCGGATTCCTCAGCTGAAATTTTGATTGCCCGAAATTCGTAGAGAACTATTTACTCTCTGAAAATGCTAGCTGACGTTTTTGACTGCCAAAAACAGCAAATACGACCCTTCCGAAAACGTTAGAGGCTATTATTTCCCCCATTGTGAATCGTTGAGGCCATGCTTCAGTTACGAAAATCCGAATGCACTCATTGATCGACGCCGAAAATCCAAGGCAAACCACCCTCCATCGAACAGATATCTATCGAAACTTGTCGATGGATAGGTCGTGCTGGCAACCTCTGTCATGCTACACGGCAACAGCACGACTTGCTTTCAAACGTCGACTGAGTTTAAGTCAAATCTAATTCGATCAACATGAGTAGCACAGCGTTTCAAACGGGCCTAACTTTCAGATGGAAACGTCCTTCCAGCAATAATCCCCTCCAAATAAAAAGGGTATACACAGTTAGCGTGAGCTGTTTTAAGTTCTTTTCTTGGCTTTTTATTTAGGTTTTTTTGGTCGTTTTTTCAAGTCAAAGTTGCCTCAAAGCCTTCCCCAAAACAAGCTCGCTTGAACAGGAATTTAGCAATCGCAGAAGTAGCATCCCTAAGGCCCTTCTTAAGACAAGCTTGCTCGACCAGGAATTTATAGGAATGTAATCCCAGAAGTAGCCTAATACCTTCACTGTTACAATTTCACCAAAATTTCGCCATTTCGGATCTGCTATCAGTTGGAAAATTGTAACCGCGGCATTTCGTCCAACACTGGCCGCCGGAAGACCTCTGGCATCCAGGGTCTATTTAGCATTAAAACACCGCCAGATAAGAAGAACAGATTTCATGGCCGTAAGCTCAATTGAGACACACAGAATGTTTAACACTGAGACGAACTATAAAGCACTGTCTGAAAGGCACAAATGGAAAGCATAAACTGAAAGAAGCAAAAGCGGTTGCTATCAATCTCCTCAACCACACGAAGCGAAAACACGAGCTGTAAAGATTCAGGGGCACCCAACGAACAAATAAAGCTAACAAACCTTCAATGAGGGATATTTCTAGGCTCCTTGTAGTGTTTAAAGACTGTTTAAAAAGTTATTTTAATCAGCTAGAAAAATTTGATCTGTTCGGATTTCTTAGCTGAAGATTGAAGTGCCCGGAAATTTTAGGGAATTAAATCTTCATTTCAGAAATTGCTATCCGAATGTCACCTTCGAGGAACTTCTCTGCGAACTATTCGCTTACCCGAAAATGCTAAGCGACCTTTTCAAGAGCCAAAAATTGCAAAAATATCCCTTCCGAAAATCTAAGGGACTGTTTTCCCCCAAGTTTTCCTGGTTGCGAATCTTTTAAGTGATGTTTTAGTTAAGAAACCAGTACCTTTTTGGCAATGCATTATCCGAAAGTCTTAGAACAGGAAGACTCTCCCGAACAGACATTTCGTCGAAGTTTCTCGCTGGGTGCCCCGGAAGATTGAAACATGCCTTTTGTATTTGTTTATCTATGGGCACTGCCTTGAAACTGAAATTCGCCTACTTATGGCTACGAAAAAATTACGGATATGAAAACACTGCTTTTGACCAGCCTCCTCTCGAAGGAGTCCCAAATTGTCATACTTCCTGTAGCTTTGAGAATAATCAATAGTTTCGAGACGAGAGTGGATCCGAATGCTGCAAACAGCATTGGATCCAACGTTTGAAAGCAAACGAATATTAATGCGACAAATGGATGCGAATGTAAGATTCGAGCTTGTCTCAAATTGGCATTATTTCTGCCGCTCTATCGATGTCTAAAATGCTCAAAAAAGTAATGATACTCACAAGATGTTGTGTGTGTTATGTTGCCGTTCAAATCAGCTTCGTGCTCTGCCCAAAGTGTAATAATCCTCGCTCCTTTTGAATGTTCGAGTGAATGCGATTCTCGTTGCACTCAAACCATAAACAGCATTGAAGCTCGTTCGACTCGCTTGAAAGAATAATCTTCCAAAGTTCATCCGCGTATTCGGAGTTGAATCTTCCTTGATAACTCAACCTAAAATAGCTATAAAAAAATGAATTCTGTTGTTTCTCGATGTTATATATTTCAATTCGCCTGACTAAATGTTGATTGTCTGTAACACGCCACTGCTATTTTCTGTCTCCGAACTGGCTGTAGTCTGACAAATCAAGCTACACAAATAGCATTCACAAACAATGATCTTTTGTCTTTCGTCATGACGTAAGCGAGATCCGATCTGTGATTTGATCGATCCATGTTTTTGCATATGGTAATTTGATTCTCGCACTTTGGTTGCACAGAATCAGAGCGCGATGCTTTCACAAAAATAAGTTTAATGTCGTAATGTTTGCACAAAGCGAAGGTGAAAGTCGAGAAAGAAGCTTTATTGGCTGTGATAATTGAATTCAAAGGTTGCATTTGGTGAGCGATCGTTTCGCCCCAATTTCATTCGTATTCAATGTTTGGTCGACTCGTACGCCCAAAGCTTGAAAAAGTATTTACCTCGATGCAGTTTAAAGATTATGCTGTTTGAGGACACGTGCAGACCTTCCAACTCTCACGGTTTGGCCGTGAGACTCACGGTTTAAGGTGTCATCTCACGGTCTCTCGGTTTAGCCTCTAAATCTCAAGGTTTTTCACAATATTGAATAAATCAATAAAATGGCAATCTCAATCAAAAACAACCTAAAATGAAATCAAATTTATGTGTTCAGTCTGTCTGTATCACCATTTTCATGTCTTTTCATCTCAGTTCAATCAACTTAATTTATAATTTTTACGTATTATAGTCTATAAATAATATTAAAACGTTTGTTGCCCCAGCACGCGTTCATTGATAATCGACTATCGGGTGTCCACGCGTGTATTCGCGCGTGATAGCATGCCACGTGTTCAAGATGGCGGAAAATTTGAAAATCTCAAGGTTTGGGACCCAAATCTCAAGGTTTCTTCAAGTAAATTTTTGGGATCTCAAGGTTTGGGTGTTTCAGAGGTTGGAAGGTTTGCACGTGTCTGTAAAATATCTCAGTTGTGCAATTTGTCACGAAACCCAAGTTGTTATAATTGTCATAATTAGCTTACATTGAGCAAGCGTTCAGTGATCTAAGCATAGTTCTGATCAATCTCCAAAATGCTCTCTTCAGTTTAAAGGAGCGTGGCTACTAGTGAATTCATTTAGGATAATTAGCGGTTTGGTAAACAGAAATCAATTTTAAAATGCGTCTCGGGCATGTTGTAATATGGCCACGCTAGAGATTTGCTCATCTACCATGAAATGAAGCAGATGCACCAAACTCTGCCCAGAATTCTTTGAAAGCAAACCCGCGCCATAATGGTTTGTTCAAAAAATGGTGCGAGATCGATCGAGAGTGAAGAGATGTTAAGCCGCTGCTGCACAGAATCATAGCGCATAACTAACAATGCTTTAGGTGGTATCTCTTTGCTTTTGTTATCAATGACCTTCATTGGGTTCCTTTCCTTTAGAAAGCTGTGGATACGCTTTCCCCGAGGCTCATCATTTCCGGGTTCTCGGACAAGAGCAGGTCAGTAGATCTGTCTATATTTGGCTTTCTATGGCTTTACCTAATTAAAATTAAATTGTCTTAGTGTGGGTATGGAGTATTGCGTATTATCGCAGTCCATGGATAGTTATTTTTAGATCATGACGGTTATCGACCATTGAGGAAGAAGGTCAGTTTAGCTTGATAGCGAATATTTATCGTTTATTACTGTTGGACGATCGCCTCGCCGCCATTAAGGATCTTTTGATTGAATTCCGGCTCCATCTTTCTTCTTACAAATCGGTCTCCTGCTCTAACGTAACTTTTGAAACGATTAATGTGACAAGTGATAAATGATATATGAATCACGCGAATTTAGACTCCTTTTGAGTCTCGTGCTCCATCTCGAAATCAAATTCCTTTCTTTGTTGGGTTTTGCCGCCCAGAGAGCAGGAAGTGGTGAGGATTATTGAATTCAGACTTCCAAATTATAGGTAAATCAGTGGTCTCGTTCGATTTTAGAGTAGAATTATTGACCTTCATCAGGCTTTCATCTTGCAGTATGACCGGTACCAGAAGTTTGGAGCCGAGGAGTGTTTGCTGAAGATGGGTGGTATCCTGTGTCCTGGCCGCGGATGTGGAATGGGACTTTTGCCTGAGGCTAGCATGAGGTCTGTCACGTGTGGCAGCTGTCATGTAAGTGTACACGGAACTGTTTGTGTCAAACGTAAAAATAACTTTGACAGTGAAATTTTGATTTAACTCTGAATCAAATCATATAATAATAATAATAATAATAACTTTATTTAAGTCTCAAATCGTTCTTGCTGAGCACCAGTGCTCTACTAATTGGGGAGACTGTAAATCAAATAAACTCTAAATCCTTGCTCCCCCTCATACAATTCACAATTATTTGTGAATTGTATGAGTTCAATAATATTAATCATCGTCATGGGTTGAATGAGAGGAGCAGTTTCAAATTTAACAGACTTTTGTTGTTGTTGTTGTTGTTGTTGTTGTTGTTGTTAAAATGGGCAAAATCAGGAAAGGAAGTGATCTACGGAAAGAAAAATGGGGGTCACCGAGTTTCACAGCATTCTCGTCCCCAGAGCTCACGATCCTTCTGGCCTGAGGCAGAAATCGGGAGCTCTGGCCAGTTCCGAAATATGCGCAGTCGCAGTGAAGGTGCATTTTTGTAGCCGTTGGCAACCACTTTTGTTTCAAACTTCTGAGTTGGCGCTGAAGAGCCGGAAGTTCGTGATTCACGGACTTCCTGTTTTGGAACCAGCCAGAGCTCTCGATCCCTGCCGCAGGCCAGAAGGGTCGTGGGCTTTGGGGACGAGAATGGTTTCACAGTTATCCCATGATGCCATACGCTTTCACGTTCCATTCTTGTGGAAATTAGCGGGCATGCTTTATTGATGTTTCATGGGCTTTTACAAAACGAAAAAAGTTGGTACGTGACGTGCGCGAAAAAATGCGCAGTAGCAATGGGCGCGAACATCCGTAAAATGTGTAATCATTTACACTGTATGAATACCGAAGTCTTTAAAGGATATGTGCCATTTATTCCGGACAAAATCATTGCGTGTAAGTTCGGCAAGATTTCCGCAGAGGTCCCTACATTAATTATGCATGCATTTTGTGACTCAAACTCAATTCGTTTTTGGAACAGGGTTAGTATGAGAGTGACGCATGTATAATTAATGTAGGGACCTCTGCGGAAATCTTTCCGTAAGTTCCCCTCTTCTGTTTATCTTTTGTTCGTCTTAGCTCTGCAGTTCGATTCCCAGTTTGTGACTAAGAACTTATGAATAATAAGTGTGTCGATATTTATTAGCATAGTTAATTAGTATTCGGTGTGTGCGAATACCGTGCGTGGCATGTACCCGATTGTGTATATTTAAGTCGTGTGTAATTTTTGCGTTGTCAGTTGCATTTGATCTTGGCTTCTACCACGATGAGTCAGAGGAGTCCAATTAAACATATTTAACGTTACAATAAGTTTGTATAGTTGGATATGTTCCAGAAGCGTGTGCATGTCTTACTAATTTCAGCTGGAATTCTGCAAAGAATGCAAGGAACCTTATCAACGTGGCCACTCATGTCATCAGAACCAGGCCACCCCAGCCGCTGCTGCAGCTAGGCCCAGTGTGAGTAGATAACATGAGAATGAGGCACCCCTTTTGTTTCGCTGTGTTGATGGTTTGAGTTTCCCTTTTTTTCTTCTTGGTGAAATCATTCTTGAAGAAAGGACGTATGGTATGATATGGTCAGATCTTTTCACGTAAAGAAGTTAAACGTTTCATTATTAGGAAAATTGACGGAGGAAAAAATTATCAAAGGGCTGAAAGAACGGGTCCCCCACTTTACTGAAAGTTTTAATCCAAGTCTGTTATTCGCAGCTGAGATGATTTGACTCATTGGATTGGCATTTTTATAGCGCCCCGTTATTTTCCAGCTTCAAACCGGCTTTCAGAAGGAGTGGTGTCTAACATTTTCAGTAGAAAGCGGTTAAAAAACTAGTCAGGATGGCCGACTGGTTTCAATGCGGTGACCCGGGTTCAAATCCCGCTCTGACCATTAGCTGGTGTTGTTCTGGGTAAGTGCCTGGTTCAACTCCTCAGTCATCCTTGTAAATAGCCAACTGGTCTGCCTCCCGCCAGTTTGGATTTTGTTGTTTTCATTTATGTGCTTGTCTACCACAATGCTAATCTAAAATCCGACTTAAAATAAAGTTATTTATTTATTTATTCATTTATCTTATCGCTCAACGACTCAAAAAGCAGTCTGTTTTGATGTTTGCACACGGCACTGTGTACGTGCTGATCGTGTCTTAAAACTCGCTGAGTGCGCATGTCTCGACTGTTTTATCGAGTGTTCTTTTATCTTTGAAGAGAAAGTGCTCTGATCGCGTACGGTACGTGTTATTCTAGAGATACCAAGTAAACGCAGAAAACGCCAGACGCGCCCGCTGGGAGGCTGAGGCCAAAAAAGTTATACAAAAAATCAGCAAGAAGTGTCCCGGATGTCAAATAAACACGGAGAAAAATGGTAAGGAAACATCTGTGATCCTATCGTCCTTTACGACTCAAAGTGAAGGGCGCAATGTCCTTTCGTGGGCTTCAATAATATACGTTTGTAGAATACCATGCATATGAGTGCAAATGTTGAATGATTTGTTTGAATGCTTTACTAAACAAAGACGCAAAACAAAATGCATCATTTTTCGCACAACTAAAGTAATCATGAACAACAACTTTTATTGAACCCTTACACTTAGAAAAATTCAAGCTAAAAGGGGTGTTGACTTCCTAAAATAGCTAGAAGGTCAACAAGCCTAGGAAGCCAAATTACATAGGATAGATTACAATATGATAGGGTCGAAATAACACATACACACACAACACAATAATAATAATAAATAAATAAAACAAAATTTACAAGCCATGGGGAGGAAGACAAATATACTAGGAATGTAATCCTGATCGTTGAACAAACTTGCTCCTCATTTTTATTCCCAGCGATACAAAACTAACAAACAAAATTTCAAATATCGTTGATAAGAATGGTCAGAATAAAACCTGTTTTTACACGTAATCCTGGCTTAAACTTGTGAATTTGTAGTTTTCGGCAGGGCAAGAGCTTGGCAAGGATAGCCTTGGAAGCGACTACAGTCTGTTACTGACTGTTGTTGCTAACGCCTCCGTCCATCCAGTGTTGTAATACTTTGCTAATCTTAGGTGTATCTGTGTTTGTTAATCTAGCGGGCTGCAACCACATGACGTGTCCTCGATGCAGGTTTGAATGGTGTTGGATTTGCGTTAAACGATGGAACCCCGAGTGCCAGAGTTCACACTGGTTTTTACAGCGTTAAGTGGGTAATGGTGTTAAATCGCCTGAGTGCACTCTGGTATTTACCGTGCTTGGAGAGTTCAATCATCGATCACCTTGAGAGGTGTAGCTTTATGTATCTGACTTGTAGAAAACTCCTGCCGTGTTTAGTGAACGCGGGCCAGGACTGAGGGAATTATCCTTTCTTTTACTTTAATGGAAGTTTTAAAGAAAGGTAAATGCCTTAAAAACATGAGACGAATAAGAATTTCCGCATTCACTTTGGACCAAGTCGTTTTCATTCGTTGATATTTATCAGTAGCAATCGACATCTTAGTCTTAGCTCAGCAGCTAGTTTCTAACCAGTCTGAACAAATCAGAGAAAATGGTTTAAAACGTCATATGCCAAAACGGAAAACCTCGGGAGTGAAATATTTTGATGTTCAATTTGCGTCATCTCGAATCTTTCTGGACCCAATGTACACAACTGATGAGAAAACCACCCCTTAGTAATTGCAGTTGTGTGTGACACTTTTACTCGTTAAGGACAAATTTATTCCAGCTTTTTATTCTTTTAACAAAGTATTTTAACAAATATTTTTTTTTTATTTAGTTGGGAGGAAAGACTGTAGAAAAGGCGTAGGTTTTAATCATATTTTTACTAGTATATGTTATATAAGTTTTACAACAAGTCGACATACGAATTGTTTCTTCCTTTTTGCCTCCATTTTTTGGAAGGCACTGAGCCGACCACAGCGATGCTAAATTTTTATTATTTCCTTTTAGTAGTTGTTCATCAATTAAATAAAAAAAAACTGAATAACAACAACAAGTGCCCAATTTGTCTCGTCCGGGAAAGGAAGGCTTGTGTGCCCGTTGTTAAAAGGCAGTTGGATTTCTTCAAATGTATGTGGAAACGTATTGTATTATATTTTATACAATTGCATAGAAAAAACAATCAAACACAATGCAGGAATGGCGTTGATTGTTTGTCGATATCCTACCCCGCCTTTCCATGCTGCATTATGATCCTATCCGCCGAACGTTGCAAGTTTTTCGCCGAAAACGTAGTACATGTAATTTCATCTGATTCAAATTCAGCTAGAAACATCCTCGGAGATCGCGACTTGCGAAAGTTTTCCCGCTCGCCTTCAAACCTTGCCAGTCTTCGTCCCATCCCGACCATCTGCCCCGGTCTCTGAGTATGGCTGGAAATGAATATTATTCAGACATTGGAAGGATATAGAACAGTAGGGGGTGGGACCAGTTGGACGCTTCACTGAATGGCATTGCTTAGTCCTTCCTTCTCCGGCGTAGGGTGTGACACATATATGTAGATTGCACAACGCCAAGTTGGGCGGTCAAGGGTTAGAAATAAATAACTGATGAGTGGCGTACAAGGAAACTTGAATAAACTCGAGTGTTCATGCAAGTATCATAGTACTTTATAAGTGGACGGTTTGTTATTAAAACGGAAAAAGCTAGCGAGCTCCACGCCAAAGTGGTTTCTTTCTTCAGTGCAGTCAAGGGCACTTTCTAAGTCCCGCGAAAAATACCTAGAAATTCCTGAATACCAGAAAAATTTTAATTTATGTTATTTCGTTTTGAGAAAAATGTACGGCGACGCTTTACGAAGATCTACCAAATCACGAAATCACTGCGGCCTTCCGGCGCAAGTTAGCGGTCAGCAGTAGGTACGTGGTGTAACTGTCATATACTGGTTTAACGTGCCTCAATAAGCTAAACCATTTATAATCTTATAAATGACCATGCATGGCCATACACTTACATGGCCATACACTTGTATACGTGGGCATACACGGACATAAATGGCCATACACCGGTGTACATAGTTATACAGAGACATACATGCCATACACTTGTGTATATGGGCATACACGGACATACATGGCCATACGTCGGTGTACATGGGTATGCACGGGCATACATAGCCATGCACCGGTGTATATGGACATACATGGCCATACACTTGTGTACGTACGCATACACGGACATACATGGCCATACACTTGGGTACATAGGCATACACGGACATACATGGCCATACACCGGTGTACATGGCCATACACGGGTATACATTGCCATACACTTGTGTACATGGGCATACACGGACATACATGGCCATACACTGGTGTTCATAGGCATAAACGGACATACATGGCCATTCACCGGCGTACATAGGCATACACGGGTATACATGGCCATACACTTGTGTACATGGGCATACACGGACATACATGGCCATGCATCGGTGTATATGGGCATACATGGACATACATGGCCATACACTTGGGTACATAGGCATACACGGGCATACATAGCCATGCACCGGTGTATATGGACATACATGGCCATACACTTGTGTACGTACGCATACACGGACATACATGGCCATACACTTGGGTACATAGGCATACACGGGTATGCATGGCCATACACCGGTTTACATGGCCATACTTTAAATGAGTTGATGAGGCCCTCATTTATGAAGTGTTTTTTGTCCGCCGTCTGAGTTTTAAACCCTTTCACGTTTCAATTTCAGAAGATTCGCATGCCGCTGTCAGAATTTCCTCCAAAGTCACTGGTAGCGACATCGGAAATGTCTGGAATTTAACGTAAACTGGGTTCACGCAATTCTGTCGCGAAAACATTCTATCCTTAGATAATTAATCAAGAAGGCCCGGTTCAAACGGTTCACATGTGCCGAATCTAATGCAAATGAGGGAAAACAATAGATTTTTCTCATTTGCATTAGATTTGGCACATGTGAAGTTCGACGTACCCCAGTGTATGTCCATATATGCCCGTGTATGCCTATGTACACCAGTGTATGTCCATGTATTCCCGTGTATGCCTATGTACACTTGTGTATGGACATGTATGCCTTTGTATTCCCATGTATTACGGTGTACGCCTATGTACACCAGTGTATCTCCACGTATGTCCGTGTATGCCCACGTACACCAGTGTATGCCCATGTAGGCCCGTGTATGCCCATGTATTATTGTATACGCCTATGTACACCAGTGTATGTTAATGTATGCCCGTGTATGCCCATGTGTTACCGTGTACGGCTATGTACACCAGTGTATGTCCATGTATGCGCGTGTATGCCCATGTATTATTGTGTATGCCTATGTACACCAGTGTATGTCCATGTAGGCCCATGTATGCCCATGTACACCAGTGTATGGACATGTATGCCTATGTATGCCCATGTATTACCGTGTACACCTATGTACACCAGTGTATGCCCGTGTATGCCTACGTACACCAGTGTAGGCCCATGTATGCCCGTGTACACCAGTGTATGCCCATGTATGCCTGTGTATGCCCAGGTACACTAGTGTATGCCTATGTACACCAGTGTATGTCCATGGATGCCCGTGTATGCCCATGTATTATCGTGTACCCGTATGTACACCAGTGTATGCCCGTGTAGGCCCGTGTACACTAGTGTATGGTTATGTATGCCCATTTATGCCCGTGTATGCCCATGTATTATCGTGTACCCATATGTACACCAGTGTATGCCCGTGTACACCAGTGTATGGACATGTATGCCCGTTTATTCCCATGTATTATCGTGTACCCTTATGTACACCAGTGTATGTCTAGCATGCGCGTGTATGCCCTTGCATTATCGTGTACCCCTATGTACGCCGATGTATGGCCACGTATTCCAGTGTATGGCCATGCATGGTCATATATAAGACCATAAATAGTTTAGCTTATTAAGGCACGTTAAACCACTATATGATAGTTACACCACGTATCTACGCTTGAAAAACCTGAAACCGCGTACCACCTGATTTGCGGGCGCAAAATGTACTTCACGTATCCCCTATTAGATTGTATTTAAACTTTAAATATAAATACCCCTGTTTACCACAGTGTATCGTTGTATACCCTTGTTTACCCAGCCCTGTTTACCCCTGGATATCCCTAAATACCCCTGTATAAAAACAAATAGAAAACAAACTGCGGATATAAACATAACAAAATTGAATTCACTTAACTTGACGTTTCGTATGTTACAACATACATCTTCAGAAGTGACAGTTATAAAAATGTTGGCGAATTTAAAACATAAAGCAAAGTACTGGTACAGAGGTAAAAATTAATTACTCAAACAGGCTTTATAGTTTTAAATAACAGGCAAGCAATGGTTGAAGGAAAAATGACAATCGTTCGTGGACCCTCCAAGAGTCAAAAGGGACTTTTAGCACGACAGGTTTGTGGACGGCTACAGCGACCTTGATCGCGCAGGGACTGGGGAAACCAGGCTCCGTCCGTGCGAGAGCCCGCGAAAATGAAAATAGTTTAACAATAACAACAAAGCGTCATTACGGTGTGAAACAAGCTGAACAAGATAGCGAAAATCTGGGCAAAAAATATCCCTAAAGTAGACTAGAGAGCAGTTACTCTATGCATCCGAGGATGGCTTAATTTCAGATGAGGAGTGTTTATTCTTGTATGATGTGAATAGGTCAACTAAGTTAGATATTCCTTACGAGCAGTATCCACTTTTTGATCTAGAAGAAATGCAAAATGACGAGTGCTTAAGTTAGTTAAGGGTCCATAAAACGACCTTCTATTCTGGCAGAGGTTTTAGGGATCCCTGAGCAGAGGGAACAAAGAAGTGTTGTTGGAGTAATGGAGGCGCTATGCATGCTGCCGAAGAGGCTGACCTACCATTGTCGATACAGTGGCATAATGCACAGGTTCGGAAAACGACCTTCATTGGTACTGTGCCTAGCTACAAACTGTATTGTGGACTTTGTTTACGCCGCCCATCATCGAAGAATTAGGCCCACGTTCAACGCTGCAATTCACACGAGCCGAACTTATTTGCACTTTAGGTCGACCCAAAGTAGTTAAGATCGCCTGTTGAGTCAAGCGCCGAACTTAACTAGATCATGAAAATAAACCGATCGAGGTTAACTCATACATTTATATACATTAACATGATTATGCATTCGGTTCGGCTCATGCGAAGATCGACGTTTGACCGAAACTTTATCTTCAGCGTGGCCGGCCGTGAAGAACGCCAAACTCGATCCAAACAAAAACAATCGAACTTAATTCGGTTAAACGCCGTACTTCACATGAATTTAATGATTAAGTTTAGTTCGGCTCATGTGAAGTACAGAGTTTGACCCCGGCCTTACCGACTGAAATCTGGCCGTATTCAATCCACCTGCCCTGCAAACTTTAGATCTTCGATGAATGGGTGTGAGAAAAAACGTAACAATGGACAAAGTCTTGCAAATAAACTTCACGAACGAAGAGCTCTCTCTCAAACATTAGGAAGTAATTTAGATAAAGAGTGTAAGCGATTAATGTCAAACGGGAACCAAAACAAAACGATTTAAACAAACGTCCTTGGTACACTTTTGAACCGACATGTCTCGTTAATCCGTGTGGAAAAAGAGGCGTAAAAAACGCAAAAAATATTATACCAATTGTAAAGAAAACAAGCCAAAAAATATGAATAAAGGTAAAAGAATTTACTTTTCTTAATGGCAAGGCAAAACGTATTCAAATGTTTAAAAAACGTTCCGCAAAAACTCCCGTAGTAAGTACTACATAAAACTACTCTGTTTGCCATAAAAGGAAAGCCCCCTGCAGCAGCTAAACAACAAAAGCGACACTCAAGCTGCCGCAAGTGTTTGACTTTATTTCCTGTCCTCGCACCCATCCAAAAAAATAACTAGTGATAAAGCCCCTAAAATAATAATAACACTAAAACCTAGCAAAAAAAGTTCAAACGTCACCCTAAAAACAATTAAACAACTCCCGTTGCTCGAGCTTCGTTCGAGCGTACAAAAAAGTCCCATGTCACCAGCCCTATTCTCAGTTACAAGTTCAACAAAGGAATGCAACCACTCCCTCACACTTGCAACCACTCCCTCACACTTGCAACCACTCCCTCACACTTGCAACCACTCCCTCACACTTGCAACCACTCCCTCACACTTGCAACCACTCCCTCACACTTGCAACCACTCCCTCACACTTGCAACCACTCCCTCACACTTGCAACCACTCCCTCACACTTGCAACCACTCCCTCACACTTGCAACCACTCCCTCACACTTGCAACCACTCCCTCACACTTGCAACCACTCCCTCACACTTGCAACCACTCCCTCACACTTGCAACCACTCCCTCACACTTGCAACCACTCCCTCACACTTGCAACCACTCCCTCACACTTGCAACCACTCCCTCACACTTGCAACCACTCCCTCACACTTGCAACCACTCCCTCACACTTGCAACCACTCCCTCACACTTGCAACCACTCCCTCACACTTGCAACCACTCCCTCACACTTGCAACCACTCCCTCACACTTGCAACCACTCCCTCACACTTGCAACCACTCCCTCACACTTGCAACCACTCCCTCACACTTGCAACCACTCCCTCACACTTGCAACCACTCCCTCACACTTGCAACCACTCCCTCACACTTGCAACCACTCCCTCACACTTGCAACCACTCCCTCACACTTGCAACCACTCCCTCACACTTGCAACCACTCCCTCACACTTGCAACCACTCCCTCACACTTGCAACCACTCCCTCACACTTGCAACCACTCCCTCACACTTGCAACCACTCCCTCACACTTGCAACCACTCCCTCACACTTGCAACCACTCCCTCACACTTGCAACCACTCCCTCACACTTGCAACCACTCCCTCACACTTGCAACCACTCCCTCACACTTGCAACCACTCCCTCACACTTGCAACCACTCCCTCACACTTGCAACCACTCCCTCACACTTGCAACCACTCCCTCACACTTGCAACCACTCCCTCACACTTGCAACCACTCCCTCACACTTGCAACCACTCCCTCACACTTGCAACCACTCCCTCACACTTGCAACCACTCCCTCACACTTGCAACCACTCCCTCACACTTGCAACCACTCCCTCACACTTGCAACCACTCCCTCACACTTGCAACCACTCCCTCACACTTGCAACCACTCCCTCACACTTGCAACCACTCCCTCACACTTGCAACCACTCCCTCACACTTGCAACCACTCCCTCACACTTGCAACCACTCCCTCACACTTGCAACCACTCCCTCACACTTGCAACCACTCCCTCACACTTGCAACCACTCCCTCACACTTGCAACCACTCCCTCACACTTGCAACCACTCCCTCACACTTGCAACCACTCCCTCACACTTGCAACCACTCCCTCACACTTGCAACCACTCCCTCACACTTGCAACCACTCCCTCACACTTGCAACCACTCCCTCACACTTGCAACCACTCCCTCACACTTGCAACCACTCCCTCACACTTGCAACCACTCCCTCACACTTGCAACCACTCCCTCACACTTGCAACCACTCCCTCACACTTGCAACCACTCCCTCACACTTGCAACCACTCCCTCACACTTGCAACCACTCCCTCACACTTGCAACCACTCCCTCACACTTGCAACCACTCCCTCACACTTGCAACCACTCCCTCACACTTGCAACCACTCCCTCACACTTGCAACCACTCCCTCACACTTGCAACCACTCCCTCACACTTGCAACCACTCCCTCACACTTGCAACCACTCCCTCACACTTGCAACCACTCCCTCACACTTGCAACCACTCCCTCACACTTGCAACCACTCCCTCACACTTGCAACCACTCCCTCACACTTGCAACCACTCCCTCACACTTGCAACCACTCCCTCACACTTGCAACCACTCCCTCACACTTGCAACCACTCCCTCACACTTGCAACCACTCCCTCACACTTGCAACCACTCCCTCACACTTGCAACCACTCCCTCACACTTGCAACCACTCCCTCACACTTGCAACCACTCCCTCACACTTGCAACCACTCCCTCACACTTGCAACCACTCCCTCACACTTGCAACCACTCCCTCACACTTGCAACCACTCCCTCACACTTGCAACCACTCCCTCACACTTGCAACCACTCCCTCACACTTGCAACCACTCCCTCACACTTGCAACCACTCCCTCACACTTGCAACCACTCCCTCACACTTGCAACCACTCCCTCACACTTGCAACCACTCCCTCACACTTGCAACCACTCCCTCACACTTGCAACCACTCCCTCACACTTGCAACCACTCCCTCACACTTGCAACCACTCCCTCACACTTGCAACCACTCCCTCACACTTGCAACCACTCCCTCACACTTGCAACCACTCCCTCACACTTGCAACCACTCCCTCACACTTGCAACCACTCCCTCACACTTGCAACCACTCCCTCACACTTGCAACCACTCCCTCACACTTGCAACCACTCCCTCACACTTGCAACCACTCCCTCACACTTGCAACCACTCCCTCACACTTGCAACCACTCCCTCACACTTGCAACCACTCCCTCACACTTGCAACCACTCCCTCACACTTGCAACCACTCCCTCACACTTGCAACCACTCCCTCACACTTGCAACCACTCCCTCACACTTGCAACCACTCCCTCACACTTGCAACCACTCCCTCACACTTGCAACCACTCCCTCACACTTGCAACCACTCCCTCACACTTGCAACCACTCCCTCACACTTGCAACCACTCCCTCACACTTGCAACCACTCCCTCACACTTGCAACCACTCCCTCACACTTGCAACCACTCCCTCACACTTGCAACCACTCCCTCACACTTGCAACCACTCCCTCACACTTGCAACCACTCCCTCACACTTGCAACCACTCCCTCACACTTGCAACCACTCCCTCACACTTGCAACCACTCCCTCACACTTGCAACCACTCCCTCACACTTGCAACCACTCCCTCACACTTGCAACCACTCCCTCACACTTGCAACCACTCCCTCACACTTGCAACCACTCCCTCACACTTGCAACCACTCCCTCACACTTGCAACCACTCCCTCACACTTGCAACCACTCCCTCACACTTGCAACCACTCCCTCACACTTGCAACCACTCCCTCACACTTGCAACCACTCCCTCACACTTGCAACCACTCCCTCACACTTGCAACCACTCCCTCACACTTGCAACCACTCCCTCACACTTGCAACCACTCCCTCACACTTGCAACCACTCCCTCACACTTGCAACCACTCCCTCACACTTGCAACCACTCCCTCACACTTGCAACCACTCCCTCACACTTGCAACCACTCCCTCACACTTGCAACCACTCCCTCACACTTGCAACCACTCCCTCACACTTGCAACCACTCCCTCACACTTGCAACCACTCCCTCACACTTGCAACCACTCCCTCACACTTGCAACCACTCCCTCACACTTGCAACCACTCCCTCACACTTGCAACCACTCCCTCACACTTGCAACCACTCCCTCACACTTGCAACCACTCCCTCACACTTGCAACCACTCCCTCACACTTGCAACCACTCCCTCACACTTGCAACCACTCCCTCACACTTGCAACCACTCCCTCACACTTGCAACCACTCCCTCACACTTGCAACCACTCCCTCACACTTGCAACCACTCCCTCACACTTGCAACCACTCCCTCACACTTGCAACCACTCCCTCACACTTGCAACCACTCCCTCACACTTGCAACCACTCCCTCACACTTGCAACCACTCCCTCACACTTGCAACCACTCCCTCACACTTGCAACCACTCCCTCACACTTGCAACCACTCCCTCACACTTGCAACCACTCCCTCACACTTGCAACCACTCCCTCACACTTGCAACCACTCCCTCACACTTGCAACCACTCCCTCACACTTGCAACCACTCCCTCACACTTGCAACCACTCCCTCACACTTGCAACCACTCCCTCACACTTGCAACCACTCCCTCACACTTGCAACCACTCCCTCACACTTGCAACCACTCCCTCACACTTGCAACCACTCCCTCACACTTGCAACCACTCCCTCACACTTGCAACCACTCCCTCACACTTGCAACCACTCCCTCACACTTGCAACCACTCCCTCACACTTGCAACCACTCCCTCACACTTGCAACCACTCCCTCACACTTGCAACCACTCCCTCACACTTGCAACCACTCCCTCACACTTGCAACCACTCCCTCACACTTGCAACCACTCCCTCACACTTGCAACCACTCCCTCACACTTGCAACCACTCCCTCACACTTGCAACCACTCCCTCACACTTGCAACCACTCCCTCACACTTGCAACCACTCCCTCACACTTGCAACCACTCCCTCACACTTGCAACCACTCCCTCACACTTGCAACCACTCCCTCACACTTGCAACCACTCCCTCACACTTGCAACCACTCCCTCACACTTGCAACCACTCCCTCACACTTGCAACCACTCCCTCACACTTGCAACCACTCCCTCACACTTGCAACCACTCCCTCACACTTGCAACCACTCCCTCACACTTGCAACCACTCCCTCACACTTGCAACCACTCCCTCACACTTGCAACCACTCCCTCACACTTGCAACCACTCCCTCACACTTGCAACCACTCCCTCACACTTGCAACCACTCCCTCACACTTGCAACCACTCCCTCACACTTGCGTGGTATGTGGCTTCAATGGAAGGGGAATTTATTTAGTTTTCATTTAATAGGTATTTGTTTTGTATTGTCGTGGTTATTTTATCAGGTTGAGTAGTAGCGAAAATAAGGCTTAGTAAAATGTCCGTTTTTTTAAATAGTTTTTAGAAAGTGCCCGTACACTTTGTTATCTTGCTTATCTGTTGTTTTTTACCCTCTATATAATTTGTTTGCATATTTAGTGCTAGCTGTTTCTTTTGCCTGAGAAAACGCTTTCTTTACTTGTTATTTGAATCTGATATTTAAATGGTATTGAAAACGAAAGCAATTTGAGTGCGTTTTCCAGTTTCTTTCTTGAAGTTAATGTTTTTGCTTGTAATTTTTATGAATTTTCTTGGCGTTGCTTGCTGATGCAACTCAATGTGTTTGTAGGGTGACAAAGATGTTTAATACCACTTCTCGTTTTTATCTCCATTTGATGGAACATTCTTTTGTAGTTTTGATTGGCAGGTATCACTGGCGAGGAATTTGACAATTAGCCACCAATTATTCTTTAAAGCACATGGCCGTGACGTGCCTCAGGCTCCTTTAACTGATTCTTCAACCTGAAATTCGAAAATAGGCATTTCAGTGATTAACAGATTAATAACGCAACAACTTGTTACTTTTAAAGAATTCGGTTTTCATTGTTAAAATAAGTATAATATTAATCTAAATTACGATCGTAGGTAATATTTGTCATTAAATCATATTTGAAAACAATCATAAGTATAAAAGATTAGTATAATGACTATGAAACTGAAATTGCTAGAAATTGATATTGCTTTTGCTTATAGCTCCCGAAAAGTTACCTTAATAAACTCCCTGGTTCTGGTGTAGCTAATCTCATGACCATGAAACTTTCTCTCTTGACCTTGGGTTGGCAAAGGCTCTAAACAAAGGGTAAATGTGAGCAGCTGCGATGTATTACTCCAAGGCCATCACAGGAGACGTTGCTTGGTTTGTTCTTGCAATCGCAATCCATGCCCTGTCATGAAATTAAACAGTCTTCAACGATTCTTGAAATATGGGACATAATTATAAGAGTGGGAAAATTTAACATCAAAAGCCTTTAGTGAGGCATAACTCATTGAAGTGAGAATAAACTGGCATAACGACTGACATAAGGCAACTGTCCTCCATCTGACAAGGATTGCACAAAGTACAATGAATTTGCGTAGATTCAGATAATCTAAGATCTAGAAGCATCCCCTGATAAATGCAGTCAGTGGTTACTATTCTCAGGACTATTTCTGTTGTTGTTGATGTTGTTAGGTTACCGTTTGGACAATTGTGATTGTGTGCCTTCAGTCACCTTGCATTCTTTACCATTCCCTACTTTGCAATGCTTGGCGAACATTCAGGACATTTACCCAAGTAAACCCTGGGCATGAGGTGTGGCATTGGATGGGGCAAGGAGCATTGTCAATCAAAGCTTAAGTCAATCAAACGACGTCAGATCAAATAACACTGGGGTTATAGGCAAGATCAGTTCTCACCTTTAGCGAATATAGTTAATATAACACTGTAATATTGCTTACTAGACTGCCGCATGTTGATCAGCTTTTGGAATTTGCTCTTTTTGCTGTTTAGTTCTTGTTGTTTGTTTTTACTCAGTATCCAATGTAGTCAGTGCAATGTAGTCTTTGCAACCTCACCATCATTATGAATTGATAATTGTTGCGTTGGAAACATAAGCAACTTTAGTTACATGATCTGCCATTTATATGATCTAGACAAATTTAATGCCCTTACGCATAACGCGGGCAAATATTTCAGAGTTATCTAAGATTCAAAAAAGGTATGTATAAACAGGAAACAAACAATTTCTCTTGATTAGCACTTCGGCAGTTAAAATATTTTTTGTATGCCAGTTGATCAAGGTTTTTACTAAAATTTCCAAGCTTTTTAGCTCTATCTCAAGTTTTCTGGTGCTTTGAGGTTGATGATGAGGAGGTGTGATCACCTCGCCCATTATCTTTTTAATGGTTTAAGAACAGCAAGATGTGATCAAGAACAATAACAAGTTGTGATAAATAACAACAGGAACTTGCAACCAAGAAGCAACAATGAAAGTTAAGTGTCAATGAGCTATGAACTATGAGTCAATCAGTTAAGCGATAAAATTTGCAATTATTTTTTTGATTGCTGCGCTTATCAACAAAATTAATAAAAGCTAATCATAAGCAAACCAATGGAACAAAGTGGAAGCCAATCAGAGTAGAATGGCAAGTAAACTGGGGTTCTTGTAAGCTTGGCAATTCGTGGTTCAACATTGATAATAACCTATATTCTGGAAAAAACACGTTAACTGAAGAGGGTCATTTTACTTATAAAACAGAGTTGTGTTTACTTTCTTCAATCCTTATATCGTTTTCCGTTCCTGTCTGTTGAATAACGGGGAGCTACTAGTCTTGATCCAGTTATTGCTTTCGCGTCGAGGTCCAGTTGTCGAGAAAAACAGAGGTTCATGTTCTGATAAAAATTGGGCACGGACTTCAGTAGTATTCCTGTCGATACTTTTCTGCATTTCTTCATACTTCTGTTTTACTTTCATCCAACATGCCTTTTACAGTATATTTCGCTGGCAATTTCTTCTTTTCAGTACTTTTTTTTTTTTTGGAATTCCCGTTTATATTTTTTTTTTGATTCAGTCATTACCTAACATTTCTATCCTGATTTCTTTTTTTTTTTTTAATTTCTTTAAAAATATTTTTCATAATTTTTTTCTATCCGCATTTTTCCATCCGGCACCAGCAGCTATCCGGTCCTCGTTTTACAGACACCCCATTGGAAAGCCAGATGCTTTAGTAACGCAAAGGCAGCACGCACGCGACTCGACCCAAAGGGTACGGGTCCAAATCTCGGAACGCGGCAGTTGAAAAGGGAGATGTGTTTTGGGGTGCCGAACCAGTCAATATCCTATATTAATTTCTACTATGGTCAACTTACTTTTTATATGGTCAATTGATACTTTTTATATGGTCATCGATGTTCAGTGCGTTGTTTTCATTCTGAGAAAATGCAAGGGGCGACAGACTGCGCAAACGGCACTTGCTATAACTGAGTAATTTTTTTTAGGACTTTGCTTTCTTATAAGAATTGGTGTCCGATTGTTTAAATATCAGCGCGAAGTAACAGCTGACTTTGCAGAAGATGCAATTTTTTTGCCCGTCGTCAAGTTTTTTTTAAGTTTGACATTGACGGTTGGTATGGTGTTACAAAAGGCAAGATTGCTTTATTGTTTACTGAATTTTGTGTAAGCACAGAGATCCTTTCAGTGAATTTTATTCCTGATAGGACTTTCCCCATTAGATTGCGTCGACGCGGTAGCGTCTGTTTAGCAAAAGCTGCTTGAAACATTCGCTGTGTTTTCGTGAAAGTAGCTTCCGAGGAATTCGTTCCAAGGATCCTTAGGCTTTGCCTTTCACGAATCGAACTTTAACACTTGGTGGGTAATCGAGATGAAATTGATGTGTGTCCTAAAAGGTTTCCGTTGGCTTAAAATGTGTATTTACGTGGGCCCTCGAGACCATTTAGCACTTTTAAATTCATGGCCGATACCAAGGACACTGGGAATGTGTTTCCAGACACATGTCATAAGCAAAACCATAAGAGGCATTAGAGCCAAAATATAAATTTTTTCAAAAGGTTTCCACGGAAATGAGTGTGCGGAATGAAGAATGAAAACTACCCGTGTTCGTCGGGTTGCTATGCGGAGTTTAACCATAATTCACCCCACTTCTACACCCGGCCATCTTTGTTTGAGTTTGGGCGCGATGCATTCTGGACATCGTTGACCGTAGAAAAAGTATCGAGTTGACCATCTATGAAATACTTGACCATAGAAATAGTAAAGTTGACCATATAAAAAGTAAGTTGACAATAGAAATAAATATAGAATATTGACTGCTTCGACGCCTCATACTTCCCGCAGGAAACGGGGTACGGAAAACACTGCAATAGAGTTTATAAAGTGTGACGTCACAAAAAATTAAATTTGTGAAATTATGGGATTTGGCGCCATTTTCGAATAGAGCATCCTTAAAAAAGGGTCCTTGCCAAAAATTAGCTCTTAACTGTGACTCCCAGCCGAAATATAAAGGATTAAAATTTTATACTGCCCCATACACATCTCTCTTAATTGTTCTAAACTGACGGAACTGAAACAAATTTGTATGCTCTATACGAGTATGGCATCATATCCCATAATTTCAAGAAATATTTGTGACGTCATCACTTTAGAACTTTATTTGGGACTACGATGAAGTAAAAAAAGAAACCCGATCGAATTTTCACCGTGGTTGCCACAGGCATCTCACGGAATTAAAACGAACTGAGTCTTCGTCGACTTCATACGTATACACTAACCACGTTGTTCTCTACCATATTGGATAACAAGCTGTCCGAGAGGAGACTAGGTATATTGGCGGGGGACGGAGTTAAATTCGACGTCTGAATCAAACGCCGTATTTAATTATTTCAGTCGACTAAAATAGGAATTAAATTCGGCACATGTGAAGTGCGACGTTTGAACCGGGCCTCAATACTGGTTGCTATGTAAAGACTACACAAGTGTTGCGTGTTTATGAGTCAAAACAAATGGTATTGATATATTGGGGCGAAGTGCCAAAATTTTCTAGGCGGCCTGTACCTCTTATTTCACTGGCAAATGCCGTTACCAAAAATGTGGTGAAGAAACGTTGGCTATCGCTAATTAAATCAAGACTGTAAATAAAATCAATATTTGAGGCTGTGCCGCGTAAAATAATTTTACTAATGGAATGAATAATAAACATACGGACAAATGCAAAAAGTGATTGGGTGGACAGAGAGGCACCCACATAAAAAGGAAGCGTTTTTTAACAGTTCAAAATTTGGCAATGGCAGTTGTTGTTCTGAAACAAATCTAAACTTAGTATTTTGAATTTGGTACTAACTTGAAAAAGCTGTTCTGTTTAGCAATTCCTGTCAGCTGGAATATACTTGTCTCCACCTCCATTTCAATGTTATAGTTTTCTAGAAAAATTCCCGAAGTAGACAAAGTTGATTTTCTAGAGGAGCCTCCAAAAACGCGCACCCTTAATTTTTCACTTGAATTTGAAACAATCTGTGCGCTTGTTATCACAAAATATTCATAGATCAGTTGCCTTGTCCTATTAAATACATCACTCAAGGTAAGAACTCGTGTATAAAGACTTATCTGAATCAGCTGGGGCTTGAGTCGCAGAGTGGAAAACTCTTGTGCTTCGCGTTTCTCAGTCGCACACCCTTCACAACTTCTGATTTTGACCTAAAAAGATAGAAAAGCGATTTGTCAGGCAAGCACAATAAAAATCATATGTAGCAGGGTCACTTCACCACTTATTGAACTGCATTTTGAGTGATAGAAATAAATTTGACGCCATATGCGTGAGGTCACTATAACAACATAATCAGTTTCGGGCCGGGGTTACCGTTCGTGTATCGTTCAAAGAAACATATAAAGAAAAACCCGGCCAGCCAGGCAGTACCTTTTTAAACCCAGTGATGTTTACCGAACGCCTTTGAAGGCGCCAGTCATCGTGTAACTTTCATCCATCCTTGACAACATTCAACGGGAAAATATACAGAAATAAACCAATTACTTGTATATGTACACTCTAGTCTCGATAAGAAATGTTTTTGCGGTCAAACAAAATCGTGCGAAGTACACGTCATGTTCTCATTTGTCTCGAAACAATTGAAGCTGCCGGAAATCGTCTGCTAACGAGATTCAAGGTCAATGATCAAAAAGCGCTAGCGTTCATTTTATGTTGCAGCCAATAACTCGGAAACACAAACTCATATTTAATTCAAATAATAACTGAGCGAGAACTAACCTGCTGAGTCTTCTGATCTTTGTTGTTCAACAAGAAGACACCTCGCCAAAGATTTCAAAATGAGCTTTCACAGTATGTGGCAAACACCACAAGAACTTTGGGCTCTGCCGTAGGTATCACCTCTTTTTATACTGTATTAAAAAATTCGCAACGTACTGTACGATGAAAAAATGTTTGATTTGCTAGTGAACTCTACGCAATTAACACCTTAACCCAGCTCTCTTGTCAGAATCGTTCATGTTGCTTTCGGAATTTTTTGACAGTTGAGTGTTATTTATTTCACAGGGCAGTGAGAAGACAAGGCGCCAATTTTTTCAGTGGGTGTAATTAGTATCGCATTTAACGAATTGTTCTTAGTTTTCTCAGCGAAACGACACTAAACATGCAATTAACACTTTAACGTAGCTCTCTTGTCAGAATCGTCGCGTGTGCATTCTGGTTTGTATTTATGTTTCATGAGGCTGTGTGGAGACCCATGAGTACCTTGATCTCGATTTATACTAATCACACCTTATTAGTAAGTGCGATCGATCGTTTTAACCGAATGCTGCGTGTACCCTCTTTTGAGCATGAAAATGTCGACTTCTTCATAATTTTCATAATTTCTCGGAAAAAAAAGGAATACTTTTCGGTTGTTGCCTTAAAAAATTAGATGAAATTGTTTTGCAAATGAAATGAATATTTCAAGCAATTGATTATAAATACAATCACTGATCAATATGTACACTCAACTCTGAAGCAGGGTCGCCTCGGCATAACATATGTTACTCCATGATAATAAAAGAAGGCTGAAGCATGGTGCCTGCACTGGAAAAGAGCTTCTCCATGATAGGAAATTTTCTTTTTATGTCTGCAGAAAAACGAATTTTGAGTACCAAGCCGGGGAAAGGGGAAAATAAAACAGTTGACCTTTGATTTTTCTCAAGTAACGTTACTGTTATTAACAGCTAACCATTATTTATGGGCTCCTGTTATTAATAATTATTATGTAGTTGCATTTTATATTGTAATCACCTGATGAATTTTACCGTGTTAATATAAAGATTTTGATTGATTAACGTCGCTCTTAAAAACAGAGTTATCAGTTTTTGTTTGTTGAAAACGAGAAATTTATGTTTCTAGCTGGAGGAAGTAAGACTGGGGTTTTGCAAAAGGTAAACATTTTTGCCCTCAAATAATTATAAGTGAACAAGGGAATTTGAATTTTAAAAATATGAGGAAGTCGGCATTTTCATGATCAGAAGAGGATGCATGCACAAGATGTAATTAGTATAAATCGAGATCAAGGTGTCCGTTGGTCTCCACACCGCCTCATGATACATAAATACAAACCCGAATGCACATGGGACGATTCTGACATGAGAGCCGCGTTAACGTGTTAATTGCATACTTTTTTTATTTTTTTTTTGTGTTGTTTCGCTGAGAAAACTAAGAACACTTCGTTAAATGCGATACTAATTGCACCCACTGAAAACATTAGTCTTCTCACCGCCCTGTGAAATAAATAACACTCAACTGCCAAAAAATTCCGAGAGCAATGTGGATGATTCTGACAAGAGAGCTGTATCAAGGTGTTAATTGCATGGAGTTCTCAGGCTAATCCAAACATTTTTTCATCGTAGATTACGTTGTGAACTTTTGGTACAGTATAAAAAGAGGTGATACATAGGGAAGAGCCCAAAGTTCTTGTGGTGTTTGCCACATACTGTGAAAGCTCATTTTGAAGCCCTTGGCGTGGTCTCTTCTTGTTGAACAACAAAGATCAGACTGAGACTGTGCAGGTTAGTTCTCACTCAGTTGTTATTTGGATTATGTACGAGTTTGTGTTTCCCGAGTTAGTGGTTGCAACATCAAATGAACGCTAGCGCTTAATATTCAACATTCCGCTCTGCGACTGCAGTTCCAGCTAGTTCAGATAAGTCTTATACGAGTTCTTACATCGAGTGAAGTATTTAATAGGACAAGGGAATTAAATGCAAATGATACAGTCGCACACTGATCCATGAAGATTTTGTGGTAACAAACGCACAGGTTTTGTTTCAAATTCGAGTGAAAACTTAAGGGTGCGCCTTTTCCCGGTTCAGCTTGTAAATCAACTACTGCCATTGCCAAGTTTTAGAACACAAGATCAAAAGAAAATCAAATTAATCTATCCAAATTGTGATTGTCATCAATGGCAATCAAATTTGGAGAAAATAATGTAGTCAGGGTGGGGGGAAGGAGGGAGAGCGCTTAATTCGAGTATCACTTAGTTTGTTGATCTATCCATACTGTCATTGTTATCAATGAGAATCAAATTTTGACAAAACTATTTCTGAGTTGTTATTCAAAAGCCTGAAACACAACAACAACAATATCGAACAAAAATAACAACAAAACAATAATAACAAGGAGGGAAAAATTAATGTATTTAATTTGCGTCCATATCTGCGGAAGGCTTAGAAATGGGTAATTGGTATGCATGCATATGTTCAACGGATGGGCCATTACGAAACCCGACGGTTCCAAAATGTGGACCGTCGACTACCGCCAAATTGTATCAGCATGCCAAAAACGTTGAGCTTTAAGTCCTTAACGATAGCAATCGATGCAAGTCGAGGAATCTCCTTACCGTGTTGTGATGATTTTGTTTCTATTTGTTTCAAGGTTTTCGTTCTAGTGTTAATTATTCACTGTCAGTGGTGTTTAGATCCTGTTAATAGGGGTGTTTTGTAATTAGGATTTGTAAGAATAGCCAATAAGTATATTGTTCTTAAGTGTTGATTTAGTAAAGTGTTGTCGTAGGAGTGTAAGGTATCGTGTTTATAAACAATATGTAGGTTAAATTTTAATTGTAAAAAACAATTAGCATGAATGTATAAATGTTAGTCGAGCAAACGTAGTGTGCAGTAGCTTTTGGTGAAGGAAGTAAGCAAGGAAAAAGAGGAATTTAAAGGGCAGCCAGCAGGAGGAGAAGAGAAGAGAATTCACTGCCAAGAGTCATTGGCAGGCGGCGGTCAAATAACCTGACAAAAACCATTTGTCATTGGTGGCCATAAAGCGGAGCTTGAGCTTGAGTAGTGTTGAAAGACTACTTGCTGAGAAGGAAACGTCGAAAAGATAAAGCAAAGCAGGACGTGGAGCTGGACGTGGAGCGTGGTTTGAACCGTAGAAAAAGAGGTTTGTGGAGTTGGTTCTGATTTTGTGGTGTTAGTTTTCGGAAGGTCAAAGACTTCAAAAAAGAACTGAACTGCAAATAATTAACTGTAAATTAGTTTCGTAGTTAATTTTTTAAGTCTTAAAGTTACTTAGGAATTGAATCAGTTTAGAAATAAGTCAGTTTTAAATCAATTTAATTTACTTAGTTGTCGTTGTCTTAGACCATAATTTGTAAACATAAGTTTAATATTTAGTATTTGTGTTACTACTTTCCCATTTAATAAACATTAGTTATTTTAATTCAATTCATGGTCTGTTGGGAGATTGTGGGAAGGTGTTTGTTTGTTTCGCTTTGTTTCTACCTCCTTTCGTTGTGCTTACCGGGGAACATCACCGGACTCACGTCACACGGTTGTCGTTCCTTTTCGGACCATCTGCGTCTCCGATATTTCGATTATTATTCAGAACATACAAATCAAATCCCCATATTTTATTTCGAGATATTGAGTGATTTACCGTGACTTGCTCTTTCGGCCGGTTTTACTTTAGACAAGGATTTTCGTCTCCTATAAGAGCGGCAAAACTAAATTCTTCCGACTGACCCCAGTCTACTTTTCGACTCTTAGTATTACTAATTTTAAATGTTAGAAGGTAAGAAATATTAAATGTTCTAAATGTTGCACCTTGGTTGCATTTGGGGTAATTACTCTCGAAATAACCAAACGGCGTACAGAAAAAGTAAGTTTTGCGAAATGTTGGCGGAAAACAACTTCCTCATTGCGTCAGAATCATTCCTGAAATGGCGAAAACTTCTTAACATTAACTTTGAAGAAATTAGTTTTACAGTAAAGAGTTGAGGTTTCAGTCTCCACGTCAAAGAATACAATGTATATGTAGCACATTTGCCACTGGAGTGAATTTACACGTATTTAAAACTGCTTGAAAATTAGAGGTGATTGCTGAATAAAGCTAGTTGATGTGTACCTTGAATATACATGTGATACCATTAAATCTAACATTAGAACATTTCCATAATGGCGTACAAAGTTCACTTTACCTCACCAAAACCTACAGCATTTTTGAAAATGTCACAAAATTAAAGGCATTCTTAAACACAAGCACACTCATATGTTAAAGCGTACAATTTTTCCCTTTGCTATTCAATTGTTCCACGTGTTAACCTAGATGTAAAGTCACCTGTAATTAAAACGACTATTTGCGCTTTTCAGGTTAAATAATCAATGTTAAAGGAGCCTCGGCCACGTTACTGACATACACATTGAAGAACAATTGGTGGCTGATTTTCAAATTCCCGGCCATTGATACTTATCGATCAAGAACAGCAAAAGAATGCTCCACCTAATAGAGATACGAATGAGTTGTTCTATTCGCTGCAAGACGTTTGTCAGGCTACAAAACCCATTGAGTTTCCTTAGCAAGCCATACTGAGCGAATTAAAAAAACTGCCAGGGAAGGTGCATCCAAACTATACAAGCATGTAAGCTCCGGTTCCAGTTTCCATCAAATGTGCCTCACCAGTTAAAAGGATCCGTTAGTAAACAAAGTCTATCTAGCACAAAAACCCTTAAAAAAAAAACCAAATTCATATCAAGCAAAACTAATAAACATCAAAAAACAAACTTAAAAAACGCACTCTCCACCAGCAGTAGCTGCCTCAAAATTTCATTCCTTTTAAATAAGATTTAACCATCTCCTAAACACTCAGTTCTCCGATTCTCATGACAAAAAACCAAAACCACAATTCTCAGCAACCAAAAACAAACTCCGGGTCTGGTGTGCAAGTGTTGAGGGGGTCTGGTGTGCAAGTGTTGAGGGGGTCTGGTGTGCAAGTGTTGAGGGGGTCTGGTGTGCAAGTGTTGAGGGGGTCTGGTGTGCAAGTGTTGAGGGGGTCTGGTGTGCAAGTGTTGAGGGGGTCTGGTGTGCAAGTGTTGAGGGGGTCTGGTGTGCAAGTGTTGAGGGGGTCTGGTGTGCAAGTGTTGAGGGGGTCTGGTGTGCAAGTGTTGAGGGGGTCTGGTGTGCAAGTGTTGAGGGGGTCTGGTGTGCAAGTGTTGAGGGGGTCTGGTGTGCAAGTGTTGAGGGGGTCTGGTGTGCAAGTGTTGAGGGGGTCTGGTGTGCAAGTGTTGAGGGGGTCTGGTGTGCAAGTGTTGAGGGGGTCTGGTGTGCAAGTGTTGAGGGGGTCTGGTGTGCAAGTGTTGAGGGGGTCTGGTGTGCAAGTGTTGAGGGGGTCTGGTGTGCAAGTGTTGAGGGGGTCTGGTGTGCAAGTGTTGAGGGGGTCTGGTGTGCAAGTGTTGAGGGGGTCTGGTGTGCAAGTGTTGAGGGGGTCTGGTGTGCAAGTGTTGAGGGGGTCTGGTGTGCAAGTGTTGAGGGGGTCTGGTGTGCAAGTGTTGAGGGGGTCTGGTGTGCAAGTGTTGAGGGGGTCTGGTGTGCAAGTGTTGAGGGGGTCTGGTGTGCAAGTGTTGAGGGGGTCTGGTGTGCAAGTGTTGAGGGGGTCTGGTGTGCAAGTGTTGAGGGGGTCTGGTGTGCAAGTGTTGAGGGGGTCTGGTGTGCAAGTGTTGAGGGGGTCTGGTGTGCAAGTGTTGAGGGGGTCTGGTGTGCAAGTGTTGAGGGGGTCTGGTGTGCAAGTGTTGAGGGGGTCTGGTGTGCAAGTGTTGAGGGGGTCTGGTGTGCAAGTGTTGAGGGGGTCTGGTGTGCAAGTGTTGAGGGGGTCTGGTGTGCAAGTGTTGAGGGGGTCTGGTGTGCAAGTGTTGAGGGGGTCTGGTGTGCAAGTGTTGAGGGGGTCTGGTGTGCAAGTGTTGAGGGGGTCTGGTGTGCAAGTGTTGAGGGGGTCTGGTGTGCAAGTGTTGAGGGGGTCTGGTGTGCAAGTGTTGAGGGGGTCTGGTGTGCAAGTGTTGAGGGGGTCTGGTGTGCAAGTGTTGAGGGGGTCTGGTGTGCAAGTGTTGAGGGGGTCTGGTGTGCAAGTGTTGAGGGGGTCTGGTGTGCAAGTGTTGAGGGGGTCTGGTGTGCAAGTGTTGAGGGGGTCTGGTGTGCAAGTGTTGAGGGGGTCTGGTGTGCAAGTGTTGAGGGGGTCTGGTGTGCAAGTGTTGAGGGGGTCTGGTGTGCAAGTGTTGAGGGGGTCTGGTGTGCAAGTGTTGAGGGGGTCTGGTGTGCAAGTGTTGAGGGGGTCTGGTGTGCAAGTGTTGAGGGGGTCTGGTGTGCAAGTGTTGAGGGGGTCTGGTGTGCAAGTGTTGAGGGGGTCTGGTGTGCAAGTGTTGAGGGGGTCTGGTGTGCAAGTGTTGAGGGGGTCTGGTGTGCAAGTGTTGAGGGGGTCTGGTGTGCAAGTGTTGAGGGGGTCTGGTGTGCAAGTGTTGAGGGGGTCTGGTGTGCAAGTGTTGAGGGGGTCTGGTGTGCAAGTGTTGAGGGGGTCTGGTGTGCAAGTGTTGAGGGGGTCTGGTGTGCAAGTGTTGAGGGGGTCTGGTGTGCAAGTGTTGAGGGGGTCTGGTGTGCAAGTGTTGAGGGGGTCTGGTGTGCAAGTGTTGAGGGGGTCTGGTGTGCAAGTGTTGAGGGGGTCTGGTGTGCAAGTGTTGAGGGGGTCTGGTGTGCAAGTGTTGAGGGGGTCTGGTGTGCAAGTGTTGAGGGGGTCTGGTGTGCAAGTGTTGAGGGGGTCTGGTGTGCAAGTGTTGAGGGGGTCTGGTGTGCAAGTGTTGAGGGGGTCTGGTGTGCAAGTGTTGAGGGGGTCTGGTGTGCAAGTGTTGAGGGGGTCTGGTGTGCAAGTGTTGAGGGGGTCTGGTGTGCAAGTGTTGAGGGGGTCTGGTGTGCAAGTGTTGAGGGGGTCTGGTGTGCAAGTGTTGAGGGGGTCTGGTGTGCAAGTGTTGAGGGGGTCTGGTGTGCAAGTGTTGAGGGGGTCTGGTGTGCAAGTGTTGAGGGGGTCTGGTGTGCAAGTGTTGAGGGGGTCTGGTGTGCAAGTGTTGAGGGGGTCTGGTGTGCAAGTGTTGAGGGGGTCTGGTGTGCAAGTGTTGAGGGGGTCTGGTGTGCAAGTGTTGAGGGGGTCTGGTGTGCAAGTGTTGAGGGGGTCTGGTGTGCAAGTGTTGAGGGGGTCTGGTGTGCAAGTGTTGAGGGGGTCTGGTGTGCAAGTGTTGAGGGGGTCTGGTGTGCAAGTGTTGAGGGGGTCTGGTGTGCAAGTGTTGAGGGGGTCTGGTGTGCAAGTGTTGAGGGGGTCTGGTGTGCAAGTGTTGAGGGGGTCTGGTGTGCAAGTGTTGAGGGGGTCTGGTGTGCAAGTGTTGAGGGGGTCTGGTGTGCAAGTGTTGAGGGGGTCTGGTGTGCAAGTGTTGAGGGGGTCTGGTGTGCAAGTGTTGAGGGGGTCTGGTGTGCAAGTGTTGAGGGGGTCTGGTGTGCAAGTGTTGAGGGGGTCTGGTGTGCAAGTGTTGAGGGGGTCTGGTGTGCAAGTGTTGAGGGGGTCTGGTGTGCAAGTGTTGAGGGGGTCTGGTGTGCAAGTGTTGAGGGGGTCTGGTGTGCAAGTGTTGAGGGGGTCTGGTGTGCAAGTGTTGAGGGGGTCTGGTGTGCAAGTGTTGAGGGGGTCTGGTGTGCAAGTGTTGAGGGGGTCTGGTGTGCAAGTGTTGAGGGGGTCTGGTGTGCAAGTGTTGAGGGGGTCTGGTGTGCAAGTGTTGAGGGGGTCTGGTGTGCAAGTGTTGAGGGGGTCTGGTGTGCAAGTGTTGAGGGGGTCTGGTGTGCAAGTGTTGAGGGGGTCTGGTGTGCAAGTGTTGAGGGGGTCTGGTGTGCAAGTGTTGAGGGGGTCTGGTGTGCAAGTGTTGAGGGGGTCTGGTGTGCAAGTGTTGAGGGGGTCTGGTGTGCAAGTGTTGAGGGGGTCTGGTGTGCAAGTGTTGAGGGGGTCTGGTGTGCAAGTGTTGAGGGGGTCTGGTGTGCAAGTGTTGAGGGGGTCTGGTGTGCAAGTGTTGAGGGGGTCTGGTGTGCAAGTGTTGAGGGGGTCTGGTGTGCAAGTGTTGAGGGGGTCTGGTGTGCAAGTGTTGAGGGGGTCTGGTGTGCAAGTGTTGAGGGGGTCTGGTGTGCAAGTGTTGAGGGGGTCTGGTGTGCAAGTGTTGAGGGGGTCTGGTGTGCAAGTGTTGAGGGGGTCTGGTGTGCAAGTGTTGAGGGGGTCTGGTGTGCAAGTGTTGAGGGGGTCTGGTGTGCAAGTGTTGAGGGGGTCTGGTGTGCAAGTGTTGAGGGGGTCTGGTGTGCAAGTGTTGAGGGGGTCTGGTGTGCAAGTGTTGAGGGGGTCTGGTGTGCAAGTGTTGAGGGGGTCTGGTGTGCAAGTGTTGAGGGGGTCTGGTGTGCAAGTGTTGAGGGGGTCTGGTGTGCAAGTGTTGAGGGGGTCTGGTGTGCAAGTGTTGAGGGGGTCTGGTGTGCAAGTGTTGAGGGGGTCTGGTGTGCAAGTGTTGAGGGGGTCTGGTGTGCAAGTGTTGAGGGGGTCTGGTGTGCAAGTGTTGAGGGGGTCTGGTGTGCAAGTGTTGAGGGGGTCTGGTGTGCAAGTGTTGAGGGGGTCTGGTGTGCAAGTGTTGAGGGGGTCTGGTGTGCAAGTGTTGAGGGGGTCTGGTGTGCAAGTGTTGAGGGGGTCTGGTGTGCAAGTGTTGAGGGGGTCTGGTGTGCAAGTGTTGAGGGGGTCTGGTGTGCAAGTGTTGAGGGGGTCTGGTGTGCAAGTGTTGAGGGGGTCTGGTGTGCAAGTGTTGAGGGGGTCTGGTGTGCAAGTGTTGAGGGGGTCTGGTGTGCAAGTGTTGAGGGGGTCTGGTGTGCAAGTGTTGAGGGGGTCTGGTGTGCAAGTGTTGAGGGGGTCTGGTGTGCAAGTGTTGAGGGGGTCTGGTGTGCAAGTGTTGAGGGGGTCTGGTGTGCAAGTGTTGAGGGGGTCTGGTGTGCAAGTGTTGAGGGGGTCTGGTGTGCAAGTGTTGAGGGGGTCTGGTGTGCAAGTGTTGAGGGGGTCTGGTGTGCAAGTGTTGAGGGGGTCTGGTGTGCAAGTGTTGAGGGGGTCTGGTGTGCAAGTGTTGAGGGGGTCTGGTGTGCAAGTGTTGAGGGGGTCTGGTGTGCAAGTGTTGAGGGGGTCTGGTGTGCAAGTGTTGAGGGGGTCTGGTGTGCAAGTGTTGAGGGGGTCTGGTGTGCAAGTGTTGAGGGGGTCTGGTGTGCAAGTGTTGAGGGGGTCTGGTGTGCAAGTGTTGAGGGGGTCTGGTGTGCAAGTGTTGAGGGGGTCTGGTGTGCAAGTGTTGAGGGGGTCTGGTGTGCAAGTGTTGAGGGGGTCTGGTGTGCAAGTGTTGAGGGGGTCTGGTGTGCAAGTGTTGAGGGGGTCTGGTGTGCAAGTGTTGAGGGGGTCTGGTGTGCAAGTGTTGAGGGGGTCTGGTGTGCAAGTGTTGAGGGGGTCTGGTGTGCAAGTGTTGAGGGGGTCTGGTGTGCAAGTGTTGAGGGGGTCTGGTGTGCAAGTGTTGAGGGGGTCTGGTGTGCAAGTGTTGAGGGGGTCTGGTGTGCAAGTGTTGAGGGGGTCTGGTGTGCAAGTGTTGAGGGGGTCTGGTGTGCAAGTGTTGAGGGGGTCTGGTGTGCAAGTGTTGAGGGGGTCTGGTGTGCAAGTGTTGAGGGGGTCTGGTGTGCAAGTGTTGAGGGGGTCTGGTGTGCAAGTGTTGAGGGGGTCTGGTGTGCAAGTGTTGAGGGGGTCTGGTGTGCAAGTGTTGAGGGGGTCTGGTGTGCAAGTGTTGAGGGGGTCTGGTGTGCAAGTGTTGAGGGGGTCTGGTGTGCAAGTGTTGAGGGGGTCTGGTGTGCAAGTGTTGAGGGGGTCTGGTGTGCAAGTGTTGAGGGGGTCTGGTGTGCAAGTGTTGAGGGGGTCTGGTGTGCAAGTGTTGAGGGGGTCTGGTGTGCAAGTGTTGAGGGGGTCTGGTGTGCAAGTGTTGAGGGGGTCTGGTGTGCAAGTGTTGAGGGGGTCTGGTGTGCAAGTGTTGAGGGGGTCTGGTGTGCAAGTGTTGAGGGGGTCTGGTGTGCAAGTGTTGAGGGGGTCTGGTGTGCAAGTGTTGAGGGGGTCTGGTGTGCAAGTGTTGAGGGGGTCTGGTGTGCAAGTGTTGAGGGGGTCTGGTGTGCAAGTGTTGAGGGGGTCTGGTGTGCAAGTGTTGAGGGGGTCTGGTGTGCAAGTGTTGAGGGGGTCTGGTGTGCAAGTGTTGAGGGGGTCTGGTGTGCAAGTGTTGAGGGGGTCTGGTGTGCAAGTGTTGAGGGGGTCTGGTGTGCAAGTGTTGAGGGGGTCTGGTGTGCAAGTGTTGAGGGGGTCTGGTGTGCAAGTGTTGAGGGGGTCTGGTGTGCAAGTGTTGAGGGGGTCTGGTGTGCAAGTGTTGAGGGGGTCTGGTGTGCAAGTGTTGAGGGGGTCTGGTGTGCAAGTGTTGAGGGGGTCTGGTGTGCAAGTGTTGAGGGGGTCTGGTGTGCAAGTGTTGAGGGGGTCTGGTGTGCAAGTGTTGAGGGGGTCTGGTGTGCAAGTGTTGAGGGGGTCTGGTGTGCAAGTGTTGAGGGGGTCTGGTGTGCAAGTGTTGAGGGGGTCTGGTGTGCAAGTGTTGAGGGGGTCTGGTGTGCAAGTGTTGAGGGGGTCTGGTGTGCAAGTGTTGAGGGGGTCTGGTGTGCAAGTGTTGAGGGGGTCTGGTGTGCAAGTGTTGAGGGGGTCTGGTGTGCAAGTGTTGAGGGGGTCTGGTGTGCAAGTGTTGAGGGGGTCTGGTGTGCAAGTGTTGAGGGGGTCTGGTGTGCAAGTGTTGAGGGGGTCTGGTGTGCAAGTGTTGAGGGGGTCTGGTGTGCAAGTGTTGAGGGGGTCTGGTGTGCAAGTGTTGAGGGGGTCTGGTGTGCAAGTGTTGAGGGGGTCTGGTGTGCAAGTGTTGAGGGGGTCTGGTGTGCAAGTGTTGAGGGGGTCTGGTGTGCAAGTGTTGAGGGGGTCTGGTGTGCAAGTGTTGAGGGGGTCTGGTGTGCAAGTGTTGAGGGGGTCTGGTGTGCAAGTGTTGAGGGGGTCTGGTGTGCAAGTGTTGAGGGGGTCTGGTGTGCAAGTGTTGAGGGGGTCTGGTGTGCAAGTGTTGAGGGGGTCTGGTGTGCAAGTGTTGAGGGGGTCTGGTGTGCAAGTGTTGAGGGGGTCTGGTGTGCAAGTGTTGAGGGGGTCTGGTGTGCAAGTGTTGAGGGGGTCTGGTGTGCAAGTGTTGAGGGGGTCTGGTGTGCAAGTGTTGAGGGGGTCTGGTGTGCAAGTGTTGAGGGGGTCTGGTGTGCAAGTGTTGAGGGGGTCTGGTGTGCAAGTGTTGAGGGGGTCTGGTGTGCAAGTGTTGAGGGGGTCTGGTGTGCAAGTGTTGAGGGGGTCTGGTGTGCAAGTGTTGAGGGGGTCTGGTGTGCAAGTGTTGAGGGGGTCTGGTGTGCAAGTGTTGAGGGGGTCTGGTGTGCAAGTGTTGAGGGGGTCTGGTGTGCAAGTGTTGAGGGGGTCTGGTGTGCAAGTGTTGAGGGGGTCTGGTGTGCAAGTGTTGAGGGGGTCTGGTGTGCAAGTGTTGAGGGGGTCTGGTGTGCAAGTGTTGAGGGGGTCTGGTGTGCAAGTGTTGAGGGGGTCTGGTGTGCAAGTGTTGAGGGGGTCTGGTGTGCAAGTGTTGAGGGGGTCTGGTGTGCAAGTGTTGAGGGGGTCTGGTGTGCAAGTGTTGAGGGGGTCTGGTGTGCAAGTGTTGAGGGGGTCTGGTGTGCAAGTGTTGAGGGGGTCTGGTGTGCAAGTGTTGAGGGGGTCTGGTGTGCAAGTGTTGAGGGGGTCTGGTGTGCAAGTGTTGAGGGGGTCTGGTGTGCAAGTGTTGAGGGGGTCTGGTGTGCAAGTGTTGAGGGGGTCTGGTGTGCAAGTGTTGAGGGGGTCTGGTGTGCAAGTGTTGAGGGGGTCTGGTGTGCAAGTGTTGAGGGGGTCTGGTGTGCAAGTGTTGAGGGGGTCTGGTGTGCAAGTGTTGAGGGGGTCTGGTGTGCAAGTGTTGAGGGGGTCTGGTGTGCAAGTGTTGAGGGGGTCTGGTGTGCAAGTGTTGAGGGGGTCTGGTGTGCAAGTGTTGAGGGGGTCTGGTGTGCAAGTGTTGAGGGGGTCTGGTGTGCAAGTGTTGAGGGGGTCTGGTGTGCAAGTGTTGAGGGGGTCTGGTGTGCAAGTGTTGAGGGGGTCTGGTGTGCAAGTGTTGAGGGGGTCTGGTGCACTCCTACCGTTAAATATCTTCATTCCATTGACTTCTTTTTAGATTTTGGTATAGATTTATGTAATAATGAGCTTAAATACTCGTCCGAAACTTTAGCAAAACGTAATTCAGCCGCCATTGTTTTGGTTTTCAAAGCCGGCGCTTTTCGCTACTAGTGGGCTATAACAAATAGCCTACTAGTAGCTCAGGCAATCAGAACGCAGCTTTGATAATAGATTACTAGTTGGATTTTACTAAATGGGCATACACACTTGGGTACATAGGCATACACGGACATACATGGCCATACACCGGTGTACATGGGCATACACGGGTATACATTTCCATACACTTGTGTACATGGGCATACACGGACATACATGGCCATACACCGTTTACATAGGCATAAAGGGACATAGACGGCCATACCCGGGCATAGATGGGCATGCACCAGTGTATATGGGCATACACGGGCATACATGGACATACACTTGTGTACGTGGGCATACACGGACATACATGACCATTCACCGGCGTACATAGGCATACACGGGTATACATGGCCATACACTGGTGTACATGGGCATACACACACATACATGCCATACACTGGTGTACATAGGCATACATGGACATACATGGCCATACACTTGGGTACACAGGCATACATGGGTATACAGGGCCATGCACTGGTGTACATAGGCATACACGGGCATACATGGCCATCCAGTTGGGTAATAGGGCATACACGGATATACATGGCCATACACCGGTGTACACAGGCATACACGGGTATACATGGCCATACACCGGTTTACATGGGCATACTTTAAATGAGTTGATGAGGCCCTCATTTATGGAGTGTCTTTTTGTCCGCCGTCTGAGTTTTAAACCCTTTCACGCTTTAATTTCAGAAGTTTCGCATGCCGCTGTCAGAATTTCCTCCAAAGTCACTGGTACATCGGAAATGTTTAAGTCTGGAATTTAACGTAAACTGGGTTCCAGGGTTTTGGGGGACGCTGTCACAACATTAGAGACATTTGTATGGATTTTGAGCTATTTTTCAAGGTCCATAACTTTGTCTCTGTTCAACCTAAAAGAGTCAAACTTGGTCAAACGACCAATTTCAATGTTATCGTTCATGTGATGGTGTCAATTTATCGATTACTTCAAAATTTGAAACTCGCCCCAGTTTCCTTTTGAATTTCGGAACGGCCAATATGATAGTTACACCACGTATCTACGTAAGTTACTAAGTTAGATTGGCGTCTTTGGTATTTGTAAACATCGAAGTTGGTTACATGTAACAGCGTTTTATGGAACAACCAAATTCGTGTTGTTTCTGTAAACCATGTACGAGAAAAAAGAAATGATATGCCCTTTGTGCTACAGTAGTTACGGGACAGGGTTTCCGCAACGGATTCCAAGGGAATTGGATTGCAGACACACGTTCTGCACCGGTAAGTTTTGTCCACGTTAGTGTGGAATTCAACAATAGCCTTTCGTTCTGAGAATTCCACTCGAAATTTAGTGTCTTCCCTCTTTATATGAAAGAGTTACGGATCAACGCTATACTTACACTTGCTTTTTTTTTAAATTTAAGTTTAAATAACTGGGGGACGAAGTCTCCGTCACGACCTAAAGGTATTCGATCGTTCGAAATTGTGATGCCTTCGTTTTCCTCGCTGCAAGCCTGCAACTTACACCTTCTCAAGCTATTCCTGCTTGGGTCATTGCAAGGGAAATTCAAGGGTTAAAGCTTGGTTTAATGGCAGTAAAGCTAAAACCTAAGTCTTAGAGGGTCCCGGCTTGGTGTTTATCATTTTTTCCATGGATACACGTACACTGAAGCTAAAATTAAACATTAACAGCTTGACACAATAGTTTGATGAAGTCTGCAAATGCAATGTCACTACAAATTAAATTGATAGAGATCTACAAAGTCAAGGCATAACTTAAACGTCGTCCTTACATGTTTTCTTGTTACTAAATAAACTGGTCTTAGTGGTCTATACAAACTAAATTTAAGCTTATGTTCTTCTAAAATCAGTCAACCATGCCTTTGTTGTAAAAACCTCACAATAATTGAGATGTCATCTAAATATTAGCCGCGATTATAATCGAAATAACAGATCCACAGGAGATAGGGGATAGTAATTGAGATGAGTAAGCTCCTGGTGGAAGTGTTATTGAAATTTTAGTCCCAAAGCAGTAGAATAATGTACTTGTAAAATATTTAAGAATAAGTAAGAAGAAAGTTTGGAAAGATTTCCGCACAGCCTCATACATCAACATTTTTCCTGCATCACTGTCACACTAACCCTGTTAGAGTTTGAGTCACAAAATGCTTGTATAAGTAATGTATGGGGCTGTGTGGAAATCTTGCCGAAAATTTAATAAGCTTATAAAAGTAATAAAAAATGCGCCGAGTGCATGCAGGAATTTTTAACACGAGAGAAGTGCCTAGAGAAGCACAAGCCGAAGGTGAGTGCTTCGGGCACTTCTCGGGTTTTCTTAAAAATTCCCAAGTGCTTATACAACTCAACAATGTATGAGGAACAAGTTTTTTATTTCTTTTATAAAATGTCCCCGAGATTTAAGCAAGCTTTCATACCTATTTGCTCGCGCACAAGCTTGTGAAGTAGGCAGCGTGCCTTATAACTCAACAGTGCATGCACGTGACGTAGAGCGCGTGCTTTGTCGGGATATAATGAATTCGATTTGACCAATCACAGCATGTGTAACTCTTCCAACATTTTATAACAGGTTGTTCAAGTGCCCCAAAGTTTCATTGCAGTCTGTTTTGTTAAAATGCATTTTTCTGCAACTAAGAAAACATTTTCAGAAAAAAACTCTTTGTGATGTGATGCAAGAGGTGTGGTGGAAAAAATTTACCTTTTTTCTGCTTGTTTATTTTTCAGACTGGTAAATTGACAGTTACAACCTTGTTTTAGGTCTAAAAATAGACTCAGTCTCTGTGCTGTAATTAAATTTATTAATGAACTGAGGATACTAACTTTATTAGTTTTGACATAACTAGCAAATGTTGTCAAAACTTAAAAGTCAACAATGAGGCATTGCTCTTGATTTCAGGTTGTAATAGTATACCTTAATAAAAAAGGTGCAAGTGTTACTTCAGTACTAAACATAATAATAATAATGGTAATTATTATTATTGTTGGTATGTAAATAAATAATTATGAATACCATAAGTTCCATTATTACTGTTCTTATCATAACATATTTGGTAATTTTTAAAACTATGTTATTACACCCATGAACTGAATTTTTTTCTACCCATCTTTTTGAGAACGTGGTCACATTAACTTTTCATCACTTTGTGTCCAACAGAGTGCCTTTTAAAACTACAAGAACTGCAAGGCACAGTTATAGAATGTTCATCCTGTAAACTACGAACGTTGTTACCTGCTAATGGTGTTGATGGACTTGATAAGAACATGGACCTTTTGCAAGCTGTTCTACAGTCTGAACAAGAGGAACAGCAATTATGCAACTTCTGTATTCAAAAAGTTTATCCTCCCAAGCCTGCAACATTTTACTGCCCAGACTGTGATGTGTTCATGTGTGGCAGTTGTTCAGATAACATTCACTCCCAGCTGGAATTCCGTTGCCATGGTATTTGTCGAGCTAGTGCTGCCAAAGAAGGCATTGCAAACATGGAAAATCAAAGATATAAAGTATCTTCTCGTCCATCATCAAGTAGTTCAACTTTTAGCCAACGATCGTCCAGTCTAAGGCCAACATTATCCAACAGCAGACCTTCCAGCTCTTTGTTAAACTATGCTGCAATACCTGGTAAGCAAACAAACAAACAGTACTTATATACGTAAGAAACTATAAATTCTGTCTACCCTGTTAGGGCTCCCCCAGTCTCTTCCTTTACCCCATCAGACACAGGGTTGCTTTTAATTCCCAGAACTGGCAGGCCAGATTGGTCAGTCCATGAAAGGAATGTAATATTTCGAACTGCTAGTTGTACCCATTCAGCATGTGAGTGCACCATTTTGAAGGGATTTGAGGAACAGGTTTAAACCAAAACTCGAAACTTGTCACATCAATCAGCATCAAAGAAATGATTGGTGAGGTTGTCTACATCTAACAAATGGAAAGTGGACTTTGCATTAATCAAAGCCAGTGTTCAGCAATTTTTAACTTTTTGTTGTTTTCTTTTAAACTTCAGAATGTCCTGTCCACAGAGAGATGACCAAATACTACTGTAGGAATTGCAGATGCTTGTGCTGTGAATCTTGCTATCAGTTTGGTAACCACAAGAATCACAGCTGTTTTCAGGTTCATGAAGCTGAGGAACGTGAAAGAAAAGCTTTAGTGAAATTACAAACACAGGTCGAACAACATGGCAAGAAATTTATCAAAGCCAGAGGAGAGGTGCAGAGAACTATAGAGGATGTAAAGAAAAATGCTATCGCTGTCAAAGACATGGCGAGAAGATTTTACAGAGAGCTGCGGGCTGCTATTGATCAAGGAGAGAAATTGCTGATGGAAGATATTGATAAAAGAACTGATGCCAAATTGAAAACTTTAAATGAACAACTCAGGTAATTAAGAACCTTGATGCAATACCTATCCAACAGACGTTCAAGTGCAACAATTTTGCATCAATACATCTCTCTACTATTACTACGTTGAATATGTCAATCAGATGTCTGTTTGCAGTTTAGGGGTTTTCGGCCATTTTCTTCCTTGCATTTTATTTTGGTTTATTTTTATTATTATTTTTTTTTTTTGGTTGGACCGTACGGGAGCTGGGGGGGGGGGGGGGGGGGTGGGTGGCTGTGGTTGGGGAAGCATTTTGGAACGCGTTTGTCTTGAAGATGAAATGCGTTTTCGGTATTTCATGAATTTTTCACATGGCCCTCAGATTTTTTTTAGTCCATAAATTGTACTCCTTAACTTTGCATCCGATTTTTTTTCTTTTTTCACATCATTGTGGCCGTTTCGATTTTCTACGCAGGAAAATTTGGCTGGAGGCAGACACGGCTAAAATTACAGTAAATATATGGGATTTTAGCCGACTTTGAACCGCTGCAACGCTGCTATAAAGAGACGGATTTCCAACATTCGCCGCTATTTTAAATACTTAAGTGTTATTGATATCATTCACCCAGCAGAAAATTGGATCACTAGAGAAGGTAGGAAGGCTCCATACTTCGCGTCAATTTTCATAATTTTGATTAGCTGGGTTTTGTATTAAATCTTAAAAAATTGTTTAAGGTCGTTGTAGCCTATACTTTGTACTTCATGAAAATAATCTCACTACAAATGTCTTTCAAAGACATTTTCAATGTGGAAATCTGCCTCTTTGTAGCGGCTTTACGGCGGTTCAAAGTCGGCCAAACTCCATACATGTACTGTGATTTTAGGCGTGTTTGCCCCGGCCCTAGTCAAGAGGGCGTCATAAACCGTGGAAAGGTCTGTAGCTTCTTCATCTTCTTGCAGTCAAATGATCGAGATTTCAAGCCTAACGACCACTGCCTGTAGAAACTGTGACAATGCTCTGAGTTTGGATTATTATGAGATGTTAATGCTGAAGAAAGATGTTGAAACGGAGATGAAGGATGTACTGGAACAGCTGTGTGAGATTCAGCCTGTGGCAACAGCTGGCTTAGGTTGCCAGTTTCCTAATCATGAAAATCTCTTGGGAAACATTCGAACCTGTGCCAAGCTTGTACTGCGTAAGTATCATACGTTAAAACCTTAAAACCACCTAATGGACCGTACAATTCATGGAGATATTAACCTGGTCTCTAAACTAAAAATGACTGTGGACCGGTTCAGACGCCTTACTTTTCATGAGCCGAACTAAATTCGAATTTGGCCCGACCCAAATTAACAAAAGTACGCCTGTTGATTCAGACGTCGAACTTAATTAGCCGTTCCACGTTGTCAGTGGTTTTGAAAATATATACCAAGTGATAAATTGTTCATTAAGTTCGGCACATGAATAGTTCGGCGTGTGAATCAAGGCCGTTTCAAAGTTGAAATTCCCGGCCAAGGCAGGCGAAAAGAACTCCTGAGCCGTTCCAAATTAAAATAGACGTTCCTAATTTTTTCGGCTCATGAAAAGTACGGCGTCTGAATTGGGCCTAACTGTTTCTATAACTAAAATAAACTTGTCACAGTAGTTACACTGACTTTGTATATGCAGCTAAACTGACAAAAGAAGAGTTTCTGGTTTAGACTCACTTCTAAAGGACTTGAAAAACAGTGGGCCGATTTGCACGATTCGATTGTCGCGCTACGACTGTCTTAGGATTATGCGACAAGTTGTAGTCAAAATCGTAACGTGTAAATCGACGTTAAGAAGTTGTCAAATTCAGTGCATGCAGATAAAAAACTGTGAAGCTATACAGGTAAAATTTTATAAAAACATTATTTTAAGACGTGTTTAAACATTGAATGACCACCCTTTGTTTCTTTGTACGACGACTCCCAAAGAATTTTACTAACAAATAAGTTTGCGCTAACGCTGGCTGGGTTGATTACAGAGAGTCCAGTGGCAACGTTTCTGATACTTTATTTATCCCGATACTGTTCAGCAAACAAACAAGTATGACTGCACTTCCTTTTTTTTTTTTCGAAATTAAAGCGCCAGGTCCCCCAGAGAAGCTGATTTGCAGAATAACAGATGATAACAATATACAAGTGAAGTGGGAGCCGCCTGAAGACAACTTGTTTCTGTATCCAGTGGTTGGCTACATTCTACAGAGCAGTTCTGGTAGGATTCTCTCTCGATAATAAAAAAGAATCAGGCTAAAAAATACTAGACTGACCAGTCGGACTATTAACCTCTGATCACTTGTGCGAATGGACCATAAAATGGTCTAAAATTGCTCGCGGCTTGCTTCATCCAGTACGCTTAACAGATGTTAGGAGAAGATACACGCTGGTCGCAGTCTGCTTTAAGACTGCCACGGGACGAGCGAAAAACTAAAACCGAAGGGAGGCCAGTTTGCGTTTGTCAGCAACTGAGGTGACGTGCCTATTTGATGCTGCCTCCTAATCTGGCTAAAAAAGCATTTATGCTATGACTTAATGATCTTATGTTTTCGCTTAAGGGTTTATTCTGTTATCTCTTGCTCATTTAGAAATGTTGCTATTTCATTCACGAACTGAAGCTGAAGTAGATCGAATTCAGGGCGAGAATGTTATTTACAACAGACATCGGCAAAAAACTGTTGTGGAAGAGCGACGTTTTTCATTTTCGGTTCATTTTGTCATACATGAAATGATTATTTTTACTTGAAACTTGGAACTTGGACCCGCTGATATCAAGTGGCTACATTTATTGTACTTTCCAGGCCAACGGGTGCTTTACACTCATGACCCGATTTATTCTACCCCTATGTTATGATTGGCTACTAATCACTTTAATGGCATTCTCCAAAGTTGGGGCAGAACTCACAAGAACCATGCATCAATACCGTTGTTAGTTGTTGATATTCATGCCCTTTCCAAACCAAGAACATTAAGTTGCGGGTAAAGGCTAGAAATGAAAAGAGGTTGAAGTATTTTCTTTTTAATTTCTTCTTTTCTTTTGACCAGTATCGGTTAGTCCATTTATTTCGAGGTAATTTTAAAAACACAACTGTCAACCGTAAAATAAAAGTTTTTGTTTTCCTTGGTTTTGTGAAAGTGTGTGTTTTCTTAAATCAATTCATTTTCTTTTCCAGGTCCAAATAACAGTTTTGTGAACATATACAAAGGAAATGAGACCTCACTGACGATAGACAAGACCATTGCCGAGTTGCCTGTCGGGAAGCAAGTGCAGTTCCGTGCATGCGCAATAAACCTGATCGGCGCTGGTCCCTGGGGATTTCCTTATGGAATAAAAATACCAGAGTAAAAAAAACAAACAAACAGTGCTTAGCGAGTACATGCGAGCTTTCCGAATTACGTAAGGCCTCTTTTTCATTTTCGCGAGTCTAGGTTCTCACCGTTCATGTGCAAATCAAATTTCATTCACACGCAAATTAAACTCATTTTCATGTGAATTAAAATTGATTTGCATATGAAAGAATAAGCACCTATACTCGCTTTGAAAAAGAGGCCTGAGGTGATTCGAAAATGGCCTATTATGGCGTCCTGACAGTCTCAAGCGAATAGCCGCGATTTTGAACTGGGGAAACGTGCCAGTGTTAATGTACATTTGTATGGAAATCATAACTAAAAATACGTTTGGTTTTATGTCATATTCCTTTTCGTGAAATGTGATTGGCATCTGTTTTTCTTTGGTTCAAAATGACGGCCAAACCGATGAAAGGAGTATACTAAAACCAACGCGAATGATGTATATATGAATAAATCATATGCAGAACTGCGGAAAGGAAATCAAATGAAGGATGATCCTCGCAGTTATGAACGCAATTTAAGCAATTGCGTAAAGAAGCCTGAGAAAAAAAAATTCAGGACTTCAACCCCGTTGGAAGTGCTGAAGTTTTTTCAGGGTTCTTTTCGCAATTGCTTAAATTACGTTCACAACTGCAAGGATCATCCTTCATTTGATAAAACCAACGCATTGATTCACTGTTTACGGCCAGTTCGCGACAAATTGAACTTTCGAATATTTTTTCAAAGCGATCCGAACTAGCGAGATCGCTAACATACAGCTAAAATGGATCTTTAATTAAAACTTTTGCTCCCGTTTTGCCCGGTGTACACTTTGAGGAAAACGTACGTCGTCCTAGATTTTCAACAGTAATCTCCCAAAAAGGGTACAACAAGCCAGACAAAGTTACTGTAAATCTTCAATTTCCAAAGTTGAACCAAACTGGCAAAAGTTGGCATCATGTTCCCTGCCTATTTTGTCTTTATATTTCTATAACGCACGCGTTTTACGTCAATAGAAAATTGTAACCATCCCAGACTGTCGCTTACGAGAGTTAGTGACTGTATTCAGTGATGGGACATTTTAGTGGAGAAGGGCTTTGCACAGGAGGTTCGACTGTATCCGAAAACATATGCTGAAGCAATGAGCTGAAAGGTCGGACAGAGTAGTGTTCTTGAGACGAAATTTTAGACGGTTTTGTCGTGGTAGTTCGTCATGAAAAGAAAACCTCCAAACCTGATTGCTGTTACAAAATGATGTAATCATCGCCCCGTGCTTAGATCAGTAAACTTCCACCTAAATACGAAAAGAAATAACTTGTACGTAGTTCTATGATCGCCACAGATAAATTTGATTTTTAACAGGAATTTGTGTTGTGTTATTGTATTCTTTGATTAAATTTCCTACGCTCCCTTGAACGGATTGAGCAATTAATGCAAAAGCAATCAAAACAAAACATAAAAGAATAGAAATCTTCGAATATTGGATTACCCCCAGTTGTCTCTATACCGAATATTACTTCGACGGGTTCCACTCCTATATAAGGAAAACCCCAAGATACTACAGAGGATACAAAGCAGAACAGCTTGGGTGAGAAGTTTTTATTGGTGTGTACAATTCGTAATTTTGGCTTCTTACGAATAGTTTTTCCCCATACAAATTCTTTGACTTCATTTTCGTGTGAGCTTGGGCTACCTGTGCTCCTTACTCGATTTTTAACAACGTATGAAAATCGGATTACGGCCAAATGCTACTCCTTTTTCAAACTTGTGGTTTATTTTTGAGTATACTGTAAGTTAGGGAAACAGATGTAAAAGTTTAATTATTTATCATCGCTCTTTTTAGAGACTACCGCGCTTCAAAACATTGCAGCTTTCTCAATCGCACGAATATTGCCTTAACTGTCAGTTGTGAGCACGAAATGGAATGCCCTTAAAATTTGGATATCCAATAAATGCAAGAAACGTAGCGATTTTTACCAAATACATGGATGGCCTTTTGAGTTTGGACAAGAACGAAAATGACCTTTTTTAACGTCAAAGAGAAACGAAAATGCCCCGTTTTGCCTTTGTTTTTTAAAGAAATCATCGTCGAAAAACCAAACTTCAACCATCATAACCAAAATTCAGTCCTTGTTCTTGCTTAGAAATGACTTTTTTTGTTCATAATCTTCTCCCAAGCGTAGATACAGCCTTTTGTTCCAGTGCATTCGGGCCTTCCCGCCATTTTCAACATCTCAACCGAATTGCATGTTGGGAAACTTTCCTGAATGACGAGAATTTTTGACAGCGCCCGTTCCTTCCCCCAATTCTTTCACATATACACTCCGATCTACCGCCAAAAATTCGTTCTCGTGGTGATCTTCAGTGCTCACAAATTCCAAAATATGTGGCGGTAGGTTGAGAAATTCATCAATAGTCGAGTCCCAAAGGCACTAAGTGTCCGACCGGCGAAATTCCCAGTTCGTCGAGTAACAAGCCAAATTCGACAACAAAGTCGTTCTTTGAGAAAGTGGACTCTTAGCTACGTACTGTCACGCTTAATGATGCTCATCACGCAGCCACTACAGATGAAAATAGCAAAAATCGCAAGCAAACCGGCAGGGTCGTAACGAGGTATATTTTTTCATCGCTGATCCCGTAATTTTACCCCAATTTTTTATCCCTGATTCCAAAAGTGATGAGAATTTTGATCCCTGATCCCTTGATCCAATGAAAAACACCGCTGATCCCGATCCCGGGGGTTGTGATCCCAGATCCCTTTTTTTGGCCTTTGATCCCTGATCCCATATACCTCGTTACAACCCTGAAACCCGACTTGGGGGCCGTTTCTCGAAGCTCCCGGTAATTACCGGGCCCGTTAAGCAGTTTTGTTTTCTATTCCAGATGGGAGTTTCAAAAGTTTTGAAAATTATACAGTAAAGTGATCAGCTTAAGAAACAAAATGGACTTCATTAGAGGTCAGAACATACCCTGTTTTTATTGAGAGTTTGAGTTCAAAATATGGTTTGTGGGCCCGTTAAGTTACCGGGACTTTCGAGAAACGGGCCCTTGGGCCGTTCTTGTAGCAATAGCTACGTCAGAATAACGTTTTCAGAAACCTTGAGCCTCCAGTGCCTTAGGACAGCACCACTTTCCATGGTAGTTTCAAATAGAGAGTCGCGGAAACGTAACAGCGGCTGGTAGTCAATGGGTTAATTATGGCCCCAAAAAATGTGCCATTTTCCGAAATCTCCATTTGGTTCGCGAAAGTGAAAAACGCCATGTTACACACGATGTTTTCAGAATGAGAAAGACTGCTAATGACGTAATGCGCAACTGTTGCTGTGCAGAAGTTGCTAAATGAATATGAAAACTTTCTGAATGAATTGACATCGTTAAATGGATATAAAATTGTTGAATGGAAAAAAAATTGTTGAACGGATTTGAAATTGTTAGATGAACTAGAGTTGCTGAAGAAAAATAGAAATTATTGAATAGAGTGCAGGGGCGGATCTAGGGGGAGGGTGCAGGGGCGGGGATGCGCACCCCCCCCCCTGAGATGACCTGCGGCTTTCTAATACAACTTGTATTCTGCCAAAAAAAAAGAAAAAAAAACTATGTGGTTTCAGTTACGCCATTCCCTAGTGGCACACCCCTTCCTAAAAATAATCCTGGATCCGCCCCTGGAGTGATCCTGAATGTGAATGAATTATAAATAAGTGCATGTATTTAACGATCCTGAATGTGGACGGTTTTGTTCGTGAATGAAAATATAGATCGTGAATGTTAATCAATATGTTGATGAATGTGAATGTATACAAAGTTCCTGAATTTTGCACCATTTCGGCAACCATAGCCTACAGATGCCATTATGCCATCTTTCACTCTTGACTAAGAATGTTTCTTGTTTCTTCTTCTCGGCAGGAATACTTGCTGGGAGCCTGGGACCCTTGTTCTGTTTTTAGTTTGATTACAGTCGCTAAAGATTGTTCAGCAGATCTTTTGTCCAGCTTGTATTGTGCTGCAACGCAGTTTTGAAACGCTTTGTGGAGGAGAATAACAATTTTTAAATGGATTCTCAGACGGCGTGCTAAAATGTATTTCCGTCTGTTTAGTTCAAGAACTTTTTACTCGTGATTTTTCCCGCGAGGACGGATATGTGAATGAATCAAAGGCACATGGATGATTAGTTTAAGTTGTAGTATGGACTAAATTACCCGGCTTCTCTTGGGAGGCTAAACAAACTTAATCAGTCATCTATTCCGTGCCATCGTCCTCCAGTAGGATCTGTGATCTTCGTTCATGGAAATGACATTTTGACAAAATTAAGAGGAATAAGGACTCATAGTTGACTCACATTGGCAGGGAGCGGCTACTGTTTTCTTATATATGTCGAGCCTCATCCTCATCATTGGTTTTTGGACCTTTTTATTCATTTGCAATGCTCTGTTGAAGGTACGTCCAAGTATATGTTTCAATTATTATTTAAAGCGTAAAGAGCAAAGCTTATTTCTTTTGCAAGACTGGTTAAGTGATATCTCTCCACACATTCTCAAGTCACACCGTTAAAGGAGAATTTATATTTTGAACTACATTCTGAAAATAATGTGCTCAATCTCTTTGCTGTGGGATAAATCTATGGACAGGAACCTGGTATGACTGGAAAAATGAATTTCTATTGAATATAGAAATGCGGTATGTTTGCACGAATTTCCCTTTACTGTGCCTGCTGGCCCACTGGAACGTCCTAAGAGCTAGTCTGTAACCAATAGAGGCTGTACAAGAAAAGTGGTCAGTACATCGCCTAGCCTCCACGTAAGCCTCCACAACACCGGGAACTATAGTTTTACATGTGGAGGTGAAGAGAACAACGCCAAAAGATAAATGTTACTGTCCAATGGCAATTGACCATCTGAACTGAGACAGATGTTGAACACATAGCCAGCATGATCTTACCATTTTAAGATGTACCCTGGTTTTTAGTCCATTGCAGGAAACGTGGTGACAAGACAAAATTATTTCTGTCTCTTTTAATTTGTTCATCATTCAACTTCAGTGTTGTACACATAGTGAAATAGTTTCACACCTTCTGGTAAGAAGTGTACTGAGTAAGAGAGGTCTTTTTTCTTGCAGAATTACAGAAAATACTCAAGGAAGTATAAAGAGTTTCTGGAAAACAATGGTGTCTCTTTGTCTCTGTTTCAAGTTCGCTGGTACACAACAAGGTTCAACCGCTCCTTTTTTAGGTTTGGTCAGATCCAGCCTTACTTGCTACACCTGTGGTTCTCCATTGGTGTATTGGTGGGTGCCCTGTTGATGTTCACCTCCATCGTGATTCTTTCTCTGACGTTGTACAAAGCTTTTGCCAAAGATGCTCCAGAACAAGTTTTAACCCCTGTGGTTAGTCTTCATGTTGTAATGATTCAAACACAATTAAGTAAACCTTTTACATAGTATATCCAAAGTGGAAACTGAATATGGGTGGAAAATGAGTTTAAAAAACCTGTGACAGGAAAGTTTGAGAAAATTTAGATTAAATAATACCATACTAACCTCTCTATTACAAAGACTGTTTTTCCCATAGATATTGTAAGTCTAAACAGTCATAGAATAAAAATCTTTATTACCAAAAACACTCAGTATGTATATACATATTAAAGGGACTTAATATTATGGATCAAACAATGTATCACTGTCAGCCACATGGTCATTGGTTTTCTGAGAGTTTCTGCCTATGTGTAATTAATTTCAAGATCCAGGTACCATTGCATTTAGTTTGGAAAACAAAAATTATGGTTACAATGTCACTTGTAGATGTCCTGTAACTCTGAAGCTTGAGTCTGAGAAACAAAGTAGTTTAAAACTTAAAAGGAAATAAATTCATTTGCTTTGTTCTCATATTTTAATTAAAAAATTAATAATAATAGCCTTTACAAGGTTCCTTATCTTTCTTAGCAAATGCCGTCTTATCCTTATAAGCAAATGCAAACTCTAAAAGATCAATGAATCGAACCTTGGCTACCTCTAGATAGCTTCACTTAAATCAGGTGCTCAATAGAAACTGGACGTAATGCTCACTTCTGGGGCTTAAGTAGGCAGAGGAAGCTAGCACTTACAGAAAAGGTGGCTTTCATGTCAATATTGATTTTTCTTGCTGGGACTGTAATCCTGATTGATTTGAGGAAGAAGGAAGATTAGGAGACTGGAACTAACTTGTTATGCAAGGTTCATGGTTCCAGGAAATATCCCTATCTCCCCCATGGAAGCTTTTATTGGTTTGTACCCACCCCCCCCCCCTGGAAATTGTGATTTAGCTCCATACTTTTCTTAAAAAAATGTTTGCTTTTGCCATCCCCCTCCCCTTGGAATTTCCATTGACATTCTGTGGGAGGGGTATGAATACGAGGCAATTCAGAAGGAGAATCTGGCAATTTTTGAGGCACCCTGTTATTAATAAAACATCTCTGATCTCTGAACCATCAGCCCAGTTCTATTTCACATTGTTTATCTGTTTTTGTAATATAGAATTGCCAATTCATAATAATTGTGATGACTCTCTTTCCTGTGTTCAATGTCAGATGCCAGGAGTGAATGTTCCTTGGAGTCAAGTGTTGTATTACCTGGTCACACTCACAATCAGTGGTGTTTTCCACGAATTTGGACATGCTATTTCTGCTGTCAGGTAAGGAAGTGTGTTTTGGAAAATCTCCTGTTTGGTTCAAATGTCTGGTCACAGAGGAAGCACCTCATGGTAATTGTGCTGTGGCAAATTCTCAAGCAGTGTATGAAGCAAAGATGCAAGTAAAAGGTGTACCATAGTCATTGATCATTACACCAACACCACTAGAATCCTCACTAGAAAGAACTCATCAGTTGGTTGACTTTTACTCATTACTTAAGACCATAAAATGTATTGTGTGCTAGGTTATCTTTCCCCAACCCTTGTATTGCAGCTTCTAGAATGGGAATGGATGGATTTACCAAGCAAGAAAACCTGAACATTCACAGTACCTACTGTCATTCTTGGTCACTTTCCAGGCATTTTTCCTAGTTTCCCAAATTCAGTTTCTCAATGAAGGGAAAATAACGTAAAGTTGTTGGAAAGAGTCACGGTCATTATTAAGAGAGCCTAAAGTTTTGTAATCGATGTGCATAGGCAGCCAATTAGATGTAGAATGGTAAACAGAAACAAAATTCACACTGGTTGATTTGTATTGTTTGTTGGCAGAGAGCAAGTGCGTGTAAATGGATTTGGTATGTTCTTCATGGCAGTTTACCCTGGTGCCTTTGTTGACCTGTATACTGAACATTTAACTGTCATATCACCTTTGCGACAACTGAGAATCTACTGTGCTGGTGTTTGGCACAATGCTGTTCTTGTGTTTGTAGGACTTTTGCTTCTTTGGTGTCTACCTTACTTATTGGTACCATTGTATGTGACTGGCCAGGGTGCTGTGGTGCTGAATGTACTTAAAGTAAGTTTTGATTACTTATAACAACAGAAAATGCAACGTATATTATTTTATGAATGAACAGCAAAGCTCGCTAAGTTCAGTTAACAAACGTTTTTAAATTCAATACTTATAAAAAATATAAATCTTATAAAATCAGGGCAAAAAACTTGCACTTGTCCGAGACGAGTATTCTTGTATTTCGGACAAGTGTATTTCCAAAAATGCTTGTCCAACGGGACAAGTAGAATTTTCTGGAAAAAAAAATGTTGTTTCCTACTGAGGTCTGAGTTCCCAAGCATCTCTGGACTTTGTAAACTAACGCGAGTTTCCCAAATTTTGGTTTCTTTTCGCGGCAACTTTTTTGCCTACCATGCTACGTTTTCACTGTCAGTGAACACGATGTCAGCAAATCTGCCTGATCTGTGGAAAATCGGTAGTAAAAAAATCTGACTCCAGTCAAGAGGAAAATCCTAACAATGAGAAAGCAGAAAAATAATTATGAAGAAAGTCAAATTCTGCATTTTTTCAAGTCATATATTGTACATAAAGAATGTGAGTTTTTTTGGACGGGTGAATTTAACTTTCAGATGACCAAAATCTGAATGTTACTCAGCCAATGGACAAGTGGAATAAAAAAAAAGTTTTTTGCCCTGAAAATGTTCACTTGTTTTCTTTGTTTAAAACTAATACATACAGTATGTCATTCAGCAGCTAACATCAAATGAATGTGATTTTGAGCAGAAGACCCCAGAGTCAAGCTCGACTTCTCTTTTTACTTTTTTGGATTCATGTTTTGTTAGCTATAGATGGTTTTTCCCAAGTTCAAATTCATAGTTGGATGTAGCATTACCTCATTCCATACTGTGATTGTATCCAGTGTTCTGTATTTTTTTGGTGGTTTACGCCATTCTCAGTTTCAGTTTTGTAGCGATGAGGTTTTAGATTCTACTTGAACATTCAACAATATTGTAACACTTTCCAGCTGTGGTCATAGTTCACTCAACATTTTGTTGTGTGTACTTGACACAAGTCCTTCAGTAATACATAGAGGATATTACACGGTGGCGAGAAGATATGAATTTTGTGTTCGAGTGGCAAGAACAATATCTCACAAGTGAGCGAAGCAAACGAGTGAGATATTGTTCTTGCCACGAGAACATCAAATTCATATCTTCGAGCCAACATGTAATGTTCTTTCTGTTATATGGAGACTAAACAAACGCGCCGCAAGAAACCAATTCAACAAAAGCAAAAGGTGGGAATGGTGAGGTCATTGAACAATACGACACTCACAAAGGTGACATACGGAAAATACGTCGCTCAGGCCCGGGATGAAGTGGTGTATGGAATCTACGAGTGGTTTAGTTCCCAGTAAAACACTCTCCTCCATATAATAAATTTAGTTATGAATGATGTGGTATCTCACTCAATTTTGCTGTGGCAGGGATGATTGAAAAAATTAAACCTCAAAAGGCTTCCAACAAAACCCAATAATTAATAAAATCTCTGGACCAAAAATTTACCCCCAAAATATATCGTGCCAGATCTCAATGCCTTAAAAATTTCCAGAAAGGATTGTACTTTATTTGCAGAACTACGTGGCCAGGATACATGGACACTACCCCCGGGGCACTACCACTAATCTTCAGATTGTTTTGAATGCCCCAAAAAATCCCTACTTACATCAGACCAAACCGAAAATACCAGAATCGAGCATTTCAAACTCCAAAAAATATTTTGATTTTCCCTATCACTTGAAATCCTGAGTACCTCCTTGGGCTTGGCCTATAACTTCCTCAGCTAAGGATCTGGTAGTATCCCACACATTTTTACAGGATAACTGTTAAACATTTTTATCATTCTTGCTGTTTTTTTATTTCAAAGGAATCTCCACTGTATGGTAGCATTCAGCGTGGAGACACGGTGTTGTCACTGTATGGATGTCAAGTTTACGATAAACAAGATTGGAATCATTGCATTAGTCAAACACTTAGTTTACCTCAGCATGGTTACTGTTCAGACCTGCTGACAGTAACTAGGAAAAACTCTTCACAAGGTGAGCTCTTTTAATTAGTAATCTTTTGTTTTAACTACTAGTGTGTTACATAATTATATTAGTATTCAGATGATAAAGTTGCTACTGAAAACTCAGGGAAAGATTATTTTCAAGGACAGCGTAAGCCTGTACAGTCGAACCTTAATATTATATAAACCTCAATTTTCTGACTTCTTTTTGTTGGAGAATTTTTTTTTCAAAAACAATTGAGACTTGTTTTGTTGTCAACTTAGTTTTATTGTGTCTACACTGTAGATAATTCATGTTCAACTTTTTGATTATCCAGACTCTCAATAAATGATTATTTGGGAAGTTGAGATAATCGACTCAGGTTCTGCTACAAACTTAAACACTGTAATATAAGTTAGTGAAGATAGGGAGTCTTTCTTTTAGTTGAACATAGGGTTTGTGAAAGAATTTTCTTGTTGTTGAAAGAAATGTTGCTTCAAAAACTGTTTACAAAGGAGTTGGTTTCTTTTGCTGCATCACTGGCTTCATGGCCAAACAATTTGCCCTGACTCAATTTGTCTTCAAAAATTGACTTGGTCAGTGTGATTATAGTTTTTAAATGTTTAAGGTAGCTGTGTTAAAAGGGGAATGAAAGCACGTTGATGAAGGTAGAATTAAAACAAGTAGCTGCTTGATGATCCTGTGATCAGTTTAATTATGTGTTGTCCTGTGGGATAACATGGTGAGATGCAACAGGTTTCATATGATTTCAAACTTATTTTAAGGTGCCTTTTTCAATGGAGGAGTGTATGACTGCTGTCAAAACTCAACATCTTCAAGGTTCTGTTTCAAGTATGAGTCTCTGAGTCATTCAAAGGTATACTTGAAGACCAAACAAAACTTACCTAAAGTAAAACTTTAATTTAAAGTTGACTGAAGTCTCGCGCAGTTAATATGTGATTGCTACTCAAATATGAAGACTACAAAGTTGATATTATGAAATGAGAAACAACAGCCCAAATGTCATAGAAATTAGTCATTGTTTTTGTTTATCAAGCATCAGGAATTTGTCTGACTTAAATTGACTTTCTATTTAATGAATATCCTAATTCTTCACAGTACCTGAAACTAGGAAAACTTTGCCCATTCATTTGTTTACTGGTGATTCACTGACAGTCTGTCTCTCTTTTAATAGTTCCTTTCATCGACTTAAAAAATTCTTATGGTTACTTTTGATGCCTCTGAGTTTCTTAAATTACATTAATTTTAATGTTACTGGTTTAATACAATATTTTTGTGATTTTCAGGGGTATGCTTGTCTTCCAGCCAGAAACATAATGCAATCCAGACAGCTGTGTGATTTACCAACAGACTGTGTTGGACCAGGTAATGACAACAACAGCAATTAAAACAGAGATAACAATTACAGAAATATATAACTAAATACACAACGAATATGGTGCTTGTGTACTTTAAAAAGAAAGATTTGCCAGTCCAGGTTTCAATAAAATTTGAAGTAGGCAGCTGGATAGAGAAGAGTAACCAACTTTAATTTAATTTAATTTGAAAGAATCTTTCTTTAATTACTTAAACTTAGGGGAAAAAGTAGCCAACTTCTCTAAGCGAAGTAGCCGACACTTTTCTTCAGGCATCGGTGCTTATTGAAAGCACTGATTTGCATTATAGTAATAAAGAATTTCCAGGTTTATTTTAATAAATATATGATCCCTCTACAAATGTTTAATTATGTCAACAATTGCAGACATTGAGAGGTACAAATTTTCAGTTCCCAGAATATTGATAAGCATTTTATGTATTCAGTTTTGTGTATAATTTTTTGTTCTTATGCTTCCTAATATTTTCAGGTAGGGCATTCCATAATCATACTCCGAATCACGAAAATGAGTTATTTATTTAAAATAGATTTAGATGTGAAGGCATCACACAAAATTTATTAGTGGCAGCTAATGTCACTGGTGTGTAGGATTGTATATCAGAGATTATTTATTTTTGACATACATACATCAGACTGAAAATACTGGTATATTCAACATAGAGAAAAGTTACAGGTAATGCAAATATTGTTTGCAGCTTTCATCACAGTCTCATGCCATGAGAAATTAAGAGATGATCTTTTTTTACTTTGAATTCATGCAAATTTTTTTGTAACTGTGATTGACAGGTGACAAAGCCTGTGTGCATCCATCTCTGGATAACTCCAGTCGCCTGTTAAGGATCATACGGAGCACTGGCACAGATGTGCTCTATGTGGGAGACCCTCTCCTCCTTCAATACACAGGTAAACTGTAGTCAGTGCAGGGTAAGTAAGGATTTTACCGGTGGTTTTACGTCACAGGTGGGGGGTCATTTTAGATGATGGTTGCTCATTATTTTGTAGTAAATGGTAGTTGTTTACTTTATTGCTTTCAAGGCCTTGTTTCTTTCTGAAGTTATCAGTATTTGTTGTTAGGTCTGGGATCATTAAAAAAATAGCTGATTGATAAGTATATAATAAGTTATATTCAGTAGGGGTGGTTTGTAGCACAAGCTTCATGGCCCAATCCAGTTTCTAAAATAAATTGGTCATAAGTTTTATTTTTTCATTGCAGTTGGAGTAATTAATTATCAACGTAGAAACTCACTTCTTCCAATGGAATTTCCTAACATTTTAGAAACATTTCTCATGTATCCTTTTGATTAAAGGGAGCTTTCCCATATGAAGTCAGTGTAGAGTGGTATGTGTTTTATGTTTGTAGTCTGTGTTAAATCCACTTGCAACAAATGAACTGGTTTATAATTGCCATTTGAAATGAAAGTTCTGTCAGAATTCCTAATGATGATAATGATAATAACGATAGTGATGATGAACTGAGTTTGAAAGCAGCCACAGTTGTAGCTAAAGCACATGACACCATAACAGGATAGATATTATGATGGATCCTTGACTTCTTATCAAGATATTTAGTTTCTTTATCTGGTGCCCTGGCATTGCTCAACATGGTGCCTTGTTACTCACTGGATGGACAGTGGGCGCTCTTTGCCTTTGTAGATCATACACTTACCTCCTACATCCCTCATGAAGATCAGAGAAACATGCTTTGCAACATCATTCTCACACTTGGAACTCTTTTACTAGCAGCAAATATTATGCTGGCTCTATGGACCTTGGGAACTGTGTAGAGTCAACAACGTCATGGAAAGACAAATTCATTGTTTTTGTCTTCAGTCAAATTATCAAACATATATACTTCAACTTCTAAATTATCTGTATATTTTCAAAGCATTTGTATGGAATTCTGAACGCAGTGTCTTCCATGCTTCAATCCACTTACAGTACAAAATTACAAATGCCACCTATTTTTTTGGTTATTTATTTGCATTAGTTCTGAGTTTTTGTATATTTTTACAATAATTATATGATCATGGTGCATGGATTTTGGAATGCCATTTTTACAACTATATAGAAATTTTACTGTGCCTTTCAATAACATATGAACTCTGAAGTTCAGAGCCAAATGTGTGATTTTGTTTCGTACTGCCATCAACCGTTATCATAATGGACATCTAAAAGTAGAAATAAACAAAATGGATCAAAATCTTCCAATCACAACTCGGCAACATGACATGATGAACCCTTTGAAGCAGTGCACAAGTTTCCGGAGGGGTCTGCAACATGACTGACAGCTGCATAAATCACATTTCCAATGATACATCTCCAACTCCATAGTTCTTGTGTTAGGGGAACAGGTGTAGAACACACGAGAAAGCAACAGTACTGATGCATATTGTAGGTCTGTTGGGGGCTAAAAAATAAATTGAGGAAGCTGTCAAGTTCAACTAATAAACGTTCAAGTTTGAACCCTTTAGTCCCATATATTAACATTTGTATTATCTTTACAATAAGAAATATGTGGCAATTATTGCCACATAATTATTTCTTTTGCTCCATGTAGAGAGAATTTGTATAAATTGTTCATTTATCTTTGCCTGAATGCAGCGAAGCGTAATGAAACAAAAGATAAATGGTTTCTTGAACTCCCGAGCACAGGTGCATTTGTCGGCAGTGTGTTTCAAGTGCCGGCATGAGATTATGGCAAGAAAGTGTGATATGTAAAGTAGCATGTATATATTCCCTGGACAGTAAACAAGTTTCATTGTGGATTTTTACAGCAGACAGTTAAATTTTGTTCTTTTTATATTTTGTTTGAAATCCTGTAATTTATTTCCTAGTAACGATTTTAGTTGCATTTTCCTGATCTGACATTTTTTAAAAATAAGTGGTTTTGTTTATTCATTTATTTTGGCCAGCTCAGATCAAACGTATACAGTTTGTTTGATTTTTTGGTGTCTAAACAGTGTAAACAGTTGTTGTTGCTTTGTGATTAGTTGGTTAGTTCAATAAATGGGCTAAGAATTGTCTGCTTATCCCGCACCGCATTTCTGGTTGTCAGTTTTTGGGTGCGGGGAATTTAAGAATTGATCCCTGTATTTTCATGCCCTATATAGTATACTTGATGAACTACTGATATGGTATATGGTTATTATTGGGATGTGAAGGGTTAAACAACTTGTATTGAGCCACACTAAGGACTGAAGGGAGCCGAGCACTCACGACTCCAATTTGTTCTTTTTTTTATTTTGTTTGAGATTGTTGAGACATCATAACTTTAAAAGACATTCATTGCCCAAATGTTAGAGAACGATTTTGAATTCTTTAAATTCACAAAATAACATGTCATAAAGATTAAAATGAATATTAAAACAGATAAAGAAACTGTCAGTAAATTAGTGGGGATTTTCTGACCTACAATACATATTGAATTAAAAGCTTGAGGGACTACAGAGATAATCCATGAGGGTGACTGATTTTACTAGCCATTCCAGCTTTTGTTTCAATTGCCAAGAGTGTGAAACAAAAGTCAGAAAAGGCATCTGCTCTCGGACGCTCCGCAGTCTCCTTGGACATCCACTGACCATGAGATTATGATTAGGAAAATGTCCGAATGAAAACAACTAATTCCATCCAGAGACTTCAAGGCCAAAGAAAGACACACAGAAGAGGAGGAACTTGCTTTTGATAATTATTATTTTGTATGGGATAAACACAACAGATAGATTCCAAGAGAGCTGTGCAACTTAGAAGGATTTGATTTTGTAAAAGCATAAGTGTATGTTACAGTACTTTGAAACAGATAACAATGACAACATTAATTGCAGTAAAATTTTCAACCTCTTTATTACATTCCATCTCATTAAACTTCAACTCAAATCAAACTCTATATACATATCATAGTGAGAATACTCTATGGGTAAAAAAACTGGCCAGTATTCTGATAGCAGACAATATGGTGAAATAGCCTTTAATTAACTAAAGCCACAGGGAATAAAAGAGTTTATATACATGGTATCATTTTTCTTGCTCTAAGAGAGTTTCTTAATTCTGTGTTTTATCAAATGAAAGGTACTAAGGCTGAAAATAACATGAGTTACTGTCTGTTTACAGCAGACTATTCCTGTTCTGTCTCAGCCTCCTCAGCAGGTTCATTCTGTCCTGATTCAGCAGGCGTGTCAGCAGTAGGTGCCGGCTCGCTGCCACCCTCTTCACCAGCCACACTGTTATCTTCTGGTTTATCTGCCTCAGTCTTTTCTGCCTCCTCAGCTTTAGCTGCCATCTCTTCAGCTTTCTTTCTCTCTTCTGCTGCCTTAGCTGCGGCCTCTTGTTCAAAAGCCAGTCTCGCTGCTTCCTCAAGTTTGTTGTACACCTCAAACCGCTTTTGGACAACATCTCTTATTATTGCTATGAAGTAACAACACATGAGCGAGCTGGTCAGAAAGTTATTAATAGAACAATCCAAAATCATATGAAGATTATCTATTGAATGGCGGTTAGAGAAATAAAGACATGAACGACCATTGTAGTTATGAATGCTAGTAAAGCAGCAGCTTTCATAACTGCAAGTCAATCGTTCACATCTTCAAGCTACATGTAATGATGATGACAATGATTTCCACCATTTTTTTCATTCAGTCATTTAATATCCTTGATGGCAAATGCATAAGCTAGACTCGTAAGGACTAAAAATGGTAAGACTATGTGTAAAAACACTCTCAAATAAAGTTGTCATTGTCATCAATGATTAACCTCTGGAAAATAGCTTTTGAATCTAATACTCTTGCCCCAATTCAAAATAAATGACAAACTGGTAATCAACAAGACAGTGTTCATTTAAGGCACAGAGACTGTTTTGAGAAGGAAATGTGAGAAATTCTGTAAGTGAACATTGTACGAAATCCAGTACAAAGGTGAGGCTTACCATCAAGTACTGTTCTTGAAATAATGCTTCTGTTCAATTCAGCTTCTACTTTCTCCAACAACCAAGGCATAAAGTAGGTTTCCACATCTGAAAAACAGAGGAAAGACCATTATAAATATTCCAAATGAATATTTCTAGCCAAAAGCTTAAGTAAAAAGGATGTAAAAACTGATACAAATTTCTAGGATATTTCACAGGACATGAGAACAACTCAAGGTCATCCATAAAGCATACATTGTTGTAAATCAAAGTGAAATGATTTCAACCTGGTATGACCTCAATTTCCTTTGTCTCCTAACCCTAATAGTATTCATGACCGATGGGGTTTAAGGAGACAAAGGAAATGTTTAACATTAATTTAATTTTAACTTGTGTTCCTCAATCTTACCTCTTTCCACAGGATCATAGAAGTACCCATTTTCATTCAATGATCCAAACACTGATGGTACAAGGTCGGCAAGATAACTCTGAGAGAATCAAGGAACAAATAACTATTATTTCTCATTTACAGCTGGATTGACAATGGGAAATTGTATAAGAGAAGCCTACAATAGCTACAATGTATCTCATTCCACACTGAAAATACCTGGGCAAAGGCACGAGCAGATATTTTTTCACCAGTTTCTTTTTCCTTTCTAAGTACATCTGCCTGTTGCCTCATTCTTCTTTCTTTCTCTTCTCTGTGTCTCCTCTCTTGTTCTTCTAATCTTTGAGTCTCAACAAGTTCAGAATTCCGAAGTTCCTTGAATCTTCTTTGTTGTGCACGAAGATTTGCAAGTTCCTCCTCTTCCATGACCTCAAGAAGAGCTTGTTCAACTGTTTTACCGACAAGAACTTCAAGGATGGGTTTCACCTCAATATCAAAGTCAAACAACTACAAAAAAAAAAACAATGGAAAAAAATCAAGAACAATTTACCTGAAAAGAAGATTATTTTACTTAAAAGTCTCCTGTTTGATGATGATACTTGTGTTTCTAAAACAAATAGCATACATCGCCAACAAAATCTCATTTGCAGTTTGTTAAAACAGCATTTTTTTTTTGGCAATCATGGAATATGCAAAGCCTAAGTTAAGGGATGTAGGTCACATTTTTCTCTCAAACTAAATGTACAGTGCTTATACACTATTTGGTTGAGATACACATGGTACAGCTGTTGATCAAAATATGTAGAAACTGAAAACATGGATGCACAGATACAGTATGGTTGGTAATCTCACTACTTAAGAAGAACATTTATTGCATTATCAAGTAAATAAAGTAAGCACACTTACTTCTCCCTCCAAAATTTGTGTAGCAACATCTACTCCACTCTTTGCAGGAATAAATAAGGGGGAAGGGGGTCGGTCAAGAAAAGCATCTGTCTGTGTCTCAACATCAGCTTCTTCAACACGATCACTTAACTCTTCCAAATAAAGCTCTGTTTGAACATCAATGTGCTTTCTTCCCTCTACAGGCTCAGGTGACCTTGGCTTTAACTGTGCTTTTGCCCGTTTTCTGGCAATTGCTCTTCTCCTTGCCTCTTGCTGTCGCTGAATTTCTATTGGATCTGGTTGTGCTGTCTAAAAGAAAAAAAATACAAATCTCAACACTATGTCAATATACATGTCTCACAAGTGAAAGCTTCCAATAACTATTACTACCAGTGTACACCTTACATTAATAGCCAAAAATGATCCTAAGCCAGAAATCTTACATCATAGAGGGTTGTCAGAAAATTAGAAGCATTTTTTTAATCTGAAAAGTAACCATCCATTATAAAATTAATTTTTCTCCAAAGATTTAACACACTTGAACTCCCTAGGAAAGTAACTAGCTGACAGAACAAAGTAGGTGATTTTCACCAGCCCAACTTCTTTCACATAAAACCTGTAGCTCTGGTTCCGTCAATGAGCAAAAGGTTACCATTAATTTAACTTTTAAAGTTAATATCAACACTTACTGCTGGGAGAGTTCTTTGTGCATAGGTATTACCCCTGACAATTCTTCTGTCATACATGATATTTCCATATGGTGTAGGACTCTCATTTCTGTAAAAACATGTAGACATCACGCATTAGAGTGGTCTTCAATTGAGTGTCATAAAACCAAAATCAAAGCAATTGACCAATGACAATACACCAAGACAACATAGTGAACCAATCACAATTATTATTATACATGTAGGTAGTAATAGGCCCTTTGCAGTTTACAATCGCATGATACAAAAAACACCTTGCTGGGGAGCAAACAGCATACTGGTACAGCCAAAAACAAAGCAACTGACTTTAAGTACTCTTTTGCTTTGGCTGTCCCAGTGTGCAATTTGCTCTCCAGCAAGGTGCTATACTATGTGACTGTAGATAGATATGATACATAGATGTGACCGTCAGTTGGCCAAGTTGGTACAGTGCCACACTAACGTGTGAGATGTCATGGGTTCAAACCCCGACTGGACCAACACTCAGGGTCTTTAAATAACCGAGGACAAAGTGCTTCTGATGCAATGACATCTGCAAATGGTTAGACTTTCTAGTCTTCTCGAATAAGGACGATAAACTGGAGGTCCCGTCTCACAACTCTTTGTAATAATTATGAAGAGTTGATTCTGTGGAACGTTAAAGAACCACTAGGGATGTAACGAACACTGGCTGTGACCACTCCTAGTGCTGCTGGTCTCTCGAAGACATTAGCTCCTTTGGACTACTTTAAAATTCAAGGTAAAATAAAGTTTATGTATGTATGTATGCAAAGGGCCTAATCTATGCCATTGACGCTGAGCTTGGGAAAACTAGCAATATTGGTTTTGGTTTTGTTTCTCATAGACTGAGAGAGTAGTGGAAGTTTTGTTAACCAATCACAGAGCAAAGTAAAACAAATCCAAAGGAAACACGAAATACTTTCACCACTCAATATTTGAAAACCGCTCTAAATCAGTATTAGAGCAAGACAGCTGGAACTTTTGAATATCTTGAGACCCAACAAACCTCAATAGCCCGCCAAATAATAACAATTTCACAAAAATACTATAACAGTGAGAAAAACTGCATTAGTTGGTAAATTATCATGGACCATTATGAACCCTGACTGATCCTCTTCTGGACTCACTTGAGCAATACGATTAATTTGAGTTTTGAATGTTCCAAGGCAATTTGTTCATAAATTTCGACACTTTAAACTGATGGACCAGTACATCTAATGAAATTTAAGATAATTTGAATTAATAACTATTCTTCTCCGTGTGATTTCTATGCTCAAATTTACAAACAAGCAAATATAACTCCAGATTTTCAGCAATGAGTGGATTTTATCATGCTGAGGACGCTGTATATTGAGCTTTGTAACTTTGTACACGTTTTTCTCTACCACATGACATGGACAACCAAAATAATTCGTGACAAAATCAATTTCTAAAGATAAAGCAGTTTAAATATCACAGAATTACGCACTCTTGTGTGAGCGGATCCCGAAATTTCTTTCGCTGTTGAACTGGTCGAGGTTGGCTCGCAAAGGTGTACGTTCTTGTGCCATCTCCTTTCTGTGCGACAACGGCTGCCATTCCTGACCTATTTTACACTGAACCTACAATTATGTGATCAACTGTGTAGTTTTTAACGGAGACAACCACCGATTTCCGAAGCATAAATCAATTTCTGCAGCTGTGATATTTCTAACTAAACAACATGGCGTTGCCATATGAATCTGTTTGCAAGGAACCGTACGTCACAGTTTCCATGGCAACAACAAAGGATCATCGTCAGTCTGAAACCGAAATTAAACGACGTTTTGATTGGCTTTCCCTCTGTTTTCCAGTATGCCAATTAAAACACAGTTTAGAAACAAACTTTGTAGTTTCAAAGATGGCGGTCTCAACGAGATCCACAGGCAATGAACTTGATCACCCTGAGGTTCTTTCCAGAGAAAGGCTTATTGAGATTTTGTGCGAGCGGTGTATGCATCTCCAAGATCTTGTTGATTTGGAGAAAGGTGATCTTGTACAGCTTTTCTATAAATACGTCACACCATTACCTCAAAGACTGCATCAACTCCGACGGGCGAAGCGGGTCATACCTAGTGGCAGTCCAAATGGCAAAGAAAGCAATACCTCAAAGGGAAAAAACACAATAATACGGTTGAAAAAACGGTGAGTTAATTTGATACAGATAGTATCTGTCTCTTTATTCGTTGTGGATTTCCTAATGTGAATTAGATTTAGATAAGCCACCACATGCTATTTATTTCAGTGATTCACTGCAGTATTTTACACATGTATAACAATAAAAAATTGCTAAAAAATGTTACAACAGGGAGGAGCTTAATCCTCATGATAGTTTATACCCCCGAAATACCGGTCAATGGTTGATCTAAGCTGTAATGTCTTCGAGCTTCGATTTCATAGAGTAACATGCAAATAAGTGGCAGGGTATTCAGCAGTTAAGCTAATTTTATTTGTCATAAGCTCTTGTACGTCTCCACAGGAGAACATTAATTAATGTTTATTATGCTAGTAGGATAGTTGAACATTCTGGCTTCACTACATAGGGCCATCCCTTTCTGTTATTGCAAAATGAAACTAGTACCTTTCATTTTCAGGTTCTGTCTGATGTCATTCTTTTTCACATTCATACACACTATTTCCTTCTTTCATTTCAGTAAATCCGGTGAAGTTGCAGATTCTTCTGGGAGTAAAATAGCAAGAATAGATCAAAGCACCATTGTTGAAATTAACAAAAAGCCTGTTCCTCTTGACCCCATTAACAAAGGAGTCAATTCAGTGCCCATCACCACAACACCCCCTACTTTGGACTATAGAACTGGCTGTGAAAACATGGTAGTGAACAAAACTGTGAAAGCAAAAGTTGTTAAATTAAACAGAAAAACGTTAGCACTGAACTTGGATAAATCATGTTTAAAAGATGAATTGAGATCAAGCTGCAATAGTGGAGAAAAGGTAATAACTTAGTTTTAACTGTTGCATTACATGATGTGTAAAGTAGCCATTCCTCACCCAGCCAATGACAACCCATTCTTCTCAATAGTCTTGTACCCAAAGTCTGGAGCTAACAACTTGGGAAAGATCTTGTTGAATGTAGGAAGATGTCAAACTTCTATTTAAACTGAATGTTTAACTGCAATATTGCAATCACTGAAGTTCTGTTGTAGTTCCGGTCAATTTAAGTTTGTTCAAAATAAATCAAAATCACCAACCAAACAGGTCTTTAAAAGGTTGTTAGTGGGCAATTTTATTAGGTTGGCATACAGATGATGCTATAATAGTGGAGGGGAGGATATTCTACCTTGTTTAAGTGTCTGACAAGAAATCGATCCCACAAATTCAATTGCCAAAGCTAAATAATATTAGGATGAAAAGAAAGATGGAACAGAACAAAAGCTCTACTGATGAAGCCTGTGTTGACCATGTTAACTCATGCTCAGTAATTATTTTGTTAAATATATATTGATCTGTCTTTTTGTAGGAAACATGTGCTTCCACAACACCAAGTGACTCAATTTCTGATCGTATGGATAGTGAAGTGAACATCGCAAAGAAGAAGTTTGAGAAAATAGCTGTTACATGGCCATAAATATTATTTTGTAACTAGCCTTACTAGTGTATATGTTAAATTATGATACTAGGATAAAAATGTTTTAAAATTTTAGCATTTTCAAATCTGATGCAATCAATACCACTGATATAACTAATGAATGGTGATTCTGAGTCCAAAAATGATTTATTTTAATTATGTCTGATCATCTGTAGTGTATTGTATTAACAATGAAAAAAGTTAGTGTCTTTCTTCAGTCAACTAGGAACAAGACAGTGGCAACTAGCATAAAGTTAGTAATAAACTAGTAATAAGATATGATTATTTTTGTGAGGGGTCTACACTTAAGTGGTTTGGAAGACAACAGTTCACACAAGAAATTCAACTTGCAAATTGTTTAATTTGAAAGTTTGCAACCTTTAGGTAGCAGCACAGTCTAAAAGTCTTTATATAATAAGCTGCCAAATCAAATGAAGAATGATCATCGCAGTTGTGAGCGCAATTTTTACAATTATGTAAAGAAGCCTGAAAAAAATTCAGGACTTCAACAGGGCTTGAACTCGTGACCTCATGTTTCCAGTGCGATGCTCTACCAACTGAGCTATGAAGCCACTGACGTTGGGAGCGGGTCAGTTTTGGGTTCATATGTACCCGTGATTTCTATCATATGCATCATTCATAATAAGCTGCGTTATGCAGGCATTTTGATTGGCTCTTACTTATGATGTATTTGAGGACAGACGCATGTATGATGTCATCACTTGAAACAGCTGTTGGGCAATCTACAGTTTTTGTACACACCTTAAGAAATGAAGCATTTGGTCAACAGATATCACTAAAAACTCTGCATTGCAAATAATAATTATTTGTTATTCGCCGTGCAGAGTTTTTAGTGATATTTGTTGGGACATAAAAAAACACAAAAACAGCTCACATCAAACGTAGTTACTAGAGTTTGTTGGGTTTCATAACCAGTCCCCTCTAGTAATTACACATCAAGCAATCACAATATGTGGGCGACTTTAATTATACTTGTACATCCCAGTGTATCCAATCAATGGAAATCGATGATCGGAAAACCAATTGATCAATCGATAAAATTAGTTAATTGGTATCGGTAAGGTATTGGTATGGTATCAATCAATTGATAACCATGTAACAACTGTTCATTGATTGCTATCAATTGGCATAGCAACCTCGAACAGATGTCACGCAAGCTTCCTGTCCGATCCTTCCTTTTTTAGGAAGCCCTTGGGATGAAATTGGTAAAAAAAATTCTGACCCCTCTCAACCCAAAGAATATACCCCATTTCACGTGTTTTCAAATTATCCACTTGCCCGCCATTGCCCTTTCGTGTCATGTGTACGCAAGAAGTTCTATCGATTGTTATTGAAAGTTGATACCAATCGATAACCACACAAATCTTAAAATTGCCATCAATAACTTATCAATTATCAATATCAATCAATTAATTGATATAATTTGATTGGTATTGATTGATATTAATTATCGATTTCACCGATTGGATACACCTGGGTACATGCAAGACGTACTCCCATCAAAATTTGGTTTTATCAACGGAGTTGATAGTGTAAATTGACCACCGTACAGGGATTCTAAAAGCTGACGTTTCGAGCGTTAGCCCTTCGTCAGAACGAATCAAGGAATTATGGGTTGTGTGTAGTTTTTATAGTGGAGTAGGAGCTACACTATTAGTGGTAAAATGACAACTTGAAAAATAGGAATACATTAAGCGTTCGTTAATACCGTGGGGATTAAGGGTGCCGATTTGGAAGGTGAATTTTTGTTCTAGATTCTTGCGTTTTTCAAAGAACTGGCACATCTCCTCTGAAACCCCATTTACACTAAAGAAAAAAACGGAAAGGCAAGGATAAAACCTGGCAAGGGTAGCTAACATTTTGGTAAGGCAAGGATTGTTTACACATGTACCGTTTCACCCTTGCTTGATTTGTTCTAGGCAAGGCTATTTTGTTCCAGGCAAGGCTTAGATTTGTATGTGAGCATGTGCATTGTGCTAATTCAAGATGGCGTCCACGGGATTGTTGATGTTTGAAACCTCCGTACCAAGGAAATCAAACAAAACCGAGCAGAAACGTCGACAACGTGAAATAAAGTACCAGATAAGTGAGGAATCGAGGAAGAAAGAGCATTTCATTAGATACCGGAACTGCCGAAGGAAAAAAAAAACTATTCATAATACTCATAATGATATGCGAAGTTGAAATACACTTAATAATAGGTAATTCATGGCTGATTGAGCAGACTCACGTGCGATTATGTAATTGCTGGTGATAAATTCAGGTTTGATGCGAGAATGATCCATTCTAGCTCAGTTTTTCAGCGGAGCCACGAAGCGGTGAACGGCCCACCCTCCCACCCAAAACTCGCGTGGGTCGTATCCTAACCACTTCCTAAGCCAAGCTGTCCCAGCTTGACTTACTCCGCTGATCAATCATTTTTCCCACACCTTATTACTATTGTTGCTCACGCTCACCATGATTAACATTGATTAACCCTCCAAGGGAAAGAAACCTCTGGATAAATCTTCAGTCAGATGACTGGTTTAAAATGGCTGATAGTACCTTCACCCAATACGATGATCAAAAGTTACCTTCTAGGCAAGCAGGGACGTTTACACGTTCCATTTTAAGGGCAAGGTGCCGGTTTTCGTCCTTGCCTTACCGATATTTTCAAAAACGTGACAGCACCTAAACGTGGTCCCAAAACCGAAAATTAAATTGGCAAGGTAAGGCAGCGTTTGACAGTTTACACTACTCAATTTGCCCTTACCCTGCCTGAGGTGAAAATTACCTTGCCGGTTTTCACCCTTGCCTAGCCGTTTTTTTCTGTAGTGTAAATGGGGTTTGATTTGCTGGAAAAATCAGAGTCATCACTACATAGACGTCGAAGTCTAAGAAATTGAGAGTAAGGAATGGAGTTTTTGACATGTGATGGATGTGACGATGAATGCAACAAACAACTGTGAGAATCTGTAGGTTTGTAGTGCACACTGGTACATAAAACGTTGCCACTGATAGAGACTTTGATATTTAGGAAAACCAATGAAGTTTCCGAAATTTCCCAGGTACATTTAAGAGCGGGATGAAAGGAATTAACGGAGGTTGTAAATTGATCGAGTTCTCTGCCGGATGAAATAGCGCTGATGTAATCGTCAATGTAGCCGTCGTAGAGTTCAGGTTTGGGGCCGTTGTACTATTAAAAAAAATTGGTGTTCAACATATCCTACAAAAAGATTGGCATAGCTAGGTCCCATTCTTGTGCCCATCGCTACACCATCAATTTGTTTGTAATAGTTGCCGGCGAATGAAAAACAGTCAAGCGTTAAAACTAGTTCGGCAAGGCGGACTAGCGTTTCCGAGCTTGGTTCTTGAAGACCTTCGCTATTGGGAATGACTGTGTATAGAGATGTAATGTCCATGGTGAAAATAAGTTTGTCTTAGCCGGAGAAACTTATCAGTTTCACTATGGACATTACAGTCTCAGTCCGCTAGTGTTGTGCAGCTTAAGAATTAGAACGCACCCCGCATTAAGGTCGGCACACACGAGGGGACTAGTCCCTGCGACTAGTCCCTGCGACTTGTCCCTTGAAGAGTTTACACGAAGGGACTGGTCGCAGGGACAAGTCCCATCGTGTGTGCTGACGAAGGGTTTTGAGGGACTAGTCGCAGGGACTTGTCCCACTAATTCAAACCAGTTTGAATTCGTGGGACAAGTCGCGGGGACCAAATTTTGGTCCCTGCGACTAGATTTGTCGTAAAAAATGACTAGTTCACACGATGGGACTTGTCCCCGCAACTTGTTGCAGGGACCAGTCGCAGGGACTAGTCCCCTCGTGCGCGCCGACCTTTATGAAGATTCGCTTCAAAAATTATCTAAATTGTTCTTTCCGGACGAGCACGAACGCTGTTATTTCAGTGTTAGTTGAAAGCTTCTACGCATTCGATTTCAAAATGTCCACCTAACGTAATTTGGTCTTCAAGAAACTCCATCATAAACATCGCTCGGCAGCTGGACTACTATTGTACTATTCATGCTTATTCTCTCTCTCTCTCTCCTCTCATCTATCCAGACAGGCAAAGAGAAAATAAAGTAACCTTCATTGAAGTCAGGTTTCTCTTCGGACTGAAGAACTGAGAAACCAAGTTTCGCAAAATTAACCCGGTATAGCAAAAACTGAAACTAATTCGCCTAAAACTCTATTTTGTAGTTACTATTGCTGTCTTCAATGCATTTTACACGACGATGACTTCCAAGGACGGTAAGAAATAAATCCTTACAATCTGAAACTCGTAATCGTCTGAAACCGCGAAAACACAGTGAAAGACATGAAAACGATCTACACTCCTCCACTGACGAAATCAGGATATTTATGTATGCTGATGACCACCAACTGTTCTCTGTGGCGAAGACAACTGACGAGGCGGAAAGTATTTTAACTGGGAAGGAAACAACATCTCTAAGTAGTACAACCACAGTCTTTTACAAGGAAATTTTTCAAAGTACCAGGCGATGAGTCTGGGTCCGAGGAATTGTCATAAGGACCTACACATCGTTATTAATGACACCGTAATTGATCAGAAATCGGAGATAACGCTCTTAGAAGTTACTTCAGACGATCAACTATCATTTTCGAATCATGTCAGTAATGTTTGCAGAAAAGCATCTTGTCAAACGTGTGTTCTTCTGAGATTACGTAGCCTTATTCCGATATGAGCTAAATTACACATTGTTAAATTTGCTCTACTACCTCATCTCACACCTTGTCAGACTGTCTGGTATTTTTGTCGTTCTCCTGATGCCAGAACGAATTCAAGAAAGAGCATTACGTGCTGTTTTTGTGACAAGAAATCGACGTATGAGGAACTCCTGCAAAGAGCTAAACTGCCAACACTCCACACGCGAAGACTCCAAGCTATTGCAACTTTAATGTATAAAGTCAAATATGGTCTGGCGTCCCCTTACATTGCTGACTTATTTGTTGTTACCAATTCTCAGAACCATCTTAGAAACTCTAGTTTCGCCATACTTACATTTCGGACTGTAGTTATGGCAAACGCAGCCTGTCTTATCTAGGCCCTGTCATTTGGTCCAAACTTGACAAACCTATTCGATCGTCTGAATCATTGGACATTTTTAAAAAGCGCGTCAAAATGGTTAACTTCACAAGCCTGCTGGACAATACTTGTAAAGACTGTTTTTTACTGAACAACTAACAACTGAATTTAATGCATTACTCTTTGTTTATTCAGTTAACACTTCTGTACATACTACTTCACATTACTTAAGCAATGTTAAGCCGCAGTGGAGGGGGAGGGGAGTGGGGGGGGAGGCCGGGCATAGGCGGGGAATTTGACGTAAGAAGTCTGCCCGTGGCAGAGGCTTCTGATCATTGCGGCCTGTGGGTCGGGACATTTGACTTTAACCGTTGGTGGGGAATTTGCTCTCTTTTGAACAATAATAACATACCTGGGGTTGGGCATTTGAACAGAAAAAATGAAGCAAGGTCAAACCCCCCGCCCTATGCCCTGTCCCCTCACCCCCCCCACCCCACCCCCACTGAGGCTTAACATTGATAGTTGCATTACTTACTAACTAACTTATTTTCACGCGAACGTCCTTAAAACAGAAGACATTTCCAAGCATGAAATTTTGCAAAAAATTTGTCTTTTCGTATCTTGAAATCATGGTAAAAGACCAGCTTTTTAAAATAAGCAGATCGCAGTTTTTAGAAATGACTTTTCGGCGGGTTCGAAAAGTTTTCGCGACTTTCGAGAAACGAGTCCACAGTACCGAGTGACTGGCTACGTAGCCAAGCTCAGCCCTGCCGCCGCTGGTGGGCCGCCCCTGATATCAGTTTCCCATGTGTCTCTCGTCCTTTCTTTTAGCGGCTCCGACATGGGGTTCGAGAAGGTAATCGTCTTAGCGAAATATCCAGGTTTTCGTCTTTATTTCTAACTAAAATGAATAAATATACCTTCTCGTAATAGTCTTACAATTAGCTGTGAAGTATTCCTTGTAGTTTTGAAGGGATATCTCTACATTTTCTGTGTTTTGTCCAGTTGAGTTCCATGATGGAAACAAATCAGTCAAAATAAATTGCACTAAACCCCAAACGGTTACTCGACTTTTTCTATTTTGTGTTGGGGGTAATGTATGGAACATATTGCCTTTTTCATTGCAGTCAATCGTCATCGACGCATCAGGCCATTTGTTAGGCCGGTTAGCTTCAACGGTGGCAAAGTGCCTTTTAACTGGTAAGACAAATCTCGTTTATTTAACAAGACTTTATAAGAGCTTATGAAATTATTACTACTGGTGGATGCAGTTCAGGTTGTGTTCCATCAAAGTGCCTTCTCCTAGATGCCTTGGTCTCAAAGTATTTTAAAGCCACTGTCACTTTTGGGAAAGCAGTAGACCACGGTCAGAAAAGTGCTAATTTTAGATCGAAGGAAGGCAAGAAAAGGAAGGTTACTTGGTAAAGAGAAATGGAATGGGAAGGGTGTTTTCATTTTGTTGTGATAACTACACTCTCATTTCATTTCCAAGCTTTCTTTTTTTAATAGCCAGACAGTGTGCTTTGTGATTGTAGCTGGTCCAGGCAGTATTCACTAGGCTTAGTTTGGAAACATTGCCAAAACATTACCAAAGCCTGTGATTGCCACAGAGTTTTGATAGATAGTTATCATGCAAATGCAGTTTGCATGTTATGTTTGATATGTTTCATGTAGACAATACCATTGGTGTCAATGTCTGCAATTTGTAAGTACAGTTTGCAATAAGTGTACTGGTTTGAGCCTCCATCTGGTGTACAAAGGTGCATTTGTTCAATTCCTGTCAGGGAGTGTAGATCTCTTTGCCTCATTCTTATGTGACAATAAACCTAACTTTTTTTTGGAAACCAGTATTATGTACCGAAATTAATAATATACCTGAAAAAATGATTCAATTCTGATTGGCTAAGAGTAGGTTAGTTCACCAGTACAAATTTTTTGTATCCAAACATGCAAAACAACTTGTTACTCTCTAATGTTACTAATTGTATGGTTCACAAATTTTCTTGTAGGGCAAAGAATAGTTATAGTGCGATGTGAACAAGTGAACATTAGTGGGAGTTTCTACAGAAACAAGTGTAAGTTAATTGCTGTTTTGAAAACTTGAGGAAAAGATTTCTACAGAAACACTGAGGGTGTGGGTTTTTTTTTGTATTCTTCCCTACCAAAAAAGCAAAGAATCCGAAAACAGATTTTGTTATTTAAAAGCATACATTGCGTGGGCAGCACCGGGAAATTTGTAAAAAAAAAAAAAAATTACAGGAATCTTTTTTATTATCAAGGAACTTCTCAACTGTAATATGTGGCACCAAAATTTTTATGAGTTCACTGTTACGAGCAAATAGCTTGAAGACATTCGCAGTCATTTTTGTTTATTGTTGCAGCATACAGTATCAGTCATTGAGGATTTGCCTGCAGTTCATGTGGAATTGCAAAAGCAAATCCTGTTAACTTTGGATTCTTGGAAATCAAGAATGTTTACATTCAGTGCAGTTTAAAATTGTTTAATATTGGGCTTGAAATACATCACAATAGTTATTATAGACTTGCTACATAATTGATGTTGTTCTGACTACTTCAGGTTTTACCTGTATATCTAAATAGAATTTTTTAAAGATAAAGCAACACAGAATCCCACCTGAATTTCCCATAACGCATGTACATGTAATGGCAATGTAATGGGGGGTCTTTGCAGGAAATCAATGATACTTGCAAACTCGTATCAAGGTTTTCCAGCAGTAAAAGTATTAATGTACATAGTAGTGTATTTAGTTATGGCCACTGACCCCTGAACCAATTTTTTTTCTCCAGTAAAGTATCTTGATTTCTTACGGAAGCGAACCAACACTAAGCCCAGCAGGGGACCATTTCATTTCCGTGCTCCAAGCAGAATTGTGTGGAGGACCATCAGAGGTAAGTTAAAACATTTTTTGGTTGGATTGGTGACATCAGGGTGTGGTGCTCAAGAAATGGTTTATGAGATTTTTGACCAAGAGGGATTCGCTAAAGCAAAGACATGCAAAAAATAAAGATTTGTCACTCGACGTTTCAGCATGGACATAACACCATTATCAAGAGTAAAGCAAAGTTTTGACAAAGTGGATATTTGTGTAGGCTAGAGCTGATGTTTACATACTTAATAAGTTGCTAAACATGCACTTTAAGTGAGAATTTGAAGTGTTTGTTTAGCTTTACTTGCTTTACTTTGTAATGTAATGTATATTGTAATGTATAATGGTGTCATGTGCACACCGAAGCGTCAAGCAGTAAATCTTTCTTTATTTTTTTGCTCTCTGATCCAAATTTTGCCTCTTATTTGGGTCTATGAGTGGAGAATTGGCAATGCACTGAGGGTGATGTTTTCTAGATGTTGTATGTTACTTCAGTTTTTGTGCTAGAGTAAATGTGTTTGAAGAATTTGAGTTTTATTGCAAACATTTGCTTTCAAAAGATAAGTAGAGTGTGGTATTTTATTAGGGATGATTCCACACAAGTCCAAGAGAGGTGCAGAGGCAATGAATCGCCTGAAGGTTTTTGATGGTATTCCCCACCCTTATGACAAAGTAAGTTGAAAGTAAGTTTGTAGGAGCAGGATGGCCAAGTGGTTTAGGACGCTGGTTTTCAATGCGGTGACCAGGGTTAAAATCTTGCTGTGGCCACTAGCTGGAGTTTTTCTGAGTGAGTGCCTGGTTCAACTTCTCGGTCATCCTTGTAAATAGCCAACTGGTGTGCCTCCTGCCAGTTGGGATTCTTAACTCTGTTGTTTTCATTTGTATTATTTGTTTCATTGGCCCTGAAAAGCCCCTCTAGGGGAGTGGTCAATTAAGTTTTTATTTATTTATTTATTTATTTATTTATTTATTTATTTATTTATTTATTTATTTATTTAGACTTTTTGGTTTGTTTTCTTGATGCAAGCTCTGATTTCTGGAGTAGTAAACAAAAGCCTTGCATGGCATACTTAATTCCACTTCATAGCTCTAGTGCCCAAGACTTAAATTGCTTTGATATTTTTCTCTTTTCTACTACTCTGATATCATACCTTTGTTCTTGTTTTTATCATGGAAAGTTTTACTTGATATACAATCACCGGATCAGTTTTCTGAGCTGTAATATACGATTACTTGCTTCCCTAGGAAAAGAGAATGGTTGTACCATCTGCCCTCCGAGTTGTCCGTTTAAAGCCTGGAAGGAGGGTAAGATGCCATGGTCTTAAGCCTTCTAATGAGTTGCTTCCAGATTGTTAGTAAGGGATATTTGATATGTGTTTAAGCTTCATCTGGAACTTATATTTTGACTTGGAACTGTATGTTGTTGATGAAAAAACATAAGAAGAAATAGCATATTCAATTCTGTTCAGCTTTCTTTTAAAAAATATAGGCAGTTTGGGAGAATATTTATCTTTTGTTTGTGGAAGCAAATCTCGACAAAGGAAACTTAAGCAGCAAATAACAAAACAGGGCTCGAAATTAACTTTTTAGTCCACTTGCAAAGTTTTGTTACTAAGATTTTTTTCCACTGGCAAACTGGTGAGACCACTAGCAAATTCTTTCCCTTTGAAATGTCAGTGACCATATCTGATATAAAGATTAGAACTGATATTTCACACAGTCTATTAATGAGCCAAATAAAGTTTAATAGTGAAGATATTAAATATTATTTGGTCTCCTTTGTCATTGTCCAGACAGCTACCATCTATCTACTGCAGCTCTGGGTTGATAATCAGCCTGTTGTTTTGGGGCTTCAATTTTCACTGTCATTAGCATGTCCCTCATATTAGTACCCAAAGCTCAATGCCAGTCTGACTTCATTCTCTTCATGGTGGAAAATCCTCTTTCACAAGTAGCATTTGCCAAAGGAAACACCAATATTAAATGGACCAATTTTTTAATAGATAGATATATAGATATATATATATATATTTTTTTTTTTTTACAAAAAACTAGTGTGTCCATTGGTCACTTAACTTTGAGCTGTACTTTAAACCAAGACCGAGGTAGCAGCACCTGCATACTCTAAACAGGGCACCCATTTCCACTGTTAAGAAATTGATAATGATGGCCCAGAATAATCTCAGGGATACCCACCTATCTTAAATCCTATACCCTCATATCTGTAAAAATAAATTAAACCCCTGTTTTTTCCTGTATGGCTGTCTTTGTCCCAGAACAAATCATTTTTTTTTTTCTCCATTGTGCTGACTGTCTCAGAGGTTTATTAAAAGACCTATTCGCTTTCTTTACATGCATCATTTTCTGTTCATTTCCAGTACTGCGTCCTAGCCAGACTTTCTCATGAGGTTGGCTGGAAATACAAGGTGAAAAGTGAAAAGTTGTTTCTTTTTTATTGCAGAGTGAGCTAGACGTAGCTCACAAAAATGTTTTCCTTGTGTAGTGGTAAGTGAGTGAGTGACTGTTTAAACTGTTTTATTAGGATGTTCTTGAGACCCTTGAAGAGAAACGCAAGGCCAAAGCTGCAGTGTATTATGAACACAAGAAGAAAGTTGAGGTGAGAGCAAATACTGTTAGTACAACTTATGGTACAGAAAGGAAACTGTACACACTTCATTCTTTGACACAATTTAAATAATTTTTTTTGGTGTGGAAACACTGCATTGAATCAAGTATAAACTGAATGCATTCACAGTTCTTATACCTACTGTAATGCATCTGATATACTGAATTCACATCCAAAATTCATTATTATTTATTATTAATTTTATTCACTAATATTGCACAAATATTTACCTGAAGTCTTCAAATGTGGATTGCAACAATTACAATAAATTAAACAAAGCAATGGTGAGGGATAAACTATTGCTAAGTCTAAAAATTAAACTCAAAATTATTACTATCCAGAGTTGCATAAAAAGTGAAATATTCTGTCACCTGCAGTTTGCATAATGGTTCCTCTTCTGGTTTTCCCATTTTATTTATAAACTGTTTATCACATCAGATAACATTTGAATGAAACGTCTTTCACTAAACAGCTTTTGTAAAAAATAAGGTTTTCATCTATTTCGCATTTTTCTTTTCAGAAACTGAGACAAAAGGCTGCAGAGGACAAAGCTGAAGAGCTTAAGGCTGTTAATGAAGTTTTGGAAAGTTATGGTTACTGAGATGTAATCTTTGCTATCTCACAGCAGAAATAAAATCTAGAATTCTTTACACTGGTTTCGATTTCTTGGGAGCAATTGGAGGATGCCAAATAACATCAATGTATTGCATAATTCCCCCCCCCCCCCCTTTTTTATTATTCTTTACCACATTTAACCCTTTGACATCTGGAAATTTTGCAGATTTATGCCGTGTGAAGGGAATCGAGCCATTTTCTGGTGACTGTGTGGCCAAAAAGAACCCACTCTGTCCAAAATGATGTTTTTAGGGACGGACCATTAGAAAAGTTATGCGGAGGGGGACAGCAAAGTACAAAAAAAAATTCATGCAGGCAGAGTAAACCAACATCAACACAACATCTTGGCAAAAAATATATTCATTCAAGAGATGCTAAAGAAAAAAAATTCATGCTGCTCGAAAATTCCCCGTTCCCCACCATAACTTTTCTGATGGTCCGTCCCTTGAGTCGAGAGAAAGCCCAGCTTTAGTTTCTAGCGTTAAATTCTGGCTTAAGAACCTCGGGCATGCGCAAAAGGCAAAAATTGGGGATTTTCTCCCTTCCGCGCTTCTTTTGCTTTTCTTTTCCCATTTTTTTTCGTTTTGTCGGCCATTCATTGGGCTTCATTTCAGGGGAAAAAGTTTTTGCGAGAGGCCAGAGGATCATGAAATTATTTTGATGGAAGTACGAGTGCGTAGTGGGACAAAATTTTCAGTGGAATTTTCTGGTGAATATTACATGGTTTTTTGGCATTTTCTCTGGCCTGTTTCACTGAATGGGCATATTTGGGTACAGTTTGAAAGATCTCATTGTGCTGTCGACAACGATGACGTCACAAGTGGTACAAAGGAATTAGTTCCACATGAGCGCCTTCAGGAGTCACTGGGATTAAAGTATAATATATTTGCAATGATCTGTTAAAATTAATTTCCTTTCTATTCTTCGCAATCTCTTTAAACAGTGCAACGAACCCAAACATAAATCGACGGATCATTGGTCAGTTCGTTTGAGTTCGTTGCACTGTTAATGCAGGTAAAATAGCTCAGTCCTGAGCGCCACAGTAGAAGTGTTATTAAAAAGACAACAAAGGCTATAGTATCAACATTTGTTTTCAAAATTACAGCCGGTTGACGAAATACAGCTACGATTTTATAAAAGTTTGTGTGTTGTTCAATTCTCGATTTTCAGATGACTAGTCAAAAATAAGGAATTATCAATCCTTTCGAGATTTTAGTTTCGTTAGTTATTAGAACAGCCGATGACTTAATCTTTTTACAAATTTTAGGTTAAAAAGTGACTTATCCGCTGAGATTTCGCAATCTGAACAGTCCTTGAAAGAAAATAAGTACTCGTATAAATGTTTATAAGCCTTCAGAAGACGACTACAGGCTTTTAATAGCAAAAGTCGATGACATATGTTTTAGTTAGCTTCCGGCCGCCATATTTGTGCCCATGAGAGGGACACAAGCATGGCGTGTCCGTACAAAGCCTTATAAATTTGAATAAAACATTTCTTCGAACATCTCCCCCACGAAACATCGCATAGACTTGAATCTTTCCGAGACTGTTTGAATATTCATCTTCTTTGTTCCCCTTTGATTCTTGACTTTATTTTTTGAATGGTTTGGATGATCGTGTGACTGAAAACCTGACAGGTTTATGGTCTAATGCCTCTGCTCCCAGTGCGTCTGTGTCAAATGTGGATCAGCTGTGGCACAATTTGAATTTCAAGAGCGCTTTTGTTTGGGGCTCCTGTCATGCAAAGACAAAAAGAGTAGCTAAACAAAGAGATCCAATCAGTTATGGGTCAGCTAGACTATTTTCATTCCAAAGCTAGGAATACCAATCTTTCCGAGGACCGGGCTAGCTATCATCGTTGCTATAGGAATCGTGTGTCAAACGCTATAAAGAAGGCGAAGGCGGTCTATAATAGGCGCCTTCTTCATAACAGTGGGAATGACCATAAGACTTTTTGGAGACCGATGAAGAAGATTTTGCCTTGCGCGGGAGAGAAAGGCTGTATCACCGAACATTTCTATTGCCGGAACTTTGAAATCTGATAAAAACTTGATTGCTGCCGATTCCTTCAACAAGTGTTTCACATCTTCTGTGAGATGGTTGTTGGAGTCTGTGTGGTTAAAACCCCAGTAGCAGTCCCAGTCAATGAGTTCTTTCTCACCACTACCCTGATTTCAAGTTTGCTGTTGTATCTGAGGCTTATGTGAGATTTCATCTGCACGGATTAAAACATGGTAAACCAGTTGGTCTTGACAATATTCCAGCCCGCCTTTTCGTTGATTCCGCGGGCAATGTGGCCAAACCCCTGACTGCAATTATCAACATCTCTTTGCAGTCAGGGGTAGTCATCCCCACAGTTTCTAACGTGCTAAAAAGAGCTGTGTACCATCAATTATACGCTTATCTCAATGATTAGACCAATGTTAGAGTTTTGTGCTGGGGTCTGGGCGTGTTGCGGGGAAGTAAACTGGCAGCGAATCTTTAGAAGCTTTACAGAGACGCGCAGGAAGAATAGTAATACAGACATCTAGTAATGACACAACAATGGAAGCCTTAAAATGTTCAAGCCTCAGGACCCGGCGCGATGATCATATCCTTAAACTTATGAGGAAATGCATAGATGGTCGGTGTCCCCAGTATTTTAATAACTATTTTGATTTCAATAAGTACATTTGTACTCGCTCAACCAGGCAGAGCACTCTATTGCATCTGCCTACAATAGAACGGAAACAGCCAGGAGATCCTTTTATTGTCATGGGAGTACAATTTTTAATAATCACTGTATGTCCCACAATCCTTTGAGTCCCACAATCTCTACATAAAACATTCCCGACTGTCCATCCATGATAATTCCTTTTCAAGATTCGGAGCTAAATTATGGAACGAAATTCCTTTATCTTTAAGAAGCCTCTCAAAAACTGCCTTCCAAATTCATTTAGAAGGAAAATTAAGCAAAACCTATCTTAACTAAATGCTGAGGACTCCTACATTGATGTCCCTGAAATTATATATCCTAAAAATGAGATCCTTCTCCGTCCAGATCTCAACATGGGTAGTGTAACATGTATCCAGTTCAGGCTAATTATAGTTCGTTAGCCATCTTATAATAGCATAAATACTTTTATTTACTCCTTTTGTGTAATCTTTTATTAACTGAAAGTTAACTGTAACTTCTTATTTTGAAATCACTAAGTAACCGTAACTTCCATCTCTACAGGGCCGTAGCCAGACTTCAGAACAAGACAAGGCAAGTTTCGAGCGCCGAAGGCGCGAGCTGCTAGGGAGGTGTGGGGGCATGCCCCCCCAGAAAGTTTTGAAATCTAGAGGCTCAGACATGCTCTTTTAAGCATCTTCCGTGGCATTTTTCCTCAGAAAAGTCAATCTTGGGCAAGTTGAGAAGTTCACTTTTTTTGTTGCTGAGCGATACCGGTGCCAGAAATAAAAGGCCAAAATCAAGACAAGGCAATTGCCTCGCCTTGCCTCATGCTAGCTACGGCCCTGCTCTTAGCGTACCGGCCTAGATTAGCCTTTGTTACCTGCCGGTTTGCTTAAATTTGTATGTAATTTTTTTTCTTTTTGTTTGTAAAAAAATTAACATATTGACTGAAAGACAGGAATAAATGTATGTATGTGTGTATGTATGTATCTAAATGTACATAGATTTAGGCTTTTAATATTTTTTGTCTTTATTTTCGTATGTATCTTATTATTGTATATTCTATGTCAGGGCTCCCATTGATAGCAGAGATGTTTCATAAGCTCCCTGAAGGGACTACCCTGAGTTTTAACCGCAGGGCTGTCATTAAGGGCAGGGGGCCGGGGATTTTCTCCTCGTACTTTGAGGTATGTCCCTGGCTACTTTGATAGCGAACCAGCACGTTTACTTCACTACAGCAACTCGAATCCCCAGCTATTTTTTGGATACCTTCATGCCACCTACTTCAAAAATTAGTGACAGCCCTGGACTTTTAACCTGTGTATTTTTTTTTTCGCTTTTAAATAAAGGTGTCTATCTATCTTTGATGAGTAAATGTTCGTTGGTGTAAAACAAGATGCAAACTGACGGATCAATCCAAATTTTATCTAAAGGAATGTGATCCAAGTTAATAATCAAATTCTTCGTATAAACCGTAGCAAATACTAGAAATAATCGAAATTACTTCAGGTTTGAGATATTTTAACTATGTCACCAACAGCAATTTCAGATTCTAGCTTTATCTGATCGCCATGGCATTAAGACACTGTTTACATTCCTTTTTCATGCAAAATTTCCTGACGTCATCCCACACAAATTCAGTTTCGTTTAAATTCCCGGCTATGTAAGCTAAAGTGATCCTTTGGGAAGATCACGCTTGGTTCAGAAGTAAATCTGGCATTGTATTCTGTCAAAGACTCCTCTCATTTCTGCAACAGCTCTGGGCTTTGATAAACGGTAAGTTTCTAATCTGAAATAATTTCAAGTACATTTGGTTTTCTAAGTAACGCTTTTACGAGCAATTTAGACTCAGTCATCCAAAGAAGGAATAGATTAGTAATCACCTTTATTTACTACAACATGTATTATCTGGTGTCGTTATCACTTTCATGATAATTATAACCATAATATTAAGGCAAAATATTTTTGTCTAATTTTGTAACGTAGTCTCTGAGTTAAACTTATGATTTTTAAAGTTCAGTTAAATCATCGATCTTTAGAAATGGTTTAGTAATTGATTGTTTCACATGTTTAAAATTTAAACTGAAGAGTGTACCGGCAACAACTTGATGAAAAAAATGCTAATGCAATCATCAAACTGAAATGGACCAAGCTAATTGGAATTATTAAAACATTTACTGGGTGTTTGAATTTTTTGCGCTTAGCCACGCACTAGCTGTTATTCACGGTTTGCATAACAAGCGGGTTCCCCTTTGAGAATTTCTCTTTTTGTTGCGTATGAAAGTTGTAAATTATAGCTTACTTTATATTTTAACTCTTGAATATAAATATTACAAGGGTATTGGGCATTGCCGAAACGTCGGAGTTTTTGTGTTCTGATTTTTAACAGCGTTAAAATACTCCCTTGAGACACCTACCAATAAGACGCTGTGCAGGACATATCTTTATTCATATAAGTAACATCTCATCGCTTGTTTTTTTCCAGTCGGGCATTACGAAAGTGTGCAAATTGCCGAGGGCGATTCAAAAGAGCAAAAGCTTAAAACAGAAAAAAACTCTAGAATAAACATAAGCTTACATGGCGTGTAGAAAATACTAGAAGTTCTAAAATGTTTGCCGGTTGTCAGCGGCAACTCTCGGCAACTCTCGAAACCCCCGGAAATAGTACCCAGACTTTTTCCTATCCAAGCTCATAGTCGTGGAGGGGGTATCAATGTATTGGTAGTCTCCCTCGAGTTACGCCCATTCTTATATTCTTGGAGTTGTGAGGTTGGTTGCTAAATTCGAGCTTGTTTCTCCGGTATTTTAGCATTATTCTTCACAAGACACAAGAAAGATTGAAGACATAGCCGTAAACAATTCTCTGTACCATTGTGGCTGTTTTTACTTTGTAAGTGACGCTGTTGTATTTTATAGTTTCAGAATGTCTCCGGCGTGAACCTAAACTTAGCTTGCAATCGTAATACACTACAGTTGTGCATTGCTCCGGCAAAGATAAGTTAACTTTGCTAGACCAGCGCTAAAAATAAAATGAGATTTTAATGTAACAGTGACTGTTGCTGGTACGGTGTCTTTCAAGTTATTGCTATGTCCGAAGGGTTTATTATCGAAAAGCGTGACTCCAACATAATTGTGGTGATTTGTCCTAATATTGCGTTCTTTTATTTTCACAGAGACAAGCTTAGCCTTTTATACCGATCAGGATATTAAAGCATCTGGAATTTGAGAGTTTATTTGTAGTGGAAACAAAATAAAAGGGATTCAAGATGCCTAAAATGGTAAGTTTATTTGAATAGTTTCGTTGGCTGGGCGAGAATTATAAGGCGATCATATAAACTTCGTTCAGTTTCACTTGTTACCGGCCCTGCGCGGAGTTGGAGAGTACATATTTCTGTACATTGATTTTAGATTCATGGATTAAGGATCTTGACTGGTAATTTTTTCAGGTAAATGTCCGCGTCACCACGATGGATGCAGAGTTAGAGTTTGCTATCCAACCAAGCACCACCGGAAAACAGCTATTTGATCAGGTTTACATGAATGTCTTAATAAATGACTGAAGTCAATTCAAATATTGTTACGTTCATTCCCTGTTGAAGGGAATAACTGGAACGTAAAAACGTATTTTACAAATCGTTTTGTTAGGTTGTGAAGACGATCGGTCTGCGAGAAATCTGGTATTTTGGCCTTCAGTACACAGATACCAAAGGGTACCCAACCTGGCTGAAGCTGAACAAGAAGGTTTGAATACACACTCTACTTGTTTTACATCATAATAGTTGTTTTGATTAACCTGAGTGTTAAGTGCTAAGAGTTTAATTCATTTTTTTCGGCCTCTTTTTTTTTTTTTTTACTAAATTTGGTGCAGTGGTATTGTTTCATGATGGCTACAATCACATTCACCTAAAAAGGAATAGTCTTGATTGACAGGAAGGGTCAAAACCCACAATTTTTCTTTTGAATTGTTTTGAAATCTGTTAAAACAATCCTGGGGCATTTCCATACAGGCCTTTTCTTGTATGTTAGTCAAGCTGAAATGCTTTGTTAATTTGGAATGCTGATTTTTTTTGTAGTTGCAAAGTACTGTTTTTTCTGTTGGGCATTTACATACTTGTCTAATGCTACCAAGTTTACAATCAAGTCAGATAATTTAAACTACAGGTTCTCTTTCTGCTGTCCAGTGTGATGGTTAAATTTTGATTTCAACCTGTTGTATCAAGAAGACTTCATGCCTGATTTCACTCTCGTTTTTCACATCAACCATAACCAAAATGAAATGTCAAATATTTGTTCATCTGAAAACAAGTGGATCATTGATTTGTGGTCTTACTTGGTTACCCTGTGTGTTTGTTAATTCATTATAATGCAAAGGACAGATAGGGCTTTATTGATGTACAAGCTTTTCTATGCAGCTTCATGTGGATTCATGTTTAACCTCTTACATTTTGAAAGACAAAAATTGTACAAGAGAGAGCAGTTGGACAATGTGGAGATTTAAAAGTAGCAGTGATTAATACAGTCTGCAAACCTGTGCTTTAACAAAAGTAGATGGAAGCCCAAAATCTATAAGCTTTTGAAATGCAGGTTGCATGGTATATAAGTTAGTTCAAAAACTAACATTTCAGGAAGAAGAAATGTGTCCTGGGTTCAATTCCCGGACTCAGTGTCATAAGTGGGCTGGGATTGTTGGTTCTCTACTCTGCTCCACGAGGTTTTTCTCCGGGTACTCTGGTTTTCCACTCTCTGCAAAAACCAACATTTGATTTGATTTAGTTTGCTTTGAGAATTGTAAAGAATTTAGAATCGTGAAGATTTCGAATGGTAAAGCTTATTATTGTAAGGTGCATTTGATCATATTCATGTGCTAATTTTCACGTAATAAATAATAAATTATTATTTCCTGGTCACCTAGCTTGCATTGCAGACAATGAGCATAACGTTGGTTTACTCAGTCTGCACAACAGCTCCCAAAAGCTTTGGGGAGCTGTTCTTAGATGGACTATATCTTGGTTTTCACTTGGGCCTTCAGTGACAAGTCTGGCTTCATAGCAGGTTACTGGTCACTGAAGGCAAAAGTAATTCCCCTGGGGTGACCAGGCTCTGCTAGAACATAACCCTGATGTGTGCTAAAGCCTGTATTCAGCGCCTTAACATTTCCCTTTTCTGTCAGGTTCAAAGTCAGGATGTCAAAAAAGAGGTACCACTTCAGTTTAAGTTCCGATCAAAATTCTTCCCAGAAGATGTATCTGAAGAACTTATTCAGGAAATAACAAGGGTATGTTAAAAAGTATTTTCATAAGTCAAAGTTTGCCATCTGTTAATGTGTTATCTTCTTGAGAGAGTGCTTTTTAAAAGGTTATATTTTTTACTTTGCATTTTAATTTGATTGAAAGGGTTAGTTCCTGAAGAAACTGTGGTGCTGGGTCGGTGGGGGAGTTGTGAACAATAATTTGGTTTTATCCATGGAATTGATAATGTAAATTGACCACTGTACAGGGATTCTAAAAGCTGATGTTTTGAGCATTAGCCCTTTGTCAGAGCAGATCAAGGAATTATGGTTTGTGTGTGGTTTATATAGAGGAGATGGAGCTACGTTATTAGTGGTAACATGGCAATGTGAGAAACAGGAATGCATTAATTGAATTAAAAATGGTCGTTAATACTGTGGGGATTAAGAGCCAATTTCTGTAAATATCGAGAATCCGGCGTCACTCGTGAAATTTCGAAATTCTTCATATTTTGCCTAAATAACACCTATGGTGAGTTATTTTCGAAAATAGTATTCAAAGATCGTGAAGCGCTTGATTTTTTCTGAAATCGAGGAAAGTTTGAAAAACGCCATTTTAGCGCCATGTCGCTGCCGACAATGGAGTAAAATGATGCATTTTGTTATCGCTCGTGTAGATGAACGCGGTGACGTCTATCAATGCAACTTGGCCAGAACATAACACATCTATAGTTCTTTCCAAGGCACAAATTTTTTTTGAAAAATCTGCTGGTATAAAACCGTTTTTAACTGTTACAAATACCCTAGTTCAAGCGCTTCAGCGATTGACCAAAATTTAGCTAACTTCCGCACCACAAAAAGCCCACTGGTACATAGAATTTGACGTTGAAATTAGTATTTTCTTAAAGTGCATTCTTTGCGCTCTGTTGTGTTAAAATTTCTTCCGCGGCCCGACAAAAGTGCCCCGCCGAGAGAAGGAAACGTAGAGTCAATTTTTGCATCGCGACCGCTCTTGAAATCAACATGAACACCAAAGAGCTAACTCATGAATTAAAAGTCTACCAATGCAAACACTTTTCTCGCTATTCTGAGCGCCCTACGGGTTACTGTACAATTAATTATAAGTTTACATACCGTTTTCAAACTGTTTGATAGCGATAACCTTCAACATTTCAATTCACAAGGTCAAAGTAGGTGGCGAAGTATTAACTGTAACTCGATGCCGATCGGCACAGCCATTCAGTCCAAGTGACCTTTACCTCGTTCTAAACTGCTTCTTTTTCTCCATCTAACACCTTTTTAAAGTTATGATGTAGTGATACATGTTGAATTCCTACTTAGCCACCGTCTTGGGGTGCAGAAACATTGCTGTGATTTACCCCAAAAGGGAAACGTAATTGCGTGACGTTGACCTTAACATTTAACTGAGAAAACAACGTCTCTCGGAGACGATTTCATTCATTACAAAAATTTTGCAACAGTGTTCAAGTCGAATAGCTGAAATAGAAAAGACTAAGATAGATATTTCACCTTGTCATGTACGCATGCCCATGCAGCGAAGGAGCCAAAGCTAGGAAGAGATCCGTAATAATCAGGTGTTGAAGGCATTACATATTACATCGCGATCGCTAATTGCTCTCGCGTCATTATAAAGTGAAACTGTGACAAATTCCATGAAGTTACGCCGGCGATTTTAAACTTATTCACTGTGACTCCAGTGATCCCATTTGATGAATACGCCTCTTTCTGTATCAAACAAAACGATACAACAGTTCCAATATAACTGCGTGTAGGACCGTTTGCTCGGTTCGGCTTTTCTACAACGATTGCTTGTAGGGGGGAGGGGTGAAGGACTAGCGAAGGCAAAGGGGTGGGAACTTTGGACTTGGCATCCTCTCAAAGGGTATGTACGAAGAAGAATAATCTGTACAATTAACTAAGGAGATGTAGCGGAAGGTATTATTTCTGAAAGCTCTGCTGACAAGCAAATTTCTGTCAGGTTCAGAAAATTGTTCACGCTTCTCCACCACCCCTCCCCGCTCAAAAATGCATTACCTTAATGCCTAAAAAGACAGCAGCATGTCCTCGCACTTAACGTTTACTATTTCGACACTCCAGATAGCCCAGTGTATTTTGTTGAAAAGTTCAAGTCTTCGTTTCTGAAGCCCCCAAAAAAATACAAAAGGGAAAAAAAAGCGCTTTCATTTCTGACAGGGCTTTTCCAGGTTTATGGTAATAAACGCAGAAAATTGTGCTTTCTCATTAATGTGTTGAATGAAACAATTATCCTGCTCAATCTTGCGAAATATATCCTAAAATGATTGTGACAAATTTTCTTCGTTCAGGAGTAATTACAATAATTCAGTAGCCCCGAGCCACGTAGGAATTCAACCTATAATGACTTTAAAGAGCGGCTAGTTGAAGAAAAAGAAGCCGTTTAGAACGAGCGTAAGGTAACTTAGGGCCTCTTCATATGAGCCCAGTTGACTGGGCTGACCCAGTTTCCGAGATCTCGCCACACCGCTAAATCGTTTGTAAAAATTTCGATGTGTTCACATGAGGGCGAGCTGGTTCGGTTGCCGAGATCTCGGTTTTTCCACCAGGGATCTCGGGAACCGGGCCGAATATTTTTGCCATATGAACACTTCAGCCCGGTTACCGGGAGGAAAGTAAGGGGAGTGGTCAAAACTATTATACAACCTCGGGACCCACCATATTGCATGAAGGTGCCTGCTTCTGCTTATACCCCCCCCCCCCCACCCTTGTAACGAGACCCTTGGTTTCCTTTATAGCCCCCCTACCTTGAATGACCCATGGTGCCTCCCTATAGCCTCCCTACCCTTAAATAGAGACCCATGGTGTCTCCTATAGCCCCACCTCCTCTTAATTGGAGACCCATGGTGTCTGCTATAGCCCCACCTCCCCTTAAATGGAGACACATGGTGTCTCCTATAGCCCCACCTCCCCTTAATGGGAGACCCATGGTGTCTGCTATAGCCCCACCTCCCCTTAATTGGAGACCCATTGTGTCTCCTATAGCCCCACCTCCTCTTACTTGGATACCCATGGTGTCTCTTATAGCCCCACTTCCCCTTAAATGAAGACCCACGGTGCCCTCTACAGCCCCCTACCCTTAAATGGAGAACCATGGCGTCTGCTATAGCCCCACCTCCCTTAAATGGAGAACCATGGTGTCTCTTATAGCCCCACCTCCCCTTAAATGTATTAAATACAACGCATATTTGTGATAGAACGGATATTTTATGACATTACCGAGATTTTACCTCTCTTTTCTTGAAAATAAAACTCGGAATAGTTTCATTTGATAGTTAACGTGAAGTCAAAGTAAATTTGAGGCTGCTTCAACAAAGAAAATCGAGAAATTCTCGTCAGGCTTGTTCGTTAGATTTCATGCCTGAATGGTCGCGTCACCAGTTTTTCAAATGTTTCATCTCGGAAAGCGGGCTGAAAGTCGCCATATGAACAGAGACTTATTTCATCTCGGTAACCGAGCCAGCCCGGTTAACCGGGCTCATATGAAGAGGCCCTTAGTCCCTTTACTTGGAAATGGCCGTGCCAATCAGCATCTAGTTACATAACAATATTTAGTCATCTACTTTGACCTCATCGATTGAAAATTATGTACGTTGAAGATTATCACTCTCATACAGATTGAAAACAGTATAAGGAATACTTTCCGCTCTCTCCTTTGGCATTTAAAATTGTACGGAATATTCTTGCCATCACATGGATGTCATTCACTCCACCACTACCCCTACCCTCTTGCCTTCTCCAGTCCTCCACTCCTCCACCTTACAAGCAATCGTTGTATAACAGCTGAAGCGAGCAAACGATCCTACACGGAGGAGGAGAGTGAACAATTTTCTGAACCTGACAGAAATTTGCTTGTCAGCAGAGCTTTCAGAAATAATACCTTCCGCTACATCTCCTTAGTTAATTGTACAGATTATTCTTCTTCGCACATACCCTTTGAGAGGATGCCAAGTCCAAAGTTCCCACCCCTTTGCCTTCGCTAGTCCTTCACCCCTCCCCCCTACAAGCAATCGTTGTAGAAAAGCCGAACCGAGCAAACGGTCCTACACGCAGTTATATTGGAACTGTTGTATCGTTTTGTTTGATACAGAAAGAGGCGTATTCATCAAATGGGATCACTGGAGTCACAGTGAATAAGTTTAAAATCGCCGGAGTAACTTCATGGAATTTGTCACAGTTTCACTTTATAATGACGCGAGAGCAATTAGCGATCACGATGTAATATGTAATGCCTTCAACACCTGATTATTACGGCTCTCTTCCTAGCTTTGGCTCCTTCGCTGCATGGGCATGCATACATGACAAGGTGAAATATCTATCTTAGTCTTTTCTATTTCAGCTATTCGACTTGAACACTGTTGCAAAATTTTTGTAATGAATGAAATCGTCTCCGAGAGACGTTGTTTTCTCAGTTAAATGTTAAGGTCAACGTCACGCAATTACGTTTCCCTTTTGGGGTAAATCACAGCAATGTTTCTGCACCCCAAGACGGTGGCTAAGTAGGAATTCAACATGTATCACTACATCATAACTTTAAAAAGGTGTTAGATGGAGAAAAAGAAGCAGTTTAGAACGAGGTAAAGGTCACTTGGACTGAATGGCCGTGCCGATCGGCATCGAGTTACAGTTAATACTTCGCCACCTACTTTGACCTTGTGAATTGAAATGTTGAAGGTTATCGCTATCAAACAGTTTGAAAACGGTATGTAAACTTATAATTAATTGTACAGTAACCCGTAGGGCGCTCAGAATAGCGAGAAAAGTGTTTGCATTGGTAGACTTTTAATTCATGAGTTAGCTCTTTGGTGTTCATGTTGATTTCAAGAGCGGTCGCGATGCAAAAATTGACTTAACGTTTCCTTCTCTCGGCGGGGCACTTTTGTCGGGCCGCGGAAGAAATTTTAACACAACAGAGCGCAAAGAATGCACTTTAAGAAAATACTAATTTCAACGTCAAATTCTATGTACCAGTGGGCTTTTTGTGGTGCGGAAGTTAGCTAAATTTTGGTCAATCGCTGAAGCGTTTGAACTAGGGTATTTGTAACAGTTAAAAACGGTTTTATACCAGCAGATTTTTCAAAAAAAATTTGTGCCTTGGAAAGAACTATAGATGTGTTATGTTCTGGTCAAGTTGCATTGATAGACGTCACCGCGTTCATCTACACGAGCGATAACAAAATGCATCATTTTACTCCATTGTCGGCAGCGACATGGCGCTAAAATGGCGTTTTTCAAACTTTCCGCGATTTCAGAAAAAATCAAGCGCTTCACGATCTTTGAATACTATTTTCGAAAATAACTCACCATAGGTGTTATTTAGGCAAAATATGAAGAATTTCGAAATTTCACGAGTGACGCCGGATTCTCGATATTTACGGAAATTGGCTCTTAAGTGTGCCAATTTGGAATATGAATTTGTTCCCAATTCTTGCAGCTTTCCATGGTACCTTGTGTAGGGAAAGCCTGCAGTTTGGCCTTTTGGCTTATTAATTAATCCTTTTTTTTTCCAGAGGCTGTTTTTCTTGCAAGTTAAGGAAGCTATCCTGACAGAGGAAACATTCTGTCCTGCTGAAACAGCAGTCTTGTTAGCTTCTTATGCAGTAAGTTTAGCAAACACATATAGGAAGGATAATTTTTTAGTGTTAAATAACTGAAGGATGCAGTCCAAATGAAGGAATTCTGTTTTGGCTAAAGAAAATTTCTCTGAAGTGACTGTAGGTCATGTGATGTTTTATCATAGTTTGTTTTCTTTCAGAAAAATGCCATTAACTGTGCTTTGTTCATTTAAGGTGCTTGATGGGTTGGATTTTACTGTTAGCTTTGATCATTGAAATCATTTGCAAACATTCAAATTACAAACAAAATGAAGTGACTTAATGACAAATGTTTCCATAGTTGGAGTACCTGTGACAACTTATTTTTGTATTGAAATTTTACTGTTTTGAAGAACATGGCTGTGACAGTCCTGTTAGTACTGTTTACAGGGTTCTCATTAACTGCCAGCCACCAGCGTAAAAGCTGGCTACTTTGAATTCAGAGCCACCTACTTTCAAGAAATAATCTGTGTGTGTTGTGAAGAGTGATGGAAACTCAAATTTTCAGCTATCTACTTGATGCATCTTGCAGTCTACTTTGTAAATCACTGAGAACCTTGTGTTTAACAGGAGACCAGTGCAATTTTTGAAGTGGTTAGTCATGCTTTTCCTTTACATTTCTGGCCGGTGTGTCTGTGGCAGGGGAGCTGGATTTGTCTCTGCTTCTATGAAATACTGTTGTTAGGACAGGTGTTTAATTTTGGTTTGAAATGTTACTGGCATGCTTCTCTCACAAGAAGAATGCCAGTAAAATTAACCAAAACTTACTGATGGTTTCCTCCTTTATGGCCCGTGTGAGTGTTTCAGAGGCCTTCTCATCAGTAGAACCCATAAGTGTACTTACTATGCCAGTTAGGACACACTAACATCATGGATCACTTGTTCAGCTTTACTGAGTTGTTATGGTCTATTACAAATTTAACTAATCTTGTGAGATTGGCAGAAATGGTTGTGCTGCAATTAGGGATTTGAGATAACTGCAAGTTCCCATTTGATAACTTTTGAAGCAGGGGGCACAACTCAGAAAGTGTCCAGCAGTCAAGGTATAATATTTCTTCTGGTAACAATAAGGAGGAGACTGGTTCATTTGGCTTTTACATCAGAACCGACCTCCATTACTGAAGAAAGTGGCTATTTTGGTCGGCCATCTGCTTATTGCAAGGGCTGCTTATGTTTGACTGTTTTACCCACCGCATCACATTCAGACTCACTTATTTGTATTTCCTTGATAATGTCTTCTTACTCATTACAACTTTTTGTGGTTTATAGTTGCAAGCTAAACATGGGGAACAGAATGATGAAGTGCACACTGTAGAAATGTTGAAAAGTGAAAGACTGGTTCCTGAAAGGTGAGATGAGCTAACTTGTAAAGAATTGAGCACTACTGGTGTTACTTTCAGGGTTTTAGGGAGGGGTGCGTCAAATGTTCCCTGAAGATTGTTAGTAAGACTGTTAGTTAGAGCCGTTGAACATGTCCTTTTGGTAGGGTTAGGGTGCAAGAAGTAGGCCTTGGTGGTCTTAGCTTTAGTTCCTTGGCTCCTCAATTCTTAATCATTAATTAGAAATTTGCAAAGGATTTTTAATCAGTTCAGTCCAGGGCTCAAGACTAACTTTTCAGCTTACTAGCCCAGTGGCTAGTGCACATGTTTTGTGCTAACATTTTCACTGGCCAAAATGGCTAATGAAGCGCAAACCCTACTAGCCAAAATGGAGCCCTGGTGTCTTTATAGTGTTTCTTGGTTCAATAATCAATGTTTTATAATATTGTTTCTTAATTTTCGTTTTCTAGATTTATAGCTAACAAGTTAATAGATGATGTTCCAGGAAGGGTTAAGGTTTGGTGGAAGGAGCATGGACCTTTAACAAGGTTAGAACAGACCATTACCATTTCTGTTTTTATAAATTAACTCACCTTGTCACCCATCATCATGTGACCATCATGATTACCTTTGCTGTTTGTCATGATTAACCTTTCTGACGCATGCTTAAACTGACAAAATTAGGATAAACTTTGCTTGCGAAGGAATTGTTCATCATGAGATGGTACTGGTAGGTCATAAACATTTGAATATGTAAATTCTCATGTGTACCTTGTTGAACTTGAGATGTCACCATTTTTGTTTGCCGCAATGCTGTGAATTCATGTTTTGTGTACAAATCAGAAAAACTTGAGAGGAATCAGTTGAACACTAGTGCAGCTGTTCTTTAACAAGGTTTGTTACTTGTGTACTCAGTAGGAACGTAAGTTAGTCATAGTCACATTTTGCCACAATTAATTAAAAGTGTTTTATAATATAAAATTTGTCTTCCAGTCCAATCATTTCTTCAAATACTGTCTTTTCTTGTTTCATTTAGAGAGGAGGCTATGATTGAGTACCTGAAAGCTGCCCAGGATTTGGAGATGTATGGAGTGAACTATTTTGAAATTAAGAATAAAAGAGGCACTGAACTTCATCTTGGTGTGGATGCTCTGGGTTTGAATATTTATGAAAAAGAAGATAAGTAAGTTTCTCTGTAGTTTTGCACTTGTATTACCTTGCTTTTCTTGTTGATGTTGTTTCATTTACTTTGTTCCAGGATAACTTAAAACATTGTTGGCTGCCATAGTGAATGGCACAGGAGTGAATGACAGAGCTAGGTTTTAACGTGCGACCATGCCATGTGTCTGGGTTACCTTAGTGACTGTTTTCCTGTGGAGAGTCACAATTCAGCTATTAATTATGTTCTGATGTCTTCCAGGTTAACCCCAAAGATTGGATTTCCATGGAGTGAGATCAGAAATATTTCATTTAATGACAAAAAATTCATCATCAAACCTATTGACAAAAAAGCACCAGTAAGTTGATGTGATAAAGTTTATTTAGGCTTCATTTGTGCCTGACTTTTAATTTACCCCTTTCATAATGTGCCATGATTTCTTATTTTAGGATTTTGTCTTTTATGCAACACGCTTGAGGATAAACAAGCGAATTTTGGCTCTTTGTATGGGAAACCATGAGCTTTACATGAGGCGCAGGAAACCAGACACAATTGAAGTGCAGCAGATGAAAGCACAAGCAATGGAGGAAAGACAGTCAAGAGTCAAAGAGAGGTATTACCAAGTCACAATAAGGATTACTGATGTTGAGTGCTTTGATTTCCAGAGAGTGAAATGCAGCAATTAGATATGCTCTGCAACACATGGGTCAAATGATTTGCTTGGTGATAATGACCTAATACAATAATAATAATAATAATAATAATAATAATAATAATAATAATAATAATAATAATAATAATACAGATGGCTAGTGCAGATGGACTGTGTCACATAAGGTGGTTTTCAGCAGGGCACTGTGGGATTAGAATTATTACCTATGTCACAAAAACTGTATTGTAATCAGACATAAATTACAAACACGTTGTGGTTCTTATAGTAGACTTCAGTGACTTCTCATTTGCAGCAAGCAGTTTGTTTGTCATTCATTGCTTTAGTAAGAAAAAAAAAATGAAAGTCAGTTACTAGTGCTTTTGTTTTTTTAGTAATTTTAATATTGATGCCTATGGCTGCAACTTCCAAATAAGGTTAAGATAGAACTAATTATCTTTTTGGTGAGAGTTAGTGAATCCATATTTTCAAAGAAACGGATGTTTTTTTTTTCTGGTACTGGCTTGCAAATTTTTTATTTTGGTTCCGTAAGGAATTTCTCAAGGGCATGGAAACTTTTTTTTTTTTACTTTTAGGTTGTTTAAATATTGTAACCTACATATGGGCAAGCATTTATTTGGCATTCTAGTTCAAACCCCCCTTAAATTCAAACTTTTGTATTTAAACTGCTGTATTTATAAACTCATAACACCTTCAAACGTAAAAGTCTTGAGCAATGACTAAAGGAATATTCATATTCAACCAGGTTTAAACCATGTAACTTTGTCTTGGTCTTGAAAATTACCTGTGGTCTCCACAACAATTGACATTGTTTTTTTTTAGACAAAAACTTGAGAGTGAGAAGCAAGCCCGTGAGAAAGCAGAGGCAGAGAGAAAAAGATTAGAGGATGAGATAGCATTCCTGAAAGCTCAACAAGAAGAAGAGGCCAGAGGTAAGTCTTTGTGATGACTTCTCTTTTGTAAATTAGATATGTTATGTTTTACAGCTCTTTACCAATTATTTTTGACAATGTTGGGTATGATTATCAAGGCTGAGGTTTGTGTTAATCTGCAGAAGCTAAAGACTGAGGGGGTCACATAAAACAAGACCTTGATAATTCTTTCCATCATACAAAAACCAAATCCATGGCCACTGATATGTGTTTGGTCACAGCAAGAGTTATTGAACTGTATTATTTTTATGCTTTTTTTTTTTTGTTATCATAGCAAAACGAGAAGCAGAGGAGAAAGCAGCAGAATTAGCTAGGAAAAAGGAAGAACTTGAGAAAGAAACTAGACTGCAAGAAGAGGAGACCAGAAGGCAAAAAGCAGAAATTGAGGAAATCAAACGGCAGCAGGCTAAAGATGAAGAGGACAAAGAGAGAATAGTAAAGTGAAAACAATTGTGGATAAAATGTTTTAAATTCACACACTGACAACTTGGCTTCTAGTCATTTCCTTAACATGGAATTAGGTGTGTTGTAGTGCTCAAGTCATACTTAAAGAAATCAAAGTGGCTACGAGCCACTGAACTCAGAAGGTCATTAAATTATAAACCACTAGGGGGTACAAGCTTTTGATTCCTTGATGTTAGGAAAAGGATATGCAAAACTGATTAACTTGCATACAACACTGTATTGTGATCTGCAAAGTCTGTTTTTTTTTAAACATATTTGAACATTCGCTCCAGGAGCAACCTCTGGTCATCTGGGGAGCTCATGCCAAAAAGTCTTTGTTGAATAATATTGATTTTAATTTCCCTGTATGAAGCATTGATGTTGTGCGACCAGGCTCTAATTTTTGTTTTTTGGTAGGCCAAAGAGCTGGAGGAGAAGATCAACAAGTTTGAAGAATTACAGGAAGAAGAGCGCAAGATGAAGGAAGAACAATTACGTGTTGAGAGTGAGGTAAAATATTGATACTCTTTCCAAACAAAATGCACATTGTAATAGGTGGCACATCACTGAAATATGCAAACAAGAATAAGTGTTGTTCCCTTTAGCATCGAGACTAGGCCACTTGCCTGTGATTAGTACCACCAATCTTCTGGTCCCACCAGTGTGAAGGGTGGTAGTCATGTGTCATTTAGTCTCCTCAATCTGTATCATATAAGAGGGCAGCTGTGGTAGGGTCTTCTTGTAGTAAGGGTAGCCTGTTAGCCCACAAGTAAAAAACAGTACAAACAAAAGACATACATTGCAAGCACACTAAAAAAATACATATCTTTCATTTTTTCTTGAGGCTTTAAGTGCCACTCAGATGAAAATTGAATGTTTATTTGTTCTTTTGCTTGTTATAACCTTTGAAAGCCTACTTTGCATATGCCAAATTTGAGTTTGAAATTACCATATGAAATGTGCTTTTTTGAACCATGTTTTTCATGAGCGAGTATCTGCCTCTACTCAAACCAGATAAAGTTAAAGCAAGAGTAAAGGTTTAGGGCAAAGTCATCCTTGATGTCATGTTATCATCAAAACCAAAGTGCACACGAAGGTAGTGACCACTCCACAGGTGGAAAATAGAAATATTCATCTTGAATTGTTTACTCAGTGCTTGCAATATCTTTTCTGGCAAAGATGCCTGCTTGTCACTGTTTTACAGGACTGGAGCAACAAGTCCAATCCATCACTTTCAATTTCGAGAAACTTGAAGGAGACAACAAATCCTCAAAGACTGTATACTGCTAACATGTAGCAAGAAGAATTCACATCACACAGAGAGCGCTGTTTGACCAAAATTTTTGGTTTGAGTACTGTTGGATTAACAGTGGATGTAATTTAATACTTTCGGTCAGTGTTTAAAAGGCGTATCTCACCAGATTAGTCGGAGACAATTTATTTTAAACTTTAGGGTACATACTTGAACTTATGAAGAAAGTTGTAGAAAAAAGTTGTGAGTTCTTATCACAGTTGCACTTTAGAACATGTTATTACGTTTCCTTGTTTGGACAGATATCACTCACTGATATATTAATCCAAGTGCCCTGTAGCTCAGTGGTAGAATCTTTTCTAGTGATCAGGTTATCATACCTTTGACTCCTGTTAGATGGATGCTGATTTTTCTTTTCTGCATATGCCTGTCACTGACTGAAAACTACTTTCATACCAACAATGTTGCAACAAACATTTGACGCAAGTACGTCTCAGGTTCCGCCAGAGAATGTGCCAAACAATTGCAAACTGTTGGTCAAGTTCTCACAGAAAGGTCAGCAGTACCAGACCCCTTCCCCCCTCCTGTTGTTGTGCTGTCATCAGTGTGTAAATATGTAATGTAAAGGTAATTTGTTCACCCATGGAACACCACAGAGCTCAAGAGAACTTGTTCAAAGATGTCCGTGCATTCCAGATCGTATTGGAATTTGGAAATCTTGGTTTTTGAGGAGACGGGAAAACTGGAGTACCCAGAGAAAAACCTCTCAGGGCAGAGAAGAGAACCAACAACAAACCCAGCTCTCCTCTCCTGATTTTCTGCAGTCATCTTGTATGCATTTGTTTTGTTGACCCCGGCTTTGTGTACTTTTTGCATCTGAACTTGTTTATAGCTTGAGGCTCAAAGAGAAGAAAACAAGAAACTCCAAGAGCAAGCAGCCTCTCTTCAAGAAAAGGTTATGGTGCAAGAAAAGGTTGAAATGGAAGAGCAGCAAACATCTCTTGAAGCTGAGTTGTCTATGGAGGAAGTACAAGGAGACAGGTCTGAAGAGGATCGACTCACAGAGGCTGAAAAGAATGAACGTCAAAGGAAAATGTTGCAGGTAATTTCCACTGTTTCAGCTCACTACACCTGTTGGGGCCAAATACTCTTGGACCTCATAAGTAATCCTAAAGTGCTCCTAATCTCAAAATCTTTTATTTGCAAAAGTGAGATTTCAGCACCATAAAACATATTTTACATTAACTTTTGGCAATTTGACTCGTGACAGGCTGCACAAGTTGCATGAAGTTGACAGAACTGACAAGTGTTTGTCCCATGGACAAGCTTGTGAGAGGCATGGGTCTGTCCCTGAGATGGTGCAGGCCCTCTTCCTTCTCAGTAGTCTGGTGTCACAAACTGCATTGCATTCTAGTTTTAAGAGAATTTTTGCATTGTATTATACTGGGAGTCTCAACTGGATGCACAGAAGGTTATCTCTTTTGTTAACATGTTTGTGCCTCTTTGGAAGGTCTTGAGGAACTACAGTTTTCTTTTCAGTGAATTAAACAACAGTGAACGTTGTGAAATGTCTTGTAGAGTGTATTTAATACACTTTAAGAGAAAACATATTTTACGACATAATTTTTTTTCAACTCCCTGTGATTATGTATTCAGAGGGCAAAAATGATTTTTATGGTCACTTATAGTCCTTAGCACTTTTTTCAACTTGTAATGTATACTTTTTATTTTTGAAGCAACTGCAAGAAGATTTACGAAAAGAAGAGAAGAACTATTCCTCTTATGACAAACTTCACATGCAAAACCAAAAAGAGGGACGTGACAAGTACAAGACATTAAAGCAGATCAGGCAGGGAAACACAAAACAGAGAGTAGATGAATTCGAAGCTATGTAAAAGGAGCAAGTGTACAGCACACCAAGGTACGATTTTAAAGTGGCTACCCCCCTCTCCTCTCCCCCCCCCCCTAATCCCTGTCAGTAGTAGCGAAATGCAAGGTTTTTATGTTGTCTATTTAAAGTTAAGAAAGGCTGTGGTGAGAAAAGTGGCTGTTATCTAGGGAAACAATACTTTTCGTAGAGGAAGTGCAAACGTACTAATTGAGAAGGATGCGACAGAACAGGACTTCTAATAAGGAAGACAAAACTTTCTTTTTCCTGAAAAGAAGAACTTGGGTTGCAAGATGGCTTTTAGCAGTGGCTAGTACATAGAACTTGTTTGTTTTTTTCTCCAGATAATCAAAGGAAGTTATAGTTAATCTAAAGGTGCAAATCGACCACGTTTTTCCGGGGATTAATCCACTATATTGTTTTATTTTAGATACACTGGTGCTTTGACAGGAGCCCTTGCAGTTTTACATAAACCAATCGTAACCTGTTTAACCTAAGTAATCCTTGGAATAATGATTATTTTGCACATTAAAGCAAATTTGATAACATTGTCTTAATTCAATAATTTTTAATGTTAGAGGTACCATGAGTGGTGTTCTAGTGTGTTAATACAAAGTGTAGTTTGCTGCTAAACATCTGCTTGGGTGTGGCTATCAAACGAACATTTTCAACTGACAGTTTTGTTTCCAGCTTCTCTTTTGTATCAGTGAATGGTAAATTTTATCTTTACTTGTGACTTTTTTGCCCGGACCTTCATAAAGTAACAAAGAATTGTTACATTGCCTTTGTTGTTTCTGTTTGGTGACTCACTTATTGTACAAGATTTCTATGTATTGCAAATATATTGAGTAATTTTTGATTCCATTTGTCGAAGACAGGATAAAAGAAGTTAGATGACCTGTGAAAGTGGCAGGTTTTATGCATTGATATAATCACCGTTAGTAAATACGTAGCTATTTTTCTGCTTTGGTATATTAAAGCAAAGCCCAACTACAGAGGGCTGGAGTACCTTCGTCTTGGCTTTGTCATAAAAGTAATCAATTTGAATAAAATCGAAAACCAGTTGGCAACGGTTGTTTGCCTCAGTCGTAGTTTACGGTGTTCTGCAAAGTAATGCTGCCATAACCCCCTCCCCCCCCCCCCCCTTCCCTGCCCCAACGCCAAAAGTATTCAAACCAGTACCACTGTCACGGGAATGCCTCCTAGTGCATCCAAATCCTCAAAACATTCAAAATATTTACACTAGTTCTACCAAACCTAAGCAAAAAGACGTAAAAAAGAGATAGTGTTAAAAATATATACAACACTGTCCAAAGTTATAAACTCGAGTCCTTTTTCTGAGCGACTAAAAATTTCTTAAAAAGCCTTGTCTTAAAACGTGAGTAACTGTCCAAAACTCTCAAGGATCTTGGTAAAGAGTCCCAATCCCTAATAGAACGAACTGTAAAGGAACGACCACCCTCCCTGGCATAACTATATCTAGGACAAAACAAGTTCAATTTACAATATCTTGTGTTCCTCGTATGCATGCTAGAATTTATAACTAAAAGTTTGTTAAGGTAATTGTAAACGAGTGCACATTGAATTATGTGCGACTCCCTATAAAAAGATCTTGAGTTAACAGGTGCATTCAGAATTACTCTTGCTGCCCTCTTTTGAAGTCTGAGAATGCTGTCCAAATTTTGCCTTGCTCGTAGATGACCACACTCTCGAACCATAGAGGAAAGAAGGTTTAAGGACAGCATCATAGTAGAGCATTTTATGTGATCTTTTGAAAGATGGACTAAAGTGCTTGAGAAAAACAATTTTCTTTGATAACGACTCACATAAAACCTCCGTTTGAATGTCAAAGTCAAGATCTTGGTCTAAATGAATACCGAGAAGCTTATAGCTATTAACCTGATCAATAATAGCCCCATTCAAGGAAATATTCAGATTCGAGTTTAAATTGTCCAAGCGCTTCCGTAACCGCTTCCCCACGACGAACATACATTTTGTTTTGGGTTGGCTGATGACCTTTTTGTTGATTTTAGACCATCTCACAACCTGATTGATATTCTTCTCCGTAAATGATATATTACCATTCCACCTTGAACTAAACATAAGTGTGGTGCTCCGTTTTGCACGCTGGCGCATTGAACTTCCTATTGCTGCGCAGCTGCCTATGGTGATCAGCTTTAGGTGGGAGCAGACCAGCGAGCTTATGATTAGTGTCAAGAACAATGTCATTGAAAAGATCAAAAGATAGTGACGCTCGCCTATCGTAAAGAGAGGGGATGCCTGCCTCTTTGAGCGCGCTGTTGTAGTTTGCGTAAGGAAAAATAATGTGTAAGGCGCGCTTCTCAACACGTTCCAGGTCCTCAGATAAATAGGACGGAAGGCTGGCCGGAATGAAATACTTAACATGCGTATTCTAAGACCGATCTTATGGTACTACAATAAAATAAAACAAGATCACTCGCTCAGTTCCACAATATAATCCAATCTTGTCCAACAAAACTTTGTGGTTAATCAAATCAAAGGCCCTTTTGAAATCCAGAAACACGGCCAGACGTGTTATCTTTGTCCATATTAAAAAGCAGGTTGTCAGTGATCTTTATGAGGGCCGTCTCCGTGGAATGATTTGGGTGGAAACTGGACTGTGCTCGGTAAATTAGGTTGTTGACTTGTAAAAGAAGGCAGTTGCCCACATAATACAAGGAATTACAAGATGAGATGCCGAAATGAACCAAAACTTGCTGAGGCCCTGTTTACAAGCAGGGAGGGTACCCCTAGTGCTAGGGTTACCCTAGCAGGCGGGTTAAAGAAAGCCTGGGTTTACAAGCAAAATTTCGGTGGTAGCCGTTCAACGGAAAACCGTCAGTGTACGTTTTCTCGTGAGAGGTCACAAATACTCTACCTTCGCATGTTCAACACAAGCGATGTCAGTGAATCGAAATGTACTTGAAAAATGCGATGTAGGTCACTTATTAGATAAGGCAATGCAATTTTCAGTACCGCGATGTTCACTATTGTTACCTTGGGGCCGAGATAAAATAAAGAGGCGAATTAAGATCTTGTTTCGCCAAGTTTGTGTATTTTTACGACAATCGTGTTGATATGTGATTGCCACGTGGGTCCAGACGTCGTGATCGCGAACTTTATACTAGAATTGGCCATTCCGAAATTCAAAAGGGAACTGGGGCGAGTTTCAAATTTTGAACTAATTGATAAATTGACACCATCACATGAAAGATAGCATTGAGTTTAGCCGTTTGACCAAGTTTGATTCTTTTAGGTTGAACATGGTTTTTATGTTCAACCTAAAAGAATCAAACTTGGTCAAACGACTAAACTCAATGTCATCTTTCATGTGGTGTCAATTTATCGATTACTTCAAAATTTGAAACTCGCCCCAGTTCCCTTTTGAATTTCGGAATGGCCAATACCTGTGTAAAAGCAGGTAAAAGCGAAAACGACCGTCACAGAAAAGCAGAAAACTAAGTGTGGCTCATTGCCAGAAATTTGGGACAATATGGCAGACGGGGTTCTCGTGTTACAGTCAAAATGGCGCCGAAATAGTACAGGAAAATGTATGGGAAAAGATTCTTTTTCCCAAATAACTTCCCAAGAATGGGACATTCTTTCGCTGCGTAGTTGGAAATGCAAACTGCATCGTCTAAAGGTTGCATCGCTAAGAAAAAGAAATATTCCAATTCAAGCCTACCTTTTTCCGAGGTATACGAATAAACTAATACTTTTGACTCCATTTTTCCATACAAACTCTTAAAATTTGCTTAAACCAGCTCTTAAAATTGTTTTGTCCTGGGAACAACCTTGCGGAGATTCGCAACTGCGCAGTTCCAGAGGCCTTCTGCGGAAGTTAACTCAACTAAATCGCTCGCAAACATTTCAACATGTTGCCCCACAAATTTTCCTTGAGCCGAGAAACTCTTCGTATTTTCACAGAAATCAAAAACCCAAGACTCCATTTTTAAATACCCGATTTTTACGAATGAAGAAAACGAAAGATACGAGTCTTCGTACTGCACGATTTGGACGTTTTGACGTCTCCATTGGCTTTCTGGGATAATTGGGTGCCAGGCCTTTCTCTTGTGTAGTTTTTACGAAAATAGGAAAAGGGCTCAAACAGTAAGACCGGGGGAGTAAGAGCAACACACCAAAAGACCCCAGGTAGGAAAAGAGAGAAGCTAGACGCCAAAGTGTACAGCTTATGTATCAGAGGAGGAGAACTGGAGTCAATACAAGCATTGAAGTCAGAGGCGATTTGGGTTAACAAGGAGTTAGAAGAATGGAGAAAATCATACACCGACAAAGAAGCTGTATGAAGAAATGAGGCAAGAGATCACCAAACTGGAAGAGAATGTCTCAGATCTAAGCGAAGTCAACAAAGAGTTATCAGACTATATCAAAGCCCTTGAGACTAAGGAGGCAGCCCAAACATGCACTGGAAAAAAAGTCACAGAGGTTGGGCCAACACAGAGGAGCAGAAAACTTAAGCTTCTGAAAAACAAAATCCAATGTGCCCTTTGGTTTTCTAAAAGCTTTGGTCTGAAATTGTCCCAGGTAAAGCTGAGTGATGAAAAGGGGGATACTCACTTGCTTACATGGGAAAATGAATGCTTCGAAACATTGCAAGAGGAAGACAACAACAAATTAGAACAAATACAGTTTTTCTTGGACAAATTTTGTGTTGGTGATGAGGTGTATCACGAAATGCATACAGATGATCTTCCAAAATCGTATCTCATAAAGCAGTTACGAAGTGATCTAAATAAAACCTACCACATAGAGAGAACACCAGGGAAATATCCTGGAGCAGCCATTAATTTTACTACTACACTGAAACAACACATTCAGCAGCTTCTTAATGACAAGCCAGAGCTACACGACACTCCAATTGAAGTGAAAATTAGTGGTGATGGAGCACGGATGTCAAGGATGACAAAGTTTATGATGTTGTCATTTGCACTGTTACAAGCAAAAGAAAGTGTCATGTCGTCCAAAAGCAATAGAACAGAAGCAATAGTTAATGGGCCGGAAAAATATGACACAATGAAAACCTCACTGACCCTTTTTTTTCAAGAAGTGAATGAGCTTTTACAGTAGATAAGCAAAGTATATCCATTGACGGAAACGAATTCAAGTGAAAGTTTTTCTTAGGTGGGGACATGAAATTGCTATTGATGTGATCATGCATTAATGAGCCACTTTTAAACACACCACTCGACAATGTAATTGCTGATGAATTGCATCTGCTTTTGAGAATAACAGACAAGCTCCTCCAAAACATTATAGATGAGGTGCTAGAAAGGGATGCAATAGAAGACTTCAATAAGTCAAGAGGGAGACCTAAAGAAGTCTACCTTGCCAAATTGGTGAAAAACATCAACGACCTTGGCATATCATTTGCAGTTTGGAATAAAAAAGAATGCAGATGGCTCAGAGAGCAACATCAAAGAATTTACAAGCTTACTTGGATCCCCTCAAGATTCAATGAATTTCTGTACCCAGACACATGTGACACTGTTAAAAAAGTCTGGATAGACTTTGAAGAAATATACAACCTTGCTACTGATCCAAATGGAGATTCTTCAGAAGTTCTTTTTCCCAAATCCCAAGTATGGATAAATTTGGTTTGCTCACTGCATGGAAAACGACCAGGCCATGGCAGCTTCAAAAACTTTTCAGGTCAAGGAGTGGAAAAAAATTATGATGATGCTAAGCGAGTTATGTTTCATGAGTTAAACAAATGGGATGCTGCAAGAGATATTCTACTAACAAAAAGTAGGCAGTGGGATTTGCAGCAACATGAAAGGCAAAAAGGAACTTATACTAAACAGAAACTTGATTATTGGGAAACTGGAATCAGTGCAAAAAGAACAGTGAGCCTCATTAGCAAGCACTTCTGCAACAAAGAATGATCAGGATGATGAAACATCTGATCCAACCTCCATTGAAGATTACAGCGAAAAAACCATTGTGCAATTAAGGGAAATTATCAAAGAAAAGGGTCTTCAAGTCAAGAACGTAACAAAGTTACGTTGAAGCCCTGATTTTTTCAGGCTTCTTCTTTCCAATTGCTTAAATTGGAAAATTTACTGCGATGATCACTCTTCACTTGCAAAGTTAAAAAAGAAAGAATTGATAACACTTCTTGAGAACAGTTAGCTATCAAAGTGTATACTACATTCAAAATATGAATTGTCAATCAAGTCTTTTAAATTCACTGCACCATGTAAACAGCTTTTAGCATCAAACAAAGCTAATTACTGGTACCTTACTATTTCAACGTTATTTGCTACTGTGTGTTAATATCAAAATAATCATATAATTGAATTTCATCCATCTGACTCCACTAGTTGCATGATGCTGTGATTTTAATAAACTTGACTGAAATTTTTTCAGTGTAAGCCCTTGGGACCTCAACAATAGCATCATTTACCCTATGATATGTTTTTGGAGATTGGGTAAGAAATGTCCTCATTTTGATAGGAAAATTAATTCTAGACCCATCTCCATGTTGATCATACAAGCAATTCCAGTTATCTGGAAGCTTACATCTAACAAAATCATTTTGTTCATATAACATCCAGTTTCTTTCCTCTGGAATTTTTCCTTTCCCATGAAATAGATATTTAAAGATGTCGTGTCAAAATTCCAGTAACATTGAAAGTACTGGGCCTTTGTGCCTGAATTACCTTAACAAAAATCATCATCACAATTGACTGGAACAGTTTTTTGGTGAGATGGTTGTGGTGGTCCCTAATAGACTCAATCTCGGCAAGCTTAAGATCTACACAGTAAGGAACCCGGGGAAAAAATACGTGACAGGGCCCTTTTTTGCACTCTTTCGAGATCTAGTTGAAGGTATTTGGGGAGTGCGTAATGAAATAGGGGGGGCAGGCATAATCTAATGATGATCTAATACACGCACAATGATACGCCCTTAGATCTTTAAGTGGGATCTGCGCACGCTTTAACTAAACTAGAAAATACAGTTTGCAAGATGCTTTCTTCACAAGATCTTCTATGTGATCCGTTCCAAGTTAAGCTTGTGTTGATAACCCCAAGCAACTTTGTCTTGTCAGCTGACTCGATCGGTAGACTGTCAATAAGTGCCCTAGGGAACTGTGAGCTGTTATGACTAAACGTAATGGTCAGTTCCTTTGTCTTGTCTCCGTTTAGCTGGAACAGGTTTTTCTTTGACCAGTCAATAACTTGGTCCACTGCATCTTGAGCCTTGCTACACTGTCCTTTAGGAATACATTCTGAGACGGTCGTGTCGTCCACGTATTTCCACATTTCGAAGACACTAGACACTGATCAGATCATCGATCATAAGTAAAGCCATTCTCAGGGTACCTGTGTGCTATTAGAAATATTCAAAACTTTTTACAGTATTTCCAAGGAGTACACGCAAGTGGTGAGGTTTATGAACTCAAAGGATTGCATCTTCTTTAATATGACAAATTAATTTAATTGCATTCATTTTACCTGTAAGTCTGATTGAAGGTCAATTTGGCCTCTAATTTTGCCTCAAATTTGATGTTATTTTCCTTGAATAATCGTACACATAGCCATAGCCCCAGCCATGCTTTTTCTCTCGGGTTACCGTATTGTCGAAGAAACATCAGACATTTTTTTTGTTTTCTTTCAAGGCCCCCAAATTGTTAAAATTCTTAGTTCTGAGATCCGACTACCTTCAAATCTCTCCCGTCCTTCAAAAATAGTTTAAAAGACTTCTCAGTTATATTTCGCCATATAACAACAGTACTGTTACAATATTTACTATTCTCGATCTTCTGCGTCTTGTTCGTCCACGGCCAAAATACCCGAACATTCACTCTTGTAACGGTATAAAGAAACCTAATGACATATGGACCTCGTGTCATTTAAATCTCCTCTCTGTTTAGGGACGAACCATTAGAAAAGTTATGGGGAAAAAAGGAATTTTCGAGCTGCATGAATTTTTTCTTTAATGTTTCCCTTGAATGAATATTTTTTTGTCAAGATGTTGTGTTGATGTTGGTCTACTCCAGTTGTCTACTCTGCATGCATGGATTTTTTTCACTTAATTTTCCCTGGCATGAATTCTATTTTGTACTTCTCCCACCCCCTAATGGTCCGTCCCTTATTTTTGTTTTAACTCGTTAATCTATATTCTGTAACGTTATCTGTAATGTTTTTCGTCTGGGTACGAGATTAGTAACACCCAAGAGACGAAGGTCTCAGGCGCTTGGTTGAAAAAAAATATGGACTTGGTCTTTCAAAGTAAAGATACCGCACGCCCCCTCCCTCTCTCAGTGAGATTACGGCGAACATCATTGCGCATGCTGAGCTGGGCCCGAAAGACACTCTGCAACCAGTGTAACCTGGGTGGCAGGCGTAGAAGCGGAGCGGGGTGGGGAGCAAGAAAACTAAAGCCCGCCGCACACTTGAGGAAAGAGCTGAGCAAAATTCCTCGCGAGGAATTTTGCTCAGCCGTTTCCTCGCGTGTGCGGGAAGTGAATACTTTCAATAGGCCCCAGGGCTCCTCTGCCACGTTACATCATCCGCCGCCATTCATAAATGATCGGCAAGAAAAGTCGTCCTCTTTTAGTTGATTTGGGCCAGAAATTCTCAAAGCGATGGCAGCAGATAATGTGCCTTCACAGGTGACCATAGGACAGCCACATTTGGCAAGGCAGGATTTGTCTCGATTGGTAAATCTAGTATTTTTATCCCGCTTGTGCGATCACATGTCTTTGATCAAAATGGCCGACAGGCACATGGAGCTCAGAATGATAATTCTCATCGTTTTGCTGTCTTAGGATGTAGCAGAGCTAAATCCTCTCACTCCTGAAGTTATAAGTCGACAGGCAACGATAAATATAGGTAGGAAGAGATCGTACATTTCGTGTAACTTGTAACTTTAGTGTCGTGTTTCATAAGCTTGAGCATAATATAAGCTTAATTATTTCAATCTCACGAGCTTCAAAACGTTTGTGGAAATGTTATTCCTAGGAACAATTGGTCATGTGGCCCATGGTAAATCAACAGTTGTCAAGGCATTATCAGGAGTCCAGGTGATTAATGTTGATGGGGGCAGCTGTACTTTCCTTGGATTCCAACCTGGCAGGTACAAAACACAGGTTGCAGGTCACAGGTCGACATACAGGTCACTGCTTTATTGATTGATATCGAAGGCAAACAGTTTCACCTCGATCTAAACAACATTTTGGATACTGATTAGGGCTAGGAGACACTTTTGGGCTTGTTTATTTATCTGTAGCATGTTGACCTGTATGTTGACCTTTGACCTGTAACCTGCGACCTGTGAGCTGCATTTTGTACCTGCCGGATTCCAACCATTTTACAGCTCATACTTACAGTAACTTAAGCGCGCTTAATTTATGTGTTAAGCTTATTTAACTTAGTTTCCAAGCTATTCAAAGCATTTTATCGTGTTTAACTCTATACCTCAGTATTCTTTTGCATTACAATGTATATACATGTGTACAACGTTTGCACTTATTTCCCATAATTTCACTTGCACCAATCTGCAGAGTATGGTAAGTGCACGCATGAGTATTTTTCTAAACACTCATTGCGCACACCAGAATTGTAGCATTGTATGTGGTAGCTGTGAGAGGCATATATCATCAACCATCTTTTGTTTATCTGCTGTGGAACTTTCTTCAAGACCTTTCTTCAAAACATTAGCTTTGCTCATAGTGAGGTAGTAAACAGAGTAGGAGCCTGGACCCAGTTCCTAAAAAGCCGATTAGTGCTAATTGAGGGTTAAATCCTGCTAACCGAGGAATAAAATTTATGCTCCGGTTGGATTGCGTTCCACAAAACACGTTTAGCACTATCCCAGGGATAAAGTAAGTTATAAATTTAACACACATAGTGAGGTGGATTAACTCACTAACCAGGGAATGAAATTTTTCAAAACAAGCAAAATGGCAGAACCAACTGTTTGTGAAGTTGCTCAGAAAATTGAGGAAAACTACTTGTATCGCAATTAATAGGACTTCGTAGGTTTAGTAACAAATGAACTTTCAGTCCAAAGAATTCAGCAAAGTATCAAGCTCCATTGACATCCACTATTAGTTTGTTTAGAATACATCTATAATAAATTATGCAACAGATGGAATAAATCTTGTATTTTAATTGATTTAGTGGAATTTGTGATTATAGTATAGACACAATGAGGTTATGAGCTAAGAACAGTAAAAAGAAAAAACAATGTATAAAGCAAAATTAATAGATTCCATTTGGCAGTGCTTGTTTACTGTGATAGTGCTCAGAGGATGTGAAAATGTGATAAGAAAATCAGTCACTCAATTTCCCTGTAACTCATACAACGTAGCATGCCTCTTTGTTCTTACCACTTTTGATGTAGTCTGTGTGTCTGATAATATTTATCAGAGTATACATTCATGGCCAAGTGAAAGCTTTTGTTAACTTATGTTTGAGGCTGTGCTGAATTCTTAACCAGAATTTGTTATTTGTCAGAAGGGCCACTTTCATAAGCAACCATTTCTCTTTACCAACCATTCTTTGGAAAATCGGGTTTTGCAGATGCCTTGGTTGCAATGTTTTTTCAGTGTCACAGTGATCACTGATCAAAGATTTAACAGTGTTCCTTCTTTCCTTGCAGACTGTCAGATTTAAGAATGAACTTGAGAGGAATATTACTATCAAGCTTGGCTATGCAAATGCTAAGGTAATCATACATGTTTTTTTTCACACAAGTTAACAGTAAAATTTAAGGAGAATTAAGTAAAATAATACATGTAAAGGAAAAAAGGCAAAAAAAGAGTTTAACTATATGTACAGGTAATACCACACACCATGAAACTTTGGAACAAATGTAAGTCAAGAAATTATATGTTGGAGACAAAATTATACAAAGTATGTACACATGATATATGTAACACAAACTATTTCGTACATATCTAAGTATGCATAACATGAGCAATGCACATGTAAGTCATGCTTAGTCATTCTATTGAGAGAAATAATGTTTCAGAAGGGCATTATTTAGTAATTTTTTGTTGGCCAAACTGTACATTGTAGTTCAATTGAAGAGAGAAACTTCATTCCAAGAGTACGGTGTACCATCCTATAATATTGTAGGAGAATATATTTTTTTTGCTTTTGGACACATACTTCTCAGTCGATAAACAATGTGAAGGCATAAATTAAGAATAGGTAGTCAAGGACTACATGTGGCTACTGTTTCAGCAGTGTGTAAATGCTCAATAACCAGCCTTTATTCATAAATTATGTGCTGTGAGTTAAGCAAGTTATACAAGATGTTTGTAACCCAGTGTTTTCTGATCAGAGGTGTTAAAGAATTTTCATCCAGTATAACACTTAACTGATCTCGCCCACAATTTTTATTTCAAGGGCCAAAGAATCCGAACGGAGTGCCGACTGACGGCGTTTCAGATAAAAAAATGTTTCAGAAAAGCAAGGGAAGGACAAAAGTCAGTTAAGAACACTCATACTTTGAAACTTCTTTCCTGGAAACATTTTCATAGTAAAATTAAAATAACTGAGTAATACTCACATCAAAAACGATAGTCAAGGATAATGTCACAAGAATTTGTCAAAAAGATGAAAGTTAAGCGAGTTGTTTATTTTTCTAAAGTGTAGTCAATTGTGCGGGAGATCTTTATCACGGAGACCAAATAGGGTTAAGAGTTTTCAAAGGTAAATCACCTTGAAAACAGGATGTTTTTCACTAATATAAATGATAATTGAGAGTTTACTTGGTGAAGCGAGACTGTGTATACTTTTGAATAATTATGCCATTTTTTATGAGTTGTGCGATCGGATGCAATTTGAATATACGAAATCACATTGTTTATACGCTAAATTCAAAGTAGCGAACCACAGCTCGGGCTGGAGAACAACAATGGCTTCTGTAGCCCTTGAATTTGAAATGTTAATATTTGAAGTCATCCCAAAGAACTAACCAATGAGTGAAGACATTACTGATTGGATTACGCCAATATTCAATCATCCGAAAAAACGAAGTGGGGACCCTGATCTCTGAACACTCGCTGAATTACTGAACGTAACGCACATAAGTCATGACAAAGTGGCTACTGTTGCATAGCAACAGTAGCCACAAAAAGGAGTACTGGTAAATGATGATACAAATAGATTATTGTGAAAGTCGGTCATTGGGAATTATTATTTTCTCTGAATCTAACAGTTTTGCGGATCAAGTGTATAGTTGCTGAATGCTGTAACCATTAAATGTGTTACCATAAAGCATTGTTTGATCAAGAATTGGGATGCCTGCAATATTGTACAATGTGGTTTCAAAGCTAAACACAAAATCCTTTTTGGACCAGAGATAAACATTTTATAAAAATCCCTAAGCAGCTCAAGAGTTGAATGATTTGATGCCTGTGGTTGTTGTGGGCAATAAGATGTACAATGTTCAGGATTCCTTGCGTATTGTAGATCTACAGGTGTGATGGTGGCTCTTGTCCCAGACCCGGATGTTACCGCTCTGCAGGTAGTGCCAGGGAAGATGTGTTTCCTTGTGACAGGGCGGGGTGTACTGGGAAGTTTAAGCTTGTTAGGTAAGTGGAATACTGTGTGCAATACAGAAAACTTGTATTTTCAATTTCTATCCCTGGATGGCATCATCAGTTTGTACTCCCTGCTAGATTTTTATTTCATACCTGATAGCACTCCATACCTAATATTATAACTTTATAACTTTAATTTTGTAGACATGTATCATTTGTTGATTGTCCTGGTCATGACATTCTTATGGCTACAATGTTGAATGGGGCTGCTGTGATGGATGCTGCTCTTCTACTCATAGGTAAGAGTAGAGTTCTGTCTTGTAGGAGCCCCTTTCTTAATTACCAGGTGTTGTTTTGTGCAAAGAAGACACTTACAGAAACTGCCATGTGCTTACCTTTGCTGCAGAGTCCCCTTTATAAGCTACATGAGTATGGTGCTGTTTTGGTCTTAAAACAGGTATAGGTTTTGATCATTTTTGGTCTTAAATCGGGTATGGTTTTCAAGGGAATCATGAGAGCTTATATTAAATCTTTTTGTCATTTCAACTCCAAATGTGTAATGGAGAAAAAATATATATTATTCGAGCTAAATTTAACCCATTCTTGACTTCAGCAATGATGCCAAGCTCAATTATGCTACAACAAAGCCAGTGGGATTTTTTGGGGCTTTGTTGGAAGCCCTTGGGATTTTTGTGGGGGTTTAATTTTAGCCCCCATTTGATCATCCCTGCCACTTGAAGTCCAGAGTACTGTAAATAGAAAATCTAACACTGGGTCTGAAAGAATTCCCCTAAACCTTCTCCTAGTTACATTTTATTCCATCTACAGTGTCATCCTGTTCTGTTTAAATAGGCGCTTGACACCCTGCCATTGTGCTTTTGGTAATTTTTGTATATTTTCACTATTCTTCATAGCTGGAAATGAATCTTGTCCCCAGCCACAAACTTCTGAACATCTGGCAGCTATTGAAATAATGAAGCTAAAACATATCATAATACTACAGAACAAGATTGACTTGGTAAAAGAGAGTCAAGCTAAAGAACAATATGATCACATTCTCAAGTTTGTCCAAGGTAAAAATAAGTCTCTTTTTCTAATACCAGTACATTCATGTAGTTTGCCCTCCAAACTTGATTATTCCTGGAGTTGATTTGTTTTATACATTGTTTTTTCTTTGTACTTTTCTTGGCTGGTGACTTCATTTGTGCTTCTCTACTATAATGTATAGAGTTTACTCCATCTAGGTATTACATAGTTTATTACACATGTATTACTCTCATACTATTCCTCACAAACCAACAGTGGGCATAAATAGAGTTTGAGTTAGAAAATACATTCATGTATTCTCCTAAGCAGATGTGGTTCCATTGGTGCACAATTTGAAGGGTTAGTGTGAAACACTGTTTGAAAACTGTGAGGGAAGGTCTTATCTTGCAAAAAAAAAAGTTGAATGTTTGGGGCACTAACATACGAATCTGCTCTACAATTATAATCTTAGAGGACGACAGGCCCAGTTTGCTTTGGAGTATACAATGTCAACTCCTGATACAACTTTTGAAGTTAACTTTTGTATGTAAAACAGATTCATGTAACCAACTTGTTATTTCATTCAGACATTTCTCCACAACAGACATTAGTTAAATGCCATTTTGATTGTTAATCTCCAGGGACAATTGCAGAAGGTGCACCTGTAATCCCTATATCTGCTCAGCTCAAGTACAACATAGAAGTTATATGTGAATTTATCTGCAAGAAAATTCCTGTCCCTCTCAGAGATTTCACTTCCAGTGCCAAGCTGATAGGTATGCATAACTACTTTCTCTACCCCCCCCCCCCCTTCTTCCCCCATGCCCCTTCCCATTCCAGTTCCCCAATCAAGCACTATGAGATGCCCCTCACAACACACCACATATATTAACTGGTATTGCATGTGTGATCATTTTGCTTGCTATTCAGTGATTTTTTTTGTCCATAAATTCTCGTTGTTATTGTTGTGCACTAATTATTTGTGGATGAAGGGTGTTTGTGGTTCAGTGATTAGGTCTTTTGATGTCAACAAACCTGGATGTGAAGTGGAAGAGCTTAAGGGGGGTGTTGCTGGAGGGAGCATTTTATGCGGAGTTCTCAGGGTAAGTACATTGCTTTGTATTTTCTGCTTTGATTATTTTGAAGTCTGATAACAATTATTGGTGCCTAATTATAAGATGGTAAGAGTGTCAGTATAACGTACAGTCTAAGGGAACATGGTGATGACTAAATCTATCATCTCTGATGCATCATGGCCACTGCAGTGGTGATGACACCACAGATACCTTCCCAGCATACTCAGCCTTGTATAAACACTGTAGCTTATGATTTCAGTACAACTATATGTTGTAGGTCATTTTGATTTCAGGTTGAAATGATTTCAACCTACAGTTTTCAACCTGCACTGTAGGTTGATTTCAATTTCCTTTGTCTGCTAACCATAATTATTCGTAGGATTACAGAGGAAATTGAGAATCAACCTAGGTTAAATCAAATTTGACCTGTAACATCATTATATACATGCACGGTACAAGTAGACAGGGAGAAAATTAGGTTGAAAGGGTTAACCACATAAACAGTTTTACAGCAAGGAACATCATAATAGGCCAAGTTTTCAGGTCAGGTTTTTTGGCAGCCTCCTTTTGCCTGTTATTTACACCACTGATTGTTATATTTTGCAGGTGAACCAAGAAATTGAAGTAAGACCTGGTATTGTATCAAAGGACAGTGAAGGCAAGCTGCAGTGCCGTGCTATTTTTTCCCGCATTGTATCCCTGTTTGCTGAGCAGAATGATCTTCAATTTGCAGTACCTGGTGGACTGATTGGTAAGATCAATTTCTGCTTTCTGCTGTTGTAGGTTTTACATGTTATCTGTTCTCTAAAAGCAACAGTTCAAAAGATGCAAACTTTGAGGAAAATCCTCATGTTTTAGGTCTTGTTTACAGCCGCTTAAAATTTCTCTATTTTCAACTCGATCTGGGTCAGTTTTTCTGATTTGAAAAGATGCAGTGAGCAAAACCCTCAAGCCACAAGTTGGCTACAAATCTAGTCAAGACACCTTGCAAAGGTTTATGTTTTTCTTTACCAAGATATCCAATCTGTTCAATAATTGTTCTTACAGCCCCTTTCCATCGTGACTTCATATACAACCTGTACAATGCACGTCATCAACTTAAGATAGGCAAAGCAAGGTGGTAAGGGGAAGGGATACCATTTTGTGAGGAGAGGGCAATGGCAGTGTTAGATTCGAGTATAAAACCACTGCCAGAGAAAAGTTATAGGAAATTCATCCTTGGCTTATGCTCTATCTGAAAACAGAACTGTTTGAAGACATTGTCAGAGGCTTTGTGGACTGTAGAAACACATGCAGGACTACTTGGGAGGCTAGGTTGTACTGGCAATCTTGTTTATTTATTTTTGTTGGTGGTGTTTTGTTTTAAGGTGTTGGGACAAAGATTGATCCAACATTATGCCGAGCTGATAGGATGGTAGGACAGGTAGGAAGAGTGTTGAATCGGTGATTTTTATATGAAGCTTTAACAGCAATGATATTGTCTTATGTGCTCACTTGACACCCTTAGGTTTCATTGTTTTGTTGGTTTCTTTGTTTTGAGGACCTGTTCATATGGTTTATCTTCTCTCTCTTTCTTAGCACCCCGATAGTTTTACAGGGCATACACTGCTGTAAAACTAAGAGACCAGACGTGCGGGCTGGCTTTTTATTCTGTGTTAGATAAATGAACCATTAAAACGTTTTGTTTAAAACATTGAATGGACACAAGGCTTCAGAAAACTGATGAGGAAAGCATTTAAATGCTTTAGTGATCGTTTTAAATGGATGGTAAACAGATTTTTCCATCAGTGGTAAAGCATTAGTGTATGAAATCCTATGCATGGTCACATTACCTTCTTTGTGGGGTGCTAACAGGGTTATATTTCAACCAAAGACTCAGTCTGAGTTTATGTAGAATTTTATAGAGCGATTTTACTTAACCCAAGAAATAGTAGTTAGTGTAATACCTACTACTAGCAACTATATTTACTTTGTATTCTTTTGTGTGTATTTGACTATAACACTATCTTACATGTGGTATAATAAAAATCTACCTCCAGTAACACCTATCTGCCTACAGCTGTACCTATCTACCTCCAGTAACACCTATCTACCTACAGCTGTACCTATCTACCTCCAGTAACACCTATCTACCTACAGCTGTACCTATCTACCTCCAGTAACACCTATCCACATACAGCTGTACCTATCTACCTCCAGTAACACCTTCTACCTACAGCTGTACCTATCTACCTCCAGTAACACCTATCTACCTACAGCTGTACCTATCTACCTCCAGTAACACCTATCTACCTACAGCTGTACCTATCTACCTCCAGCTGTACCTATCTACCTTCAGTAATACCCATCTACCCTCACAATACTACACACACACTATTCAAGGTGCAAAATAAATATTAGAATACACTAGAAAGAAGCAACAAAAAAGCAGTGAACTCCCAAATAATGAAATAATACGTAATTTAATACGTAATAAAATATGTAATTGTGCTGTTTTCTTGTCTGTTGCTGTGACAGGTTTTGGGTGCTGTTGGCACACTTCCTGAGATTTACACAGAGCTGGAAATCAGCTACTTCTTGCTGAGAAGACTGCTGGGAGTAAGGACAGAGGGCGACAAGAAAGGAGCAAAGGTAGGTTATAAGGTTGGTTATTAGGCAGCCTACATAAAAACTGGATTGACCTGACATTGAAAGAAATGGCCATTGCCATTAAACAGTGACTGTAGTTTTCAAAGTAGACCTATTTTGTGTTGAGCCAGATAATTCTTTGTTTTGGCTTGATGGTTGTTTTCTTTTTGCTAGTGCATTTCGATAACGCTACTGCAACAGCTCTTCAAAGCTTTACGTTATTTTCCATAGGTTCAAAAGTTATCAAAGAATGAAGTATTGATGGTGAACATTGGATCACTGTCAACTGGTGGTCGTGTGTTGGCTGTGAAGGCAGATTTGGCAAAAATAGTCCTGACTCAGCCAGTTTGTACAGAGACTGGAGAGAAAATAGCACTCAGCAGAAGAGTCGAGAAACACTGGAGGTATGCAGCATGTGTGATATCAATATGCTTCCCCGTTAAAGTCCTGAATTTTTTTCAGGCTTCTTTACGCAATTGTAAAAATTGCGATCACAACTGCGACGATCATTCTTCACTTGAATATGCTTTGGTTAAGTTTTGTGTCACACAAGGAACAGTCACAGTTATCTTTGTTGTTGGTGTGTCTGTTTGTTACAGTAATTAGTATTTTTGACCCGTACAAACTGTTTGGTTTTAGATCGACTGAGTTAAGCTTTCTTGTTTTATCAAAAAAATCTTTTCTTATCCCTTGTTCGGTGTTGTGGTTGAAATAATACAGTTTTGTAAAACGGCCGTTAAAAGTTTTTTAAAGTAAGGTTAATAATTGTGCTGGAATGTGATGATGACAAAGAGACGGGCGGTCAGCTATAAGTTTGCAATACTGCAGATTTGGTGGTGATTGTCTCTTGGTTTCTGATTTCCCGACTGATAACTTTGGGTGTGTTTCTGTGGGATGATCCAGATCAGGGTCAGTGATCTAAGATCACTCAGATCATGGCGCATCAAAGGAACCGAGAAATCCACTCAGAGCAAGGATTCTTTGGTTCCTTTGATGCGTCATTATCCGAGTGATTTTGGATCATTGATCCTGATCTGGATCATCCCAAAGGAACGCACCCTTTGTTAACTTGTAAATGTTGCTAAGTTGTGTGTTTATGAATTCTTTTATGTTTCGCTTGCAGGTTGATTGGCTGGGGTCAGATAAGACGTGGAGTCACCATAAAACCCGAGTCATGAAAACAGAAAATCACTTGTTAATTTCTTTAGTCTGAGATTCAGTTTTAGCGGTATCGGCGTCACACAACAAAAGCCATCAGTTTTGGAAACGGAGCCGACAGAATGGATGCTTAAAGACGTCTCACTAAACTGTCTGGCTTGTCATTAGGTGGCGTTTATTCTTCAAATTTCAATGTTTTTGCTCCCCTCAACTTTTTCTCCTGCGACAAAGGCACCTAAGAAATGAAGTGTAATTTCATTTGATGACTTGAAACATGGCAGTGTTTCTCATCGGTTGAAATAAATTTGAGAGCTGACGTTTTGAACTTTTCGTCAAAGCGATTCTTGGGGTAAAAAATTGTCTCTTGTAAAAGGAGCATTTGTTTTACACACAATGTAAGGCGGTGCTGCTGGTGAGGGATTTGTGTGCTTGGAACAAATAATCCAGATCTGTACACGCTTGAACAATGTGTTTTCCAAGAAAGCGTATTATTAGCTTGTTGCAAAGGTGATGACTTGAGAAATGGCCAACGCTGCTTTCCTGTTCTGTATTTCAAACAGATTTGTTATTCGAACTCGGAACAATAAACATGGTGAAAATGCCATCATACTATGTTGACAGCGAATGAAAGTGACAAGAATGTGTACGCTGAAAGCCAATCATAGCGCACGTCACCCCTTGCTTCTACCATTATAATGTTTGCCCCGAGCATTATCAGCCATGGACAGCCGTTTCGACCTTGTTAGGCCTCATCAGCATGGCATAATTTATATTCCGCTTGAGAACCCACACGAATAAATCAAGCAAGGAAATTGTGAAGCTTGTGGGATGTGGCTTTGAGTGACAAGAATACCTCACAAATTAATGTATAACGTCTCTTTACAACCTACCAGTTAGTAATACATACGAACAAATCCTGTGTGTATGTGTGTGTGGTGTAAGTGGGAGTGGGGTACCTTGCTGCAACACACCTCCAAAAGGATGGAGGGTGGGAAACAAAATGCCGCAATGTTGTCTTCCGTGCAGTACTGCTAGAAACAATGCCGTGGAGCGGTATACCTTAGCTTTTATGTCAAGACAGAATCTGAAAACAACAACAACGTTTATTAGCATTCACATATACATACATGGTATTGCCATAATTACAATCAATATAAATGTAAACATATCACATACGGAAAAGGAATCAAACTATATAATGTGCACTATTCTGCCCCAAGAACTAACTTGCTCTCCTCTGCTGCTCGCATATTTGGTCTTCTATGTCCAAAGAATAAATAGTAACTTTCGTCTCTCTGAAATTCTCCCCCGGAAAAACTCAAAAACTAAGTCTTCTGAAATGGCTGGAAATGGATCATTTTTCGTCAGTTCAGGAAAAAACCTAACGACAACCTGCCTCACCCGGCCGTGTTTGTACGAGAAAACCCTAAAAAAACTAAATTGGATTGAAATGGGCAAATCAGCAAAAGGCAGCGTTTCCTAAGAGGTCCGTATACTTGACAAAATAGTGTATTGTACTTCTTTGTAAAAGACAGACGTGGTTTACTTAAAAGCCAAAGAAATAGTGATTTCATCCGCCAAAAAAAGTAAAGGGGGGGAGTCCCGCCACCCGCGCGGTCCCTGATATTAATAGAGCGCATTGCCTGATTTCATACCGTGAAGGGCTAGGTACGAGTCTGTAAATTATGGGATTAGCAACTATTGATCCACATAGTCAGAAAGAGCACAGCGAGATTCACAAAATCCCCAAGTTTGGTGTTAATCGGGCTAGTTTTGACTGAGATACAGGCATTTAAAAACGTAAAAAATTACAAAGAAATGTATGGAAATCCGGACAAAAGTCCGGATTTGTCCGGATTTCCATACATTTCTTTGTAATTTTATACGTTTTTAAATGCCTGTATCTCAGTCAAAACTAGCCCGATTAACACCAAACTTGGGGATTTTGTGAATCTCGCTGTGCCCTTTCTGACTATGTGGATCAATAGTTGCTAATCCCATAATTTACAGACTCGTACCTAGTCCTTCACGGTATGAAATCAGGCAATTCATTTCTGGATATGGCTCTTCACTACTAGCCTCCTACGCAGACATTCTTTTGGCTCGTCACGCAATCTTTCCTGGAAAGGTTGCGTGACAAGCCAAAAGAATGTCTGCGTAGGAGGCTACAATAGTTCCAATGGGCATACTTGCCCGACCGACTACCCCCACGGCGTAACGTTCCATCAACTGTGTTTTGCTACTTTGTAAAAGTTTTATTGAATTTCTGCCTAATTATTCTTTTTTTGTTGCTCAGTACAAAAATTTCATTCTCTGTTATTCCTTCACTCTTATTCCGATAGTGATAATAATAATAACTAGTAGTAACCACAGGTTAGAAAGTGCTAGCCTGCAGTGCAGGCGGTTTTGGTGGTTTTCATCTTTCGAGTGTTTAGCCGCCATTTTGGTTTCGTTGCAGACTGGGAGAATTGGGGCGAGAAAGCGATGCGAGAATGTCGGAGGGGGTGGGGGCCAATTTTTCTTTCTCCCTCCCACTGGCTTGGGAAACTTTTTACCTCGCCCCAACTCTCCACTGTTTTCCTAAATCAAGATGGCGGCCAGAACAACCGATGGGAATATCCACTCGCCCCCGCCAAAAACCGCCTGCACTGCAGGCTAAGAAAGTGCGGGCGTGAATGCACTTGAAGAGCTTTTGTTTAGATGTTGGCAATAGAGAAGATGGTAATGCGTTCCTTGTTTTGAAAGCGTGACAGAAAATTGGCGTTACTTTCGATTCTAACAATATTCGATCAAGGAAGAAAGAAGGCGCCGGTCGCGGAGGAATGTTTATTTGCTCAAAATTGAGACAAAATCTCAGAGATGCAAGACAGGACATTGAAAGGATACAGAAAGTAATTTGGGACCATTTGCTAGCTTTTAAGGGTGAAATTATCCAGAAGCAAGTTTTATTTTCGCTTCAATGAAAAGAGATCCCCCTCCCGTGCCGGGAAGAAGTGCATTCTGTTGTATCGCATTTTATTGTTAACCAAGGTATTATTACGATAACGAGGACATAAAGAATAACAACGAACTTAAGGACTACCTCAATGAATTTTCTGCACAAAAGACGCCACTCTCTTTATATGGTCGCTATGGAAAGGTGGGAGTAGAAAGTTCCGTATTTACATTGCTGTATTAATGTTCTCATTCAAGGTTTAGCTCTGAGGTAACAATTCTGTGATTTTTTAACCCAAACGTCGGCTTGTGTTGTTGTAGGCGACCGTGGCCACTTCGTTGAGTCAAGCAATGACGCGATCGAGGTGAAAAACAAAAATTGTAACAAGCTTTCATCGGTTTCATCGGTCGCTGCTCTTTTGACACCATAGCGAGAACTGAGTATTCCTTAAAACTGTTTCTTTCCATTTTCAATCTTTTAACACTGGAAGACTTTGGCTTGGAAGATCTCTCACACGTGCAGTCTCGGCGCAATCTTTTAAACTATGTTCTTCGAGTGAAAATGGCTTCTGACTGGTTTACGAGGATTTATCGATCGATTTTGGCAGAACAAATTTCCTCCAAAATCGAGATATGGCGTGCAAATTAGGTTGCAGGCTCTTCTTGAGCCCGCAAACATTTGCAGTTCAGCCTCTCCTGTCCTCTCCGTTCGTCGTTAAGACTACATTTGCTAATTTACGTGAAAATTCACATGAACCATTGCCTGATTTCATACCGTGAAGGACTAGGTATGAGTTTGTAAATTATGGGATTAGCAACTTTTGATCCACGTAGTCAGAAAGAGCACACCGAGATTCACAAAATCCCCAAGTTTGGTGTTAATCGGGCTAGTTTTGACTGAGATACAGGCATTTACAAACGTAAAAAATTACAAAGAAATGTATGGAAATCCGGACAAAAGTCCGGATTTGTCCGGCCGGATTTCCATACATTTCTTTGTAATTTTTTACGTTTTTAAATGCCTGTATCTCACTCAAAACTAGCCCGATTAATACCAAACTTGGGGATTTTGTGAATCTCGGTGTGCTCTTTCTGACTATGTGGATCAATAGTTGCTAATCCCATAATTTACAGACTCGTACCTAGTCCTTCACGGTATGAAATCAGACAATGCCACAGACCTTGAACTCAACAACAAGGCCTTTGCTCCGCCGTTTGCTCACATACCATTCATTCCAGTTAGAAGAACAAAGGAATGCCAAGAATGTGCCCACATTATGCTTCAAGTCAGCTCTAGCGCTGTACGCTTTTAAAAAAGTGCCGCTGACCACCGACGTCAAGATTAGTCTGCGGGCTCGCTTTTGCTCGCCCGCAATAATAATAATAATAATAATAATAATAATAATAATACATTAATTAGCCTTCCCCAAGGGGCTTTTCAAGACTAATTTACAATAGTGTTTTTGAGACTTTTAAAAATAAGGAATGGGAAGTGGAGAGTGACGAATGAGGAACGAAGAACGGGAAATTGAAAAATGGGAAATTGAAAAAAGGAAATTGAAGACAGAATACTGAAACTTGTTGAGATTAATTGTTGTCAATGCATAATAAAATTTCATCACTAGCGAATAATAGGAAAGGGATTTGCCGATGGTGAGCTACAGACGTGGCAAGTTTCACTACCTGAAGTTAAGCAAGTAACGCAGAAATTGGAAGTGAGATTGTTATCCGTTGGTGCCAGAGGTTTTATTCTCGCCGCTTCACGACTCGCTTTCGCGGCTTCGCCGCTCAATTCTGTCGCCCCCAACGAGAACAAAACCTCTAGCACCCAGGGTAGGTATTAGTTCCTGCAAGGGAGGATAGACTGCGGGAAGCCGGTAAAATTTTGTGACTGTGTGGCGTTTGTAAATATTTTCGAGATTGTGAGGGTGAAATCAAATTTGATGTGTAATCAATGGATGTAGTTTAGAAAAGCTCTCGCGCGGTAACACGGTAAAACCGTAACATATTTACGCGATCTGGTTGTATATTAGAGATTTTGCACTTTTCTTGGTATTCTGGGAAGTGTTCCAGGTTTTTTGGGTGTTCCGGAATGTTCCGTGATGTCCCGGGATGTTTCGGTGTTCCGGTGTTCCTGCAAGCACTACATGCCTTTATAAACTGGTTATCAAGTTCAATTAGGTACGATATGCACCAGACTCCGTGACGCCACCACATAACAAGTAAGATTGTATCAAAATTTCTTGTAAAATCAAGACTTGTGTTGTGGAACACAGAAATAAGTCAATCAAATGTTAGCTTCGGCTCAACATACTTTTTCCCAGGCTTTTGAAGGAAAAAAAACATGCTCTAGTAAAACATAAATGCCTTTGTGACAATGAACACAGGTTTTTATTTGCTTTGGTTTTGTGTATTGATGAGTTAATAATTGTAGACTGTGCCTAAAACTTGTGTGTTTCACACCGATCGAACCAACATTACAGGGGTGTAAAGCGGGTAGTTTCTAAAGAAACTGTGGTGCTGCGTCGGTGGGGAAGTAATACACAAAACTTTGGTTTTATCAACGAAGTTGATTATGTAAATAATTATTGACCACCGAACAGGGATTTTCAGAAAAGCTGACGTTTCGAACGTTAACCCTTTGTCAGAGCGAATCGAGGAATTATGGGTTGTGTGTAGTTTACATAGTGGCGAGAAGTTACGCTATTGGTGGTAACATGGCAGGCGTGTAGTTTACCAATGGAATCAGTATGCTCACTTTTCATTTATTTTCTTTGGTTCTGCGTATTCTTTCACGAATCAGTAGCCTATGATTGACAGCAAAAGGATTGCGTTGCGCTTTATCGTTTTCCCTTTGTTCTTGCATTACTCTACTATGAGTTTTGTAATATTTGTTCGCTTAAACTCATTCTGACCATTGGCAGCCATACATCCACCATCGCTCACGGAAACGCCTCTAGGCGTTTTGTTCTAATTCGATTTACGGCGTCTGAACCATGCACAATCTTGCCGGCTCAACAATACTTAAAAGTAAGACAAACGTTTTAGCCACCTGTCAATAACGACAACAACTACACAGTTACTTTCATTGCCTAGATAGCAATATCTCATTAAAAATTCAGTTCATTGTTAGAAACGTATAACTGAAAACAACGGGCAAAAATACTCTTACCTTCCATGTTGAGTAAAGATCGACTGCAATCCACGTGCGTCATACAAAATTGCCTTGCGTCGACGCCGATCCAATAACGTTGACCACAATTTCTCATTTTTTAATTTGCCATTCCCCGTTCCTCGATCCCTATTCCCCATTCTACGTTTCCCATTCTTCCTTTTAGTAACATCTCTGATCTTACGTGTTTTTACTCTCGTTGCGACAGAGGCGCTGCTCTAATTCTGTAATTGGCAGTCATATGAAGTAGCCGACAACTTTTTAACGTTCCCGTCATCTGGAAATTTGTTCCATTTCCTGTCGGCTAAAGGTCAGAAAGAGATAAATTGAACTGACTTCGGCCAGACTTGTTTTCACGAAAATTAATCTGATTCGTCTTTACGTTATGCAATTTTCATAAATATCTCCAGCGTATTTTATTGCGTGCCCGTACATACTATTCGCCGTACACTGATCATATTCATTGTAAATTCAATCTTTTCTCGGAGTATGACTGATGGGGTCAACAGAGCATGTCACTTCAGGCCAGCGAAAACAAAACCTGTTTTGTTTCGCCGCAACGTCTGCCAGCCAATAAATTTGTTCAGATTCAAAAGCGACCTAATGTATGCAACGCGTGGGTCGTTTAGCTAACACGTCATCACGCAAGCGCATCATGTATTTTTACGCTATTGTTGCCAAAAAAGGAAGTGATATCACCTGATGTGGACTGCATCCAATGTAGTTCATGTCTAACACGTGCACATCACGTGCGTAATCTGTGCATGCCAAAGTCTGCTTATTCATTATTCGTGGCCGTAGTGTTTACTTCTTATACAATTCGAGATATTTTTCACCGGAAGAGTGAGTTTGCTACTCTGATAAAGGAAATAAATAAAAATCACACTGTTGAGTGGATTTGCATGACCATGTCGCGGCCGTCTAATAAACGAATGGTTCCTGAAGTTAACCCCCATGTAAAATCTCTTGATTGGGTGCCTGGTGCTAGCTCTGAATCCAGGTAAATTCTGCAATTCAAAACGCATCTGTTTCACATTCTTCGCGGTTGTTTGCACCGATGTCAAACAGCTATTTACTGAAAGGCTTATCAATCATGAAAGACAGCATGCACTGGAAACAGATGTTGAAAGAGATCTGTAATTTACTCTGGCTTAACCGCATTTCATTCACAGGCGCACGCGCATTTTTGCGTGGCAGCGTGGCAGCTAAGGTGTGGTTAAAGCTTGATTTTGATTGGTTGATATTATTAGCTCGACGTGTCAATCATCAAAATCAAAGGAGCTGATTGGCTTTCCTTGACATTTTTCCCTTCATGCCAATCCTTCTCCAATCCACGCCTTTCAAATTTCCAAGCGACGATCGCTGCCGACCGCAGTCAGTTTTGCGGGCACACGGTGAACTGTAAGCAGGGGGAGTGTGGGATTTACAAAACAATATGGCGATACCCCTACCGTCTTCCGATTCTGCGGATGCAGGAGTCCGTCTTAGTACTGTAAGTGCGCTGTCCATGCATGCACCGAGGTTGCACAAGTTTCTTGATAAATTGATTTATTTTTTCAGCTAAGCCCCAAGTATTTACACACAAATTCAACGAGTCACACTTGGCCGTTCAGCGCCATCGCGGAACTCATCGGTAAGCTCAAAATCTCTGCACCTCTGCGGCTTTTATCCACCCGGCTTTTGTCAGCTTTCTCAATTTTCTCTTTGTACTCTAGACAACGCCTACGACCCAGATGTGAATGCAAGTCAGCTATGGATAGATGTAAAAAAATACAATAAACACAACTACTGTTTGGTGTTCACTGACAACGGGGCCGGCATGGGTCCGGAGAAACTGCACAAAATGCTGAGGTGAGGATGCTGATTTCTGCTTTGAGGGGTGTAGATTTGTGGAGTTGTTCTTCATTCATGATTACACCTTGTAATGTTTACAACCGTGTCATTATTGTTGTTGCAGCTTCGGATTCTGCGACAAGGTAGGATTGAAATTTTACTCGATTTCCAAGTTGCGTTACTTTCATTTATCTTAAGCTTATGTTTTCGATCTGTCGCGGGAAAAAAATATTTTAACTCATCGTTTTGTTTAGGTTGCTAAAAAGGGACAGCATATGCCAGTTGGACATTACGGCAATGGCTTTAAATCGGGATCAATGCGATTAGGACGGGATGCGATTGTTTTTACGAAAACCAGTGAAACGAAGAGCGTTGGGTTTCTATCGCAGACTTACTTAGAAGCCATCAAAGCAGAGACAATTCTGGTGCCAATGGTTACGTGGGATTCTGATGGAAATATCCTTTACAGAGGGTCAGACATTTTTAGAAGAAGCCATGCCCAAAGTAGTGATTGAAGATCAAACAATTCGCCATATTTTCACGTTCGCGGCAAACTCGAATTTGGCGCCTTGTGTTGACATGGTAAATGTCTTTCAAAAAAACTAGTTGGGTTTCTGTTTGGTCCAGTATTTCAACAATAGTTGCATTACAGTAACATATTGAGATTAATATTAAGTCTTATTTTAACGCGGTTTTTAAAATATGGAAGTATTTTATAACTTTTATTTGTAAATTTTACTGGAGTTACTTGAACTATGTTCCTTTTAGTAAAATATATTATGTAACTCCTTGTTCAGTTAATAACACTTAAAATATTTCAAAGTATTGCTTTTGGAGAAAAGTGTGTGTTGTTTGCATACAAGTTAAGTGTGCTGGTTGGCTGGGGGGGGGGGGGGGGACATGACACATCTCCCTGTCAAATCAAATCTACCAGCCAAATTCAGTGCAAGGTATCACTCTGAAAATGTTAGTATAATATTTTCACAATCTTAACCCTTGAACCCCTAAGGGGTCTCCCTTTGATGAGCTCATTCCTGTTATATAAAGGTCGTCACACATGAGGGGACTAGTCCCTGCGACTAGTCCCTGCAACAAGTCATGGAACAAGTCCCATCATGTGAACTAGTCATTTTTGACAAAAAATCAAGTCGCAGGGACCAAAATTTGGTCCCTGCGACTTGATTTTTTGTCAAAAATGACTAGTTCACATGATGGGACTTGTTCTCCCACAAATTCAAACTGGTTTGACTTTGTGGTACAAGTCCTTGTGACTAGTCCCTCAAAACTCTTTGTTGGCACACACGATGGGACTAGTCCCTGCAAGCAGTCCCTTTGTGTAAACTCTTCAAGGGACTAGTCGCAGGGACTAGCCCCCCTTATAATAGTAACTACTTCATGTGGGGAGCTGTACTTGAATTTATGAGTGAAGATGTTCTATGGAAAACAAAATTATTTGAGAGTATAGGCAAAAAGGTGTTTTGCTCATAATTTAATATTTTATTTTCTACTAATACATGTACATTTACAAATTCTTTAGATACCCCATCACCAGAATGTCTTTCATATTGTGAGGTTTGAAAGTTAATGTTGCAGTACATTTGGATATGATACTCTGTTAGACAGTGAAAAATCTGCAATAACCCAGATTAATAATGGTGTCACATGTGAAAGAAAAACCTTATGAAGTGAACATATCGTTTGACTTGTGGTTGATTGTGTGATGACAAATGGTGCATTATGTGATTGAAAAGAATTATTTCATACCACACATTGTTCACTGATCAGTACGACAAGGGCTTCAATCCACTTATTTGCATTACTTTAATGTTCAGTGAATTTTGTATCTTTAACATTTCTCAAAGATTGCTCCCAAGTCAGACAAAGAGAAGGCATTGCAAGACATTCTCACTCACTCAATGTTTCACAAAAAAGAGGAACTGTTAGCTGAGTTGGCAGGTATTCAAAATCCTAGTGGAACTCGTATTATCATCTTCAATGTTCGAACAACTCCTGATGGGAAACCAGAATTTGATTTTACTACACCTGATGATGTACGGATTCCGGAGGATACTGATGTGGCCATCACCAAACTGAAGAGGCAAGAACGGCAGAACCATATACCAGAGTCTGACTACTCTCTAAAGGTGAGAAATGTTGAAACATAGCTGCCACAAATAATGGATATAATTATTTTCCTCCATCCACTGATCCCATTGTTAGTGATGTGCAGTTTGATTAGCCCATACTGTTGAAAGCTGCTATCCACTGGTTAACAAGCTGCCCTAATAAATACTAATAACAACATTTTAACAGCCTTGTGTAAGATAAGATCATATAATAAGTAATAAAATTAGGTAAAAATAATTCACAAGTTGAAAAAATTATGTGAAAAGTGAAGTTAAGAAGGGAAGGGATTTTGTCTGTTTCCTTGCTGGCATTCTTGTTCTACACTAACCACACGTTTCCTTTTCTGATAATGAAGCAGGAAACTGTCTGCACCTGTTGTATGAGATCTTCTTTAAACCTTCTTGATGCTGCAGTGATCATGAACACGTGACTCTGTTGGAGTTCAATTTTATCCTATGCTTAATGTCTGTTTTCTTTTGTTTCAAACTCATTATTATACACTTCTATACCCGAAAACAAAATTTAAACCAGGGATAAAATTGAACCACAACAACTTACTATTCTTGTTCAGTTATTTAAACTTCATGGCTTGATCCTGTTCTTGTTTTAGGCCTATTGTGCAATTTTATACCTGCGACCTCGAATGCAGATTATACTGAGGGGTAAGAAGGTTCGCACCACGGTAATAACAAAGAGTTTGAGTAAAACAGAGGTAGATTATTACCGACCATCAATGAGGGAGAATAACACAAGTACACCAGGAGCTGTATCCTTTCACAACTGGTCTGAATGGGTAGCTAAGTTCATGGTTCATGGTCAGATAGAAGACCTGTGGCTTGGAACAAGGGCAATGGTAGTTTGTTCTTAGGCAAAGTATACACCACTCTATGCTAATCAATAACACACTTGCTATGTTTTACCCAAAATGGGTAATACATGTAATTTATGTTTGGTTTGCTCAGTGATTGGTGAGCAAATGTAAGTCACACCCTTTTCTCAGCCAATAAGAAGCATTTTCCCATGCATGCCGCCAATTACATGTATTTGCGTCAAATTCTGATTGGGTTATTGTGTGCTCTTGTTGTGATTGGTCAAGATAATTACTTTGCTGTTGGTTTTTTTCACACAGTAATTGAAACTGTGCTCTTACTAGGCAAACAGGCTTACCACTATTAATAATATCACCTGGCCTTTCCATTTGTGCAACACTTTTAAAGCTCCATTTTTAGTGAAACTTTGTAGATGAAGGGTGCTATTGGTAGCTGTAATGTGACTAAGAAATGCTTGACTATGTGACAGCAGTTTTTTATCCACTGGATTCACCAGTTTGGACAAAATGTAACTGGACAGATTTTATCTTTTGTTGGTAGTTAGCTACAGCATAGTGTGGCTGCAGTGTGAGTGAGAAATGCTTGACTGTGACAGCAGTTTTGATCCATTGGGTGTGCCAGTTACGACAGACTTCATCTCTAGATTATGATGTTACTGACAGTAAGAGTAAAGTAAAGCCTTTTTCCTTAACAAAGCTGAACTCTGATAGACTAACAAACCAGTTAAAATAACATTTGGGTTTAGCCAGAACAGAAATCATTATGGAATCATGATGTATCACAGAAACCGCCTGGTTAAACCTTACGTTCGCGTGGGTTACCAGTTGAGAGTAAGTAATGAGATTGACTTATCTTAATCATGCTGACAGGGTGACTACTCTAAGAAGGTTTCTGGAGAAGAAAGATACATTCTTCTGGGATCTTGCTGGGAATTAGGACAATGCAGGAAAAAATGAAATAACTGTCTCATGACAGCAGGAAAAAACCAGGAAATTTGAAATTCTCATGGGAATGTCACCACAAAGAGTGGGAAGTTATTTCAAATTTCCTGTGCTGACTTAAATTACGAGTAGAGCAGAGTTGTCAGACCCATATGCCTGAGTGGAATTAATTTTGTTCTTGGTAAAGAAACAAAACAAAACAGAAAGAACTAGTAAACAACTTGAATATAGTATGTTGCTTACACATATCAACCTTGTTTGCCTCTCAAACAGTGAGATTTTCCCTCTGTTTTTTGTTTTTGTTTTAACTGATGACATGATATAAAAATGTCTTTTGTAATTTTTCACTGATAAATGCAAAGTGCATCTCGCGTTATGGTCAGCACCACTGAATAACACATGAAATATCTTAAGTACTGTACTCCAGTTTCAAATGTAATGCAGTGAATGCCTGTATCACATCAGTTGTCACTTGTCACATATTTTTATCTCAGGCAAATAACCTTGGAGTTGGAGTTGTGGGTGTTATTGAATGTGATTTTCTTCAGCCAACTCACAACAAACAAGACTTTGATTACACTAAGGCATATAGGTGAGTACTGGGATGTTTTCCTTCTGAAATTTGATGGTCCTTATTGCAATATTGATTCCAGTTTTTAGTTTATATTTTATTTCAATAACCCATTCTTTTGACACGAAGACTGCAAAGTTCATAATGTTATTGGTTTCAAAGTCTAAGCCTCAGTTGTGAGGCACTTAAGAACTTTATCATTTTTAGCAATAAAAGTGATGTAAAAGACTATTTTTTGTCAGCATTTAGGTTAAGGTTATGGTTTTGTTTTCCTCCATTAAAAATATAATTTCACCATTTTCAGAATAATGATTCAAACCAATATTCATATTTTGTTTTAGGTTGTAACATGTGACGAACTCTTTCTTTAAGTCATTAATACATTCAAAAGATAAAAATACTTATCTCAAGTTACAAGTCAATCAAATTGGGAAAAGAGCTCTAGAACAATTACACATCTATTTATAGCAAGGATTCAATAAGTCTATTCACTTAGGACGATTTGAAGCACTCTGTTGCCACCATAGGATGATAAAAGCCTGGTTTTCTTAGTGTGTAATTGGTGGAATTCCTTTCTGGTAAAATCTTCACAAGGGGCAAATTTGACTTAATGTTCTCTAGACTTAATGTTCCATTTGCAGTAGTTACGTACTTACTTAGTTTTGATATATTATAATTTATAATTGAGCAACCTGCAGCTGGTGTAGATCTGGTTTTAGATTTGACTGGAGTTCTTTTGTAAGTCACTTATTACATGTAACCCCTTATTCAAAGTTGAAAATGCAGGAGAACATTTGGAAATATGAAAGGCTTGGTTGGTTAACTTGGTATGATTTATGTATGTAACATTCTGGTAATTTGCACTTGACAGGGCTTGTATTGCTGCTCTGGGTAACAAGCTCAATGACTACTGGTATGTTGGCAAATATTTGCTTGTTTTGTTCACTGAACTCATGTCGTCATAGTGATTGTTCTCTTCAGTTTTGCTTTTGCGAATTCCTTCTCCCAGGAATGAAAAAAAAGGTCTTCAGCGTGCCAACAGTAAGGAGCCTATACCTGAACCGGTGGAAGTTCAGTAAGTTCATATTTTAGGCAGTATTTTAGCCCATACAGTTTTTTAAAATGATTTTAATATTATTGCAAATCAGATATAAATAAAACTGTACTTTACAGTAAAAGGAGATGTACAAGTTTCTTTGTAATCCATGGCTCAGACATTTTACTCAATACTTTTGCATTAGGGTACTTTTTACCATGTAACTATTAATAGTTATTAACCATTCTTAGTTGATTAATATTAGTTTCTGAAAAGTATAAAAGTCCCAAAATGGGGGCTCTGTGTATGTTGGTCAAATGATCAATGGAACCACTATAGGTCCATTGTTTGCACTATGCGCTATTTTCAGTGACCATTTCGTAAGTTTGTGCAGCCAGTTTAACTTGAAGGTTGATTTTTATTTCAGACAATTACCAGATCAGATCTGGGTCCAGTGTGACAATCCTGCATGCCTGAAGTGGCGCAAGTTACCTGAAGGTACAGATCCCGAGAAGCTGCCTGACAAATGGTACTGTAAGGACAATCCGTACCCTCACATGAGGTCATGCGACATACCTGAGGAAAAGGAGGAAGAAATGGAACAACCATATGTCAAGACCCAAAAGAAACGATTGTAAGGGAATGTGCCTTTTAATTCTTGGAAACATTTCACAATAACTTTGTTTCTTTCCTTATTGGCTTTGGCCTGTTGCAATATTCCATCATAATCATTTTGTGACAGATGACCTTGGCATTGTTAGTTATTGTTTAACTGCTGGATGGGTTAAATTTCAACTTCTTTACATTTGTAGCGACAAGGCTACATTAATGACCAAGTTGACATAATCGTTATTGGATTACCCTGTCTCTTTTGGTTGTCACAGTTTCCATAACATTGAAAATGTTGAAAATATTTGTACTTGCATTATAGGGAAAGAGAGATGGAGGATAGAAAACGCAGGGAAAGGGTGAGAGAAAAATTATTCTTCCGAGAAAGGTGTATCACTGTACTTAGTACTTAGAAGCCCCATAGAGCCCTTGTTTGTTATTCAAGGCAGTGCTAGATAGTGGTCCCTAGTGGCCTCAGGTGACCTAGGTTTTATCTCGGGTGATAGATAAAAACATTTTGGTTGCCCACATGGGCAATCAAACTTTTTATGTGCTATTAAATGTGTTAAAGCCAGTGAAAGGTTGCAATACTCATAAATGGTTACACATAAGGAGTAAAAGTAAGAATATTTATGCTATTATAAGGTGGTTAAATAACTATAATTAGCCTGAACTGCATACATGTTAGACTATCTATGATGAGATCTGGATAGAGAAGGATTTCATTTTTAGGATAATTTCAGGGACATCAATGTAGGAGTCCTCAGCATTTAAAATATTTGTAAGGTTTTGTTTAATTTTCCTTAAAGATAAAGATAAAAGAATTTCGTTCCATAATTTAGCTCCGATTCTTGAAAAGGAATTAGCCTGGATGGACAGTCAGGAATGTTTTATGTAGAGATTGTGGGACTCAGAGGATCGAGTGTTACATTGATGGATACCAGAGACATACTCAAATAAAGCTTGGATACTTTGTTGTGCATAACACACAGTCCACTGTTTATGACAGCTTTAGCATTTGATCTGGAATACAAGCTAGAGGGCTGGGCTCCTTACTTGGTGATAGTTGGGATCCCTAAGGGTTCCTTGAAATGTTTCCTAGAGCACAGCCATGTCCTCCTCCAACATTTTGAATGTAGTGCCACCATCTACCGTGACCGTTGAGGAGTTTTACTCACAGAGCCATGGTTATTTACTTCAAGCAATTCAATAGTTTTCAATGTGTGTGGCTGTTAAGTTGTAAGTTGGCTCTGACTCTAGTATGTATAAACATTGATTCCTGCCAAATGTGTTTGAATCCTTTTGTTGTTTAATTGCTAAAGAAATGTATTGTGATTACACTATACAGGCAGAATGTGATAGTGACATAGTGGGTACATGTTGATGTTAGTGAAGTATAAAAGATTAAGATTATTAGGTGCTGTTGCCACATCTTAAGTTGCTTATTGCCGACAATTGAAATGATGGATTTCATTTCATGAATTTCCTTTTAACAGGAAGCTAAACAAAGGCAAGAAGACGAGGTAGGATGTTTTTTTAGCTTGGAGTGTAATTGTTTAATGGTATGAGGATTCACAGCAAAAAAAAAAAGTGGAAGTCCTAAGTTAAACTTTGATTATCCAGACTTCTGGGGACTGGGCTGAATAGTCCTTGTGATCCAAATTTGTCAAAAATAGAACAGACCAACTTAGAGGAAAGGAACCATTAATCATGTAAGAATAAAACACGCTTACAAATCATTCTTGGAAAAACTATTAATATTGCTTAAATATTCATTATCTGCTACAAGTATGTACAGTAATATTCAGGTTATCCAAAAACATTTTTATGTTGGCCTAAAATGTTGACTGAGTTAATAGAGCGTGAACTTTCACTTAGCAACAAAGCAAATTTTAGCCAATCAGGGCTAAGAGAGATTTACTGCATTAGTTACTGTATGTGGGAGCACAAAACACATATCTGTGTTTCGAAGTGAAAAAAATTCAGTTTGAAGTGGAGTTCCACTTCGTATTTCAAAGGAAAAAAAGTTTTGCTGTAAATCTTTGTAATGATCATGACTAATTAATGTTTGTGAGAAACTGGGACCAGATAAGCAAATCCAGATAATAGAGGTCCTCTTAATCAAGGTTCAACTTTAATGAGAATCTGTAGATTGATATTCATGAGCAGAACTAGTTGAACAGGGCTGAATGGAGATTCATTTGAAATTCTGTTTGTTTGCAGGCAAAGAGATTAGAGCAGCAACGAATAGACCTGGAGAAAAAAGAAGCAGAATTACAGAGGTACACTCCCCATTTTCACCCTGTAATGTTCCTAGGATCATCTGAATTTTATGATACTGACTGGGCTAGACTTGAGAGGAGCAATTTATGCGAGCACTTTTTGGCTACTGAAGTCTATTCTGACTTACACTGTAGGCTACATGTACATATAGGTGAGACAAATTGACTTGTTTTATTTATAAGCTTGTCAGTCTTGTTATAGATCATAATGTAATGTTAGATTTCTGCAACTAACACATATATTGAACTGTGTTCACCAAGTGTGGATAGATATCTTGGTCATCTTAGCTGTTACTGGCATCATTTCTCAGTGTTTCTCTCTGTGTTTTAGGTTGAAAAAACAGCTATCTGAGATTGAATCTGCCAATGAATCATCCATACGTCAAACAATTGAACAGAACAGTGCAAGACAACAGCAAGCCATCAAACAGGTCAGGCAAAAATTAAACCCATGTAAGTCATGGATTGTCAATTAACAATATTATTACTGGATGAGGTTGAGCATGATAGCGATAATTATCAAGGCCAAAGTTTGAGTTATCTGCCAAAGCCGAAGGCTGAGGCGGATAACACAAACTGAGGCCTTGATAATTATCGCTATCATGCGAAAACCGAATCCAATAATTGTTTTATGTATATTCCTGAGCTGCACTGGCGACTCCGCCATAACAAAACTGATCAGACAGCTGGTTAGTGTATTAGTTGATGTCACTTCTGCATGCATAAAACTGTTGTCTGTAGGTATGACGTCAATTCTACATATATAAAAACTATGGTCTGTAGGTAAGACGTAAGAGAAACAGAGCTAGCAAGAATTAGCTGCGTGCTTATAGCCAATCAAAATCGAGCTGATGACACCAATGTATAATAATAAAAGTTGTTTGGAGTATTGTAGATGTGCAGTTTCACAGATAGATCAATGCAAAAAAAAAAAAAACAGGGTTGGACTGGGAAAACTCTGTCAGGCAACAGTTGTTCATGTTATGCCTCTTCCTTTCAGAGTGAAGCTTTCACAGTTATTAAGGAAGCCATTGCTCTTTTATAATTTCATTTTCTTCATTGTAATTTGTTCTGTTGGAAAAAGGGTAATAAAGTTGTTGTTGTTGTTGGTAGCAGCCATATTGTGTCACTGTTTATTCACATAGTTGATCCAACAGCTGCATTCTGTATTTTCACTCTATTTTCTTTCTTTAGCAAGTTAAAGGGGAGCAGAAGTCACCACAACCATTACGGATTAAGGTAGAGATACGTCATGTGTAGCTTATTGAATGCAATGGTTATAGTAACAGTTATGGTAAAAAACCCTGTATTAGCCACACTTTTCCCCCAAAACAATAGTTTCAAATTGAAGGTGCAACTTATCTGCTAGGACATTTAGAGAAGACTTCATAAATTTGTATTAATCCCCTCTTTGAGACAAAACTAAACTTCAATGTACTCACAATGGGGTGCGGCTTATATGGTACTCTAATTTAATTTAGTTAGGACTTGTCATTAGGCATGCATGTATCTCTCCATCTTCCTTTTGTCTTGTACATGCACTCACAGTGTAAATTGAACCATTATCCTTATCAATTCAATCCAATATAACTTTAACTATCTTTATTTGCTTGCAGTTGATTACACCACCAACAAGTACCTTGAAGGTATGTTTTGACATTCTGTCCTACTTCATGGACATTTTGAAACTCATTTTGACCAAAAGGCCCTGTGGGTCTTGGTGTCAGGGTTGTCAAAATTTGCCACTTCATTATCTTGTGGCTACTGGGCTTTTGTTTGAAAAAGTTGACATTTTTTCCACAACTTGATTGTCTACTTTTGTTGTGTCCATCAAACATAGTTCAAGTGAACCGAGTTTTTTTCAGGTGGGGCATAATCTGATTCTAAAGGTTACCATGGAAATACAGGGCTGTCATTAAGGGGCCGGGGGCCGGGGATTTTCTCCTTGTATTTTGAGGTATATCTCCGGCTACTTTGAAAAAAAAACAGCATGTTGACTTCACTACCGCAACTCGAATCCCCATCTACTTCAAAAATTAGTGGCAGCTCTGGAAATAGGCGGCAACCACCTCTACACGTTTGTCTGCCTTTGCTCACTGATTGTGCCAAAATAAATCTTTCAAGACCCTCTTGCAGGCTGTAGTTGTAGTGAAGCTACACACAGTTGCAAAATTGTTGAGACATTTCCAATCAAAAACAGCTTTTCTGTCTCAAAATTTCTGCTGCTAAGAAATCTGTGAGATACAACACACAACCCCTCGCTCTCCCTGTTTCAAAGTTCGTCCAAGTTTCAAGCGTGGTGTTGCACTGTTAGCAACTTTGATAAGAGGGGAAGGGGGAGGGGGAACTCGTTGTAGCTATAATCACAAGTTGTTTTTTGCATTTTTTATAATTTGTCTTATTATCTTATTTTTTAAAATGTTTGCTTGTTTGCAGCTATCTCCAGGAAGATCACAGACTTGCACATCACAATTGCCTCAAACCATAGCAGCATCAAACGCACCAAACACACCAATCATTTTAAAATCAAATACAAACCAACAACAGCAGCAGCCATCAGTGAAGGTGGTCAAAGTATTTTCCTCTGTCCCTGTGTCCAGTCAGGGTCAAGCTACAGCTACAAAGCCACTGATACATATAGTGCCTAACCCTCAGGGAAACGTTCGACAGCAGAATGCTGTGGCAGCTGACTTAACAACACCAAAGGTGGTGTCTGTGCAGTCTTTACAAGCTCCACCAAGAATAAGCATTGCTCCCTCACCACAGCAAAACACAGTTACAGTTAAAAAATTGGTCTTGCCGTCAGGTCATAAAATTCACCTGCAGACTCCAGTTTCACAGTTTGTCACCTCTGTTTCAAACAGTTCACCACAGTACCAAGTGAAAACTGTCCCAGTTCAACAGGCTCAGCCACAAATCAGAACTGTTACCAGTACAGTCCTACCAACAACACCTGCATTACAAAATCAGACGCCCAAACAAATAAGCACTCCACTGAGATCACCTGCAGGGACAACCAGCTACAAACCTTTAGAGTCACTTCAAGAGGTAAACAGGCAAGCAACACAGGCTACAGTTGTGCAATCACCTGTGTCTGCTGTGATACCTGAGGCTACAGATTCTGTGAAGAAGTCACCGACAGAGATCAGGAATCAGGTGACTGTTAGTGATAGGTACCGATACATTGCACCATCACCACAGACATCAGCTGTACCTGTGGCGGCGGCTGCAAATGCTTCTCAGTTTCCATCCGCCGTCAAGTCCCTTGTACCAGTTGCAGCGAAAACTGTAACTCAAGCCCAGCCCCAAGTATTACAGGTACTGAGTTTTAATTGAGTGAGCCGTCCTTGTAACAAGATTCAGTACAATGAAGCTATTCTTCATAGGTTTGAGGTGATTTCAAATCAACACCTTCTTGTGCTGATTTTCTCCCTAAAACCCCGATGGTGGTCATTTCAAGTTGTTTTGCAAGAGACCACAACAACAAAATAACATTAACCAAAATCTAAGCGGTGTGTTTTGAGTGATTGGTTATCACCATCAAACCTTCTATTTTATTGACTTTGTCAATACAGTGTATACTGGTAGTATATTTAACTCTGTTTTGTACTGGTAGTTTACTTAACTCTGTATATCTCTATCTTTGTGTATCTATGTCTGTTTGTTCTTGTGTCCCTGACCTAAACAGTTAAACATCTTTCCTTCTAACTGGCTGCCTGGCATTTTTAACTTTTAGGTTTTTTCGGGCAGCACCCCTATCATCTGCCGTATTATTGTTATTCTTTTCTTGTGGTAATAATTATTATGGGGTGAAATAAAGTATCGTTGTTGTTGTTGTTGTACGGCGCTCTTCTCGTGTGCCGAACCAAATGCATTAATTATGACAATGTATTAATGTGTAATGCCCTCTCCGCATATAAAATACTTTATTAGGTTCGTCACACGGTACATCGTCTGAATCAGCTGTCGCGCCAGTGTCGCTCCAAAGTCGAACCTGATTCAATTAGGTTCGACACATGAGTGGAGCGGCGTCTGAACCGGGCCTAATTTATTCGGTAAATGGTTTGCCTTACAGCAAACTTTTCTTTTTCTGGACGAGAATGAACCTTTTAGAGAGCAACTTTTGTTTCCTGCAGGTGAAGATTAAACAGGAACCCAAGCCTGCTGCACCCGTCACTCCATTAGCCTCAACAACTGCAAATATCCAGATTACCCAAGTGCATTCTGGGCCGAATGCGGTCGCAGCTTCAACAGCTCTGCCGGTTAAAGTGAAGACGGAGAAAATTGACAGGTGATTTAAACATTGTTAACGTCGAGGGGAACAGGCGAGATAAACCAACAGATGTCATCTAAAGGAATTTGTTTGATCTTGACCGTCAATAACAAGATGAGTGAAACTGTGGCGTCAGTTGTGGTGCAACACCGTTTGACGGGCTCTGCTTGTTCTTGTACAAAATTTGCAGTACGAGAAACAAAAAACACAAACTAGAACAAAACAGCAACAAACTGGAACTTCTAAGTAGGAGTGACAAGGTTCACTTGTTCCTGTTGATAAACATGAGGATCTTGTGGACTAAACTAACAACAAAGTTACCGAGCAAGCTGTTGGCCATTCTCACAAACTTGGCTTGGTTAATACCGCACACTTAGAGAATTTTGAATTACAGAGGGTTGTGCAAGCCATTAGCTTTCTTGGACTTTTTTTTTTCTTCTAGCTCGCGAGATTTTCTTGGAAAGAATTCTAAAGATCATGTGACTACGCTGAATAAATTTGAAACTTGTAGCCTCTAAGAATAAGCTTATGGCCCCCTTTCTTGACAGACCGTAATGGAATTGTTGTAGCTCTCATTTCTAACAAAATGTTTTTTTGGATCCTTCATTAGACCCCAAGTTAATGGCGTCAAGAGGACACGTGACGAAGACGTCCAGGTTATAGAGCAGCCTCCTGCTCAAAAACCACGCGTCGAAAAGGAAGTTATAATCATCGATGATCCATCCCCTCCCCCAGACGAAAAGGAAATTGAGCCGCAAATTAGCAATGAACTTGCCTTAGAAGGCGTTGACAATGACTTGATCATTAAATTGGGTAAACTGAACCGAGAAGAACAATGGATCAAGCTCGCAAAATCTGCTCAGCAGTTAAGACATCTGCGGGAAAACGTGTGCAAACTGCTGCGAATATTAGTACCAGAAATTGAACTTGGAGACAAAGCGGCAATACTTGATGATACAACTGTGGACAATCTTTTAAAACAAGTTTTAGATGCGAATTTAAAACCTGGCGAGACAAACTCTTGATGCATTCAACGGGTTTCATATTTTATTTCTTTTTATGTTGTACGAAATTCTTGTTTCAAAAATTGTTTTAAAGAGCCATTTGGAGAAGTTTAAGCTGTCAGTGGAGCTGCTTGGCGCAAAAGCGTTATGAAAGGTACTCGATAGGAGTTTTTTTCAGTTTGTGAAGGAAGGAAAAGGTTTTTTTGTGTACATATTTTCAAGTTATTCCATCACACAGGCTTCCTTGTTTGGGCAAATTATCCAAGACATAGGGGGTACGTGAAGAAATGTTTGTATCTTAAAATGACACATGCGTCATACACACCTGCACGTATATTCTTTCTGAGAACTTGCGTAAATATTTACGCGAAATTTCGACGGCAATCCTCAGTAATGGAAGGTGACGGTTGTTAAATACGTTGCATACTCTCTGTATAGAATCCTTAGAAAATAAACAACTGTTACAGTTACAGGTCAGCTTAGCATGGACAGGGCACGGTTGGGTTAACGCGAATAATCATCCTATTCAGGGTTGCTACAGTCACGGAAAAATCAGGGGAAAAGAACGTTTTTGTATTAAGTGGCATGAAACGTACCAACTAGCTTTTAAGTGCAGTACAAGCACAAGACTTCTTGAATTCCAGTACAAGATTCTGCACAGACGAATAGCAACTAATGAATTCTTATTTAAAATTGGCTTAAAAGACGACCCAACCTGTTCCTTTTGTAAAGATGAACCAGAAAAACTTAGTCACCTCTTTTGGTCCTGTCCTAAAGTGACCGCTTTTTGGACCTTCTTAACACCATACTTTATTTTGTCTCAGATCATTCCAGAAAACTACCAATTCAATCTTCTTATGGCATTAGGTTTGATGCCAGATTCCTCCAAAAATTATTGTTAAATGAATTTTTCCCTCTTTTTATTAAGGCATTATATCTGGATTTATAAAAACAATAAAACGTTACCAAAGGTAGAAGGCTTTTCCAGATATCTTAAGTCGATCCATCTATTTCAACAAAAGGCTGCGGGCACCTTACAAACGAAGTGGGAATTACTGAAAACTTTAATTTAGAAAGCCCCTCTTTTTTTTCTAGACTCTTATTTTTACAAGTCGCTAGACCAATAAACCCTTCAGTCTTCTCACAACAGCCTTGCAACCGGCGGCCCTTAAACTTTAATAATTATTTTGATTTCCTTTTTCAGTATGGAAAGTAATGTATTCTATTCTGTTTTACAGTAAATATGTAAATATGTCTTTCTTGTAAGTAAGTTGTTTGTATTTTGTATGTGTGAAATATATAATAACGAAAGGAAAAAAAAATTTAGCATGGATAGGGCACGGTTTGGATTAACGCGAACAATCATCCTATTCAGGGTTGCTACAGTCAGGGGAAAAGAACTTTTTTCCAAAGGTTAGGGTTTTCTGCAAACCGTGTTGCCATTTTTTACGCCCCACTACAACACATTTGGAGGTGATGACTTGAGTTAGGGTAGCATCACCAAGAGGACGAGAAATCCAACCTTCCTGGAAACTAGAGTCATGGGATAAAGTTACTTTCGCTTCTCTCAAATTCGCCCGTTTAAGCTTAATTCGGTACCGTCAATCATCAATAACCAGATCTGCACGCATACGCCGCTAAAAAACCTAGACGTAGTTAGACGAAAACCTGAGGCGTTTTGATGCCTCGGCAATGATAAACATTCAAAGCATTGAACTAAACAGGGCCGGAGTTCGTACCCCGTTTTTCCCAAACAAATTTCCAGGACTTTTCCATACTCGAGAAAGGTTTCCAGGTTTCTTCTGGTGTCTGTCAAGAGTTTACAGATTTCCAGGATATTCCAGAGCCTACCATTTTCAAGAACTTTGCTAGACTATAATTAAAATACTTTCCAGGATTTCCAGGCCCCGTACATCAACTACAGAACGGCGAGGGTGCGATGAACATTGATTAACCGTAGTGAAGGGCGACCATGTATTTCCCTGAGCTGTGTTCAACCGTGCTTGTCACCGACCGCTGAATAAATATACCAAGCACGTACTTTACATGGATAAAGGGGGGTAGTTTCTATAGAAACTGTGGTGTTGCGTCGTTGAGGAAGTTGTTCACAAAAATTTTGTTTTGTCAACGGAGTTGGTAATGTAAACATGACAATTTACATTATCAACTACGTTGATAAAACCAAACTTTTTCTTCACATGGATACAAAGAGAGCCTCAATCTGGAAGAACTGAGTATTTTACTTCCGTTTGTGACTGACTCGAGTCTGGATGTTACAATGGTCAGTTTCAAAACGTTTTGCCAACTGTTAAAGAAAGTCCATTAAAAAGAAAAGTGGTCAAAAGTTTGAAGCTTGCTCGCACGAAGGTAAAATGTCAACCACCAAAAGGGAGACCCTGTGACTTTTTTGCGTACCGAATTGTAATCCATTAGATACCAGTCAACGTTTGAAAGTTTGCCTTTATTTTTAATGTATATTAAAATAAACTGTTAAAAAAGGCAAGGAAATCAGTATTAATTACAGCTTATTATCTCGCAGCGTTTCTTTGTACAATACAGATTATTATCGACGCTAGACATACGATTCTTCTGTGGACAGAATCTTTTTGATGTCGTCATGTGACGGAACTGCATATGGTCCACTCTGTGAGTAAGGCGTACGTACTTTAGCAATCGCTTGCGCCGTTTGTGGACTGATTTTTAGGCCATTAGCATGCGTTGTTTCGCTAAGAAGTTCCTTAATATCACGAATCTGCGTCACGTCCGTCTTGGCTTCGCAAACGGTCGAGTCGTTTCCGATACTTAATCGTTCATCCAAACTCGACACCGATGATGAAGACGAAGTCGCACTACCTCTCCGAAGTCGAAAAGCACCGGGCGAGTTTGAGTTCAGACCTGCCGAATTTCCCCAGTGCGTTCGCGATTGAGCTTCGTGCGGAAATAACTCGGAATGAGGGAAATGAGTCAGTGAAGAGTTATGAGGAATAGAATTTGAAGTAGAACTATGAGCAGCTCGTAACTGTCCAGCGCTAGAACTTGGTGGAATACCAAGTGGTTTCCTGGCATTTTCCGTAGTCTGCTTTTTGCAAGACCCTTCACTTGCGTTTCTTTTATGATGAAGGTTGAGTCCAAATGGAGAATGTTCGAGCTTGCGCAGTCCTGCACTGGCGATAGAGCTTGTACTTGAATCATCCGCTTGTTCCCAGACATACTCATGCTGGGTTGTCGGGGATAGAGGGGTCCTGGGTCCTGAAGAAGTTTCGCTCCTTTCAGAATCCAGCCTTACAGAGAAAGGTAGTTGTTGCATATGTTCTTTCGGTTCGACAAATTCTTTAATTTCCTTGGGAGAGCCTTGTTCCTTATGAGAGTCCCCCTCTTTTGTTTCCTTTCCCTCCATTCCCACGTAAAACGCTGGCTTTGAATTAAACTCTCTCCTCCGCTGCATGTGCTCCTGATAAGATGGAGCCGCGGGCTGGCGACGGCGATCCACAGCTTGGAACACTTGATCGGGGCTCGGGGACGGAGAACGGGGACCCCCTGGGGGTTGTTTTGATACCGGAGAGCTAGGTGGAACAGGAGAACTCGAGTTACTTTCATGACTGTCGGTACTCGAGCCTTGAGTTTGTACACATTGTCTGACTTCCAAAGCCCGTGACACCGAACCAGGGTAACTCTGTATCGGATTAAGACGTTGGTATTGCGTGACATTTTGCGTGACAGGAAACAAACGCACAGTTTGAGGAGAATGTGCACGACGCAGCACCGCAGTCTCTAGCTTGCGACCGCTAGCCGTTGTCCTTGGTGTCTGTTTGTGCTCAATGAGCTCAGCACTTGTTGTTGTGCTGCTTAACTGTCTTTTGGAATTCGGAAGTTTTCGATTCCCTTTTAGCCGTAGTTTCAAAGAATCCGGCGGTAGTCCAAGAGGTTCTGAGCTTCGCCGACCAAGCGACGAATGTCCTTTGGTTTGATTAGGTTCATAAAATGCGGCGCTAAGTTTAGTTGAAAACTCAACATCGTGCCTTTTAAGCGGCGGAGATGAGTTTGGCGAAGGTATCCCTGAATCACAAGGAGAGTTTGGAGTGCTGGCGCTTTTATTTGGTGGATGAACAGCCAGAGTGCTCGACACATATAAGTTCGAATCACTTAAATGAATGGAGTTCCTTTCTCCCTTAGGACTCAAAGGTTCCGGTGATTCTATCCCATCATCCGTAGAGGACTGGCTTAAAGCAGTCCGTGAGTCCTGGGTACTACCATCAGAGTCACTAGCCACGTGATTCGCAGCGATCTCACTGCGGTCACCGAGAACTGTCCTAACACTGTCCCCCATAATATCCACACACCGTTCAATAATAAATTGTATGACAGGGGGGACTGAGTTCGACTGTTCAGTGGTGGGAATACTTGAGCCTTTTGGCGCCCACAGCATGCTAGGAGCCACGCAAACAGCGAGGTTGTAAGCGTTCATGTTGTTAGTTTCCGCATTATCAGCAATGTGATATAACACGCATAGGAAGCATTTTAATAGTTCGTAATTATAAGGGTTGATTCCATCCAAAATCCTGAAAAACAAATTACAGAATGTCAACTCAAGGCATACTTCACAAATCCTCAGACCACGCAACTGGTACTAAAACTTAAAATAACTAACGTATGAAGATGAGAGTGTCTATTACATTTATGACTGCTGCTTAGGCGATAGTGAAAAGAGAGCTTAAAAAAATTCGGCCTTTTACGGCAAAGGTTCAATAGTTCAAGCCTGGTATTTTAACTAGAGTTTATAACTGGTACAATGACTCACATTTTCATTCTTAAATTCGCTGTTCAAAGATATGATTTTTACATATTTACACTCATTTAATTCACCACTTACGGGTTTATTACTTACGAACCCACAAATGACCAGTTTCCAGTTGTTAGAGCACTGCACCAGTCATGAGTTCGCCTCCTGCACTTGCCTGAAATTTTTTCAGGCTTTATTTTCACTCCTGCTCAAGTAATGTTAATAACTGCGATGATCACTAACATCTCCATTCTTAAACTTGCAGTTTAAATGTGACTTTCACATATTCATAGTCATTTATAATGAAGGAATCTGCATGAATAATGGTAGCCATAGAACTGACGTCCTTCCAACAAAGACGATTAAAAACACTCACACACCCACACACACACATACCCTTTAATTTGTCTGACTCGCTCTTCACGATCTTCCACGTTGCTGGTGGCGATGAGATCTTCGTAATTATCACTTTCAAAAATGCAGTCGGGCAAGCGGCGAAGAAACTCCTGCAAATAGCAAAGTCAAGTTAAGTTTTAAAACAAGGGTCGTAAGCAGGAGAGCATTCCATGGCTTATTTCCTGTCATCATATCTGATCACAGATTTAGGTCAGAAGAACGTCCAGGTTAAAAAAAAAGAGTTCACATAATGGTGGGGACGAAAGAAATTCCTTACTTTGAACAAGAAGTCAAATACGTCCCACTGTGCTGATTGTTTTTCCAAAGAACCACCAATTCAACGAATGCGAGTATACTTCGGAGTTGTTTGTCATGGTTTTACTCAAAAGGTGTAAGACTACGTTGCAGATTACCTTCATTACAGAGGCAGCTACGATCTCTGAAACATCTTCAAAGTCACATAATTTACCTAAAATGAGAAAAAAAAAAAAAACTCCATGAACACGGGAAATGTAGTTCACTTAAGTTAACACCGATCCTAACTTGGCAACGGTGAGAGGTTAATGAAAAGAAAGTGTGAATTTGTTGGCAAAGTGCAAGTTACAAGACAAACGAATCACTGAATATCAGCTCTTGTTCCGCATAGATAACCAATCAAGACTATTGATAGTTCAAGAAAACCCAACCCATTCCACTCCTTGAAAGTCCAATGAATATCTGAATCAATGAATTATTTAAAACCTAACCTTCATCTAATTCCAGTTTGACTTCTTTAGCAATCCTGGCGTTAGCAGACTTTCTAAAGATTCCCGTGATATTGGGTCCGTACCGAAACAAGTGTAACAACAGTTCTTGCACAGCCTTGGGAACACGCTCTTCCTCCGAACATAACTGGCTCAAAGGAATTCCAAAAAGCCTGGAACCAAGAGAACATTTGGTGTCAGGAATCACGAATAAACTATTGATTATCATATCAATAAAGGGCACTTTTTAAGTAACTTAGGCCTGTAGCCAGGATTTTGAATGTGGGAGTGCGTTAGACCGCCATCGGCGGACCGCTCGAGCACCTCCGGCGAAACTTCATCTTCAATCAACACCAGCTAGTTTGCTTGATAAATTCTCGTTTTAACCATCGGTCCAGAACAGGTAGACCCGGGAGGTGGACCTCCGCAGCCTTTGGAGGGGGGGGGGGAGTGCGGACGCACGTGTTGCACCCCCTCCCTACGGGCCACTTTAGAGTATTAAGTATTCCATTCAACATCTCATTAAATGGCAGTGTATGCTTCTTTTCGTTCCCGGCCAAACAGCTGAGTTTCCCGCCTGTCAGAATCCCGAAATCTCCCGCCGAACGTTCCCACCGTAAGGAACGAAGAAGCAACCAGGCCGTCTCAGATTGGAGAATTTGTAGTAAACAGAGAACTAGAAAAGAAATAATGTTTTGTATTTGGCAGTCGCCTCTTTTCCTTTAGCAAATACCTCGACTTACTTTCCATGTGAGTGTCCATCAATGGAGTTTGATTTTGTAGATGCTGTTGTCCTCTTGTGCATGGCCCAGTTGATTATGGGCGATTTCTTTATTGGATTTTTCCATCGCTGTTTACTGGGAGCATTGTGTACATCTAACATGATAAAAAGAATCTGAAGCAGTCCTTTCTAACACAACAGTTCATTGACTAGAGGGTGCCATAAAACGGACCCTTAATATTTTTGCCATAACTTAAACGAATACATCTGGGCATATAATACTTGGTTTAATTCTTATGGCTATGTTGCTGCCGGGCACACCACGGCCACCGTAGTTTTGCCGATATGTTCTAGTCAATATTCTTGGCCACAATGAAAGAGTATATGTCCTATTCCTGCTTCGTTTCACCAGAATATTAGAACATTTATCACTGAATCGCCTAGTATACTCTGACGTGATTTTCGTAGCACTTTGTATTATCAGTCCATAGGTGGAGTTAAGTGAAGTTTTCTCTCTCCTCCACTCCCAAACACACCCACCCCCTCTCCCTCCAAGTTCCCTTTTACTGACTTACTCACCTATTGATATTCTGTTAGGGATTTTTCGGTTCCTCTTCAGAATAAATTGGCACTGCGTTTCAGGTGATAAGGGGTCCATAGACGGAAGCTGCTGATCGAAGTCGAAGGGGAAGCCATCTTCGTCTGTGAGGGCCGCCTCTCGCATGTGGTTCATTTTTATTGCGAAAGGAAACTCGTGACCTGTGTTTGATGAAAACAAAGAGTTGTAAAGAAGGCAGCATAGACATAATCTTAAAGCTAAAAAAATTTACAGTTTCTTGAATAAAAAGAATTCTCAGTATTTGATCGGTTGAAATCAAGATATTTTATTCGTTTAAACCTGTATGATTGAGTGCGAGGAGAAGCTGGATCATGATCACTCACCTATGAGTGGGTATGCACCGTCCTCTTTTCCAGAAAGAACCCACAGTTGATACTCCGATAGATCCTCAGTCTGAAATAGAAAGCCAACAAAGGTGTAGTGTCATCTCATCTAAACGTGCTGCTTCAAACATACACTCCACGATTTGTTACCCTATACAAGTAAACATACCTGGATGTTAAACTGCGCCAGTGAGATTTTAACAACAGTGGCAGCATCGTCCATGTTCGACACAGAGAAAGATTTGGACTGGAGCGAAAAAGAAACATAAGAAACAAAAATTGATTAAAATTATCGTACACAATACCCTCATCTCTGTGCCCAAATATCGTCTAACAATAGGAGAAATTTCAAGATTAAAGGTTGAACTTAAGACTTAAACTACACGCTCAGCTCGAAGCTTGAAGCCGCGGTACAAAATTTGAGGAACTGCTGAATTTTTTAGAACTTGTTAAACGTTCAGTTGACTGAGTGGTGTCAAGTGTCAATCTAGCATAGCCTTGGTTAGCTGGTATAAGTAGGCAATATGCTAGAAGCACACAACAACATTTCTTTATTTATTTATACACGACTCTGACGAAGGACTAACGCTCTAAACGCCAGGTTTTACAATCCCCGTACGGTGGTCGATTCACATTATCAGCTCCGTTCATAAAACCAAATTTTTGTTCAAGAGCAGCAGAGCTGATAAAATGGTCATGTCAAACAAATAGAGAATTTTGTTGTTTTGGAAAGTAAGGTATTACCTTCGAAGATTTTATAGAATTCAGAGAAAGAGAGTGCTGTAACTCAACAAGTAATAAAAGCTCAAAATATCACGTTTCCTTCCTTCCCAACAGAAATTTCTGTCATCTCGAACCGCCAAAAAAATGTCGTTCCCGCAAAACACAAAAAATTGCCAATCCACAAAATATAACTTCCGCAAAATTTTCACGCTACACGGTATTACGATCTTTCCAGAAATTCAGTGTTGAGGCTGTGCACTGCACATGTAAGATCATACATAGAAGTGCGTTTTGTGAACAAGTCATGAAGCCGGTAGCTGTGGAGACATGAACCTACATAGCCTGACGAGTCAGGTGACTCCATATCTCTGTTGTACACTTTAAGGTTCACAGTTTTGGGGTCCTCCAAGTCCTTCTGTTCTTTTATTTGCCTAAGGGATAAAGTATAGTGGCCATTGATAAGAAAATCTCTAAATATCTTAGACGGTACTCCTGGTTATCTGTGAGTTCAAAGGCGTAATTAGGTAAAACGATACAAAAGGCCAACAGGAAAATCACAGCGAGGCCACCAGCCCTACGACACACGGTCCCCACCTGCATTTTGTTCCGTAGGTTTTACTAGCGGTATCTTTACAGTGCTACAGGGTGGGTTTAACATCCGACGCGGAAAACTGGATCAACGCGTCTCCAGATTTGTGGCCATTAAAAGCAAAATCAACCTCAACTCACACTTACTTGGACAACACAGTATGCCACGCCTCCTTCTCCTCTGTTGTGCTAGAAAAAAATTACATCTTTTGTCACTCTTTAGTTCATAAAAATTGTCACTTGCCCTCCAGGCGCCAAGTGGCCCGTTCGGACTCCGGTTTTCCCTCCAAGGGGACTCTGAAGCCGCAACAAGAGAAACGAGGATTTATTTTGAGAAAATATATTATACGTTAGACATCACTCGCCACTCGGCAAATAAATGAAAAATGAAATCGACTTGACTCGAGGTTTTCTCGACAGGAACACTACATCCTTCCTATCAACTTAAGCCAAAAAGAAGCGGAAAAATGCACCAATAGTGACCAATGATTTCTTGAGCCTTTCATCGCATCGTGGTACGCATAGCTTTGTCTTGGCATAACAGTTTCTTTTTGAGTTATAGATAAGCTCTAGTATACTAATAATTCACAGTTTCCTATCCTTACTTGAAAGAGGCCACAAAGTTGGTGGTAGGCCAGCCTATCACAAATGACCTGTCCGAAGCTTTTGTGGTTTCACACACGTCATCCAGACAAGTAGCCAACCAGATCTCACTAACACGTGCACGGTGCTTAAGCTTGAAAGATGACGTCGACCTAAAAGCACAAAACAAACCACTTTTAGCTCGTTCAAGACAAATAAAAGCAGAAAAAGAAGTTTCAAACCGCAGACAAATTGCTATTTCTCACCTAGTATTTCAAAAGTCACAACCGAACTTTGTCGACTAATGTAATAAGTTGTCCTCACCTTGATTTTGCAACTAAAAGAATATCGTCGAGCAGGAAGAGATGCCTGTCTTGAGACGCCATCCCCTTAAAAGGACAGAGCAACAAGGACAATTACAACAGAGTGTTATGGGCAAGAAAGAGCAAGGACAGAAAGTAAGAAAGGCCGATTGTAAGAACTATGCTGGTTTTAACCCTTAAAAACCCGAATGATGGCGCAGTGGTGACAGCACTCTTCTCCCACTAATGTGGCCTGGGTTTGATTTCCGGCCTTAGCGTCATATGTGGGTTGAGTTTGTTGTTCATTTGGCTCTCTTCTCTGCTACGAGAGGTTTTTCTCCGGGTACCCCGGTTTCCCCTCTCCGCAAAAACCAACACTTTCCAAATTCCAATTCGATCCGGATACAGTGGATGATAAGAGCCACTACGTGGATGTCCACTGTTAAACCCGACCGTCATCATCATCATCATATATTATATTATTCTCCACGTTATTCTCCAAACATTTTCTATGGTAATGATGAGAAGAATTTGTTAAACAATCAAGACCTTTATTACTTGTTGATCACTTCCTTTTTTCTCACAACCTTTTAGTTTGATTGAGCAGTTTTTCTTTTAGGAGAAATAAGCAACGATCACTCTTAGGAGTTAAAGGGTTAAGGGACCACAGATTGGCTGACGAATGAAACAAGTACGATACAAACGTGTTTAAGGAGAAACTTTCAGCTGATCACTTACCGAAGACAATTGCACTGGTCCTTCTCTTATAAACATTCTGGACGGCAGTGGGTCCGGTGATAAGGGAGAACTAGGTTCCGATGTCTTCATGCGCATACTTCCGTCTACTGTGGAGCTACGATAAATATCGAAGTATAAACTGCTTCGAACCTCGAATCTCGTGGCATAAATGTTTCACGTATTACTTTTAGATGAATGACAAGGTCCGTGTGAGAGTGAATACATGAGAACAATTCAATGTGCGTCTTTTGCCACTGCTTTTCTCTGTAAACCGGGCTCTTTGGTTAAAGGGAGCGAGTAGTTTATATCTACACTGCTTTACCTGTTTTACCCTCGCAAATCTTTTGAAATTTTCTAAACGCCAGACACTTCGCAAGCTACAATCTCGTTGGCTTTAAAGTCTTCTTTTTCTCTATTTCTCTTACTCTCCGTGGCCCAGAAATTAAAGCAACATAACGAGGACGACTCTGGCAAAACGATACCCTTATTTCTTCAGCTTTCTGCCAGTGTTAATCACCTCGAAGAATTATCGCTAGGTAATTACAATTGGTATTTTCATGTACACTTTCATGTCCGTTTTTTTTTTCATTTCTTATAATCGTTAGTCTTATTCTGTTATCTTGTATTATGCTATAAACTTCCACATAGGTATATATGCTTTAATTGACTAAGTTTTATTACATCAGTGTATTAGTAACTCTGTAGTGAGTGCCGTTAGATAACTCTTTGGGTTAATACATCACCCTCTCTAAATAACTGCAAGGTTGCTGCCTAAGAAAATTTTAAAGGGGCCCTTGGAGCTAAACGCTGAGAACTAAGGAGCCCAACATATGAAGAACCAATTGTCCTTGCTACGGTAAGTACTCCTTCCTGCTCAACCAAACAACAAACCAACTCCCCCCCCCCCACCCCCCTTAAAAAAAACAAAAACAAGGGAAGATCTGGCGAGGGAATACAGTACAATATCATAGTACAGTATCTCAGATGAGACGATGACATAATGCAAAATAAACAATCAGAGCCTTTACTTCCTCATATTCAGGTTTTTTGTTTACCTTTTCGTGGAATGTGTTTTTCCTCCCAGGGCTGCCTTTATTACAGTTGTTGGAGCGGAGCGCCGCCTTGAGGCTGTTTTAAAACGCTGTGGGCGCAACAAATACAGAGTCTCTGAGACTGACGATCAACTGTACATGCTTACACGACGATAACCACTTCCGCCGAATTCTTTACCATTCCATTAAACCTTTTCTGTCAATCTCTCGCACATGTTAGCATTTTGGGGTAATTTTTCCTTCTCAGGTTATCGTGAACGAGTGTCTGGCGTTGCTCCAGTTAGAGCAAACGGAACTTTCAAAATTACTCAGTACAAGAATAAAAATTTTACAATAAACGAATTGAAGTTGAAACTCTTCGGAAAGTTGACCCATAAAATTTCACATAAATCTGCCAAAAGGTTAAGGAAAACCCTTGTCTGCGGGACCTCATCGACTCTAGGCTGTTAAGAACCAAAAAGAAATCCGAAAATGGCAGTCTTACAAAGACAGGATCATTGTTGTATATACTTACATGAGAAATGTGCTTCTCCGAGAGGCACAAGTTATCACCAGGAAATCTGTCTTGAATATCATAAAGTTTGCACTGAGGACAATAAGGGAATAATACGTATTAACTCCCGAAACACACTATTAAAACACCACTTTTGATTTATTTCAACCACTGTATATTTAACGTGGACTTCAAGTGTAAAAAGAAAACAGATGAGCTATGTAGCCATCATTAACGGGTCGCTTTGCTCACACAGCCTCCCCCCCACCTCTCACTATAAGAAGAAACCCCGAAATTCTAATAGCGATGGTAGCGAATTTGGTACCGTAGTCTAACCTGTAGATTGCTATGAACTTTCTTCTCGGTGTTTACTTTTTGAAAAAACCTTGCAGACAAAATGTTGAAACTAATTTCTGCAAAATACTCATGTGTGTTTTCGTGCTTGGCAAAGGTATGTGAGTTTCCGTGGTGGCCGTATAATGTATGTTTTCTGCGTCAGACAACAGTTGTAAGTTTTCCCGCGCTTGGCTCTGGTTGCGTGGTTTCCCGCGCATAGTTGCGGTTGCATACTTTCAATATCGATGACCCCAATTCAGTTGTCAGCGCTAAAACAGACTTTTTTTTATAGTTGAATGTGACATAAAAGGATACCTTTAATAGAAGTTACACAGGTCAACGTCAAAAAGAGAATCGTAAAAATTTTGCTTAGAAAAAAAATCACAGCATGTTTTGGCAAACCGTCAGGACTTAACAAGTTATCTTTAACCTTTTCTGGGACAAACTCTTCCGAAACTTACTTATCTTATCTAAACTGTTACGGGGATTTGTAAATATGGGAAGAATTGATGCCCATCAATGGGGCCCATCAATTGCAAACCAGTATTTGACCTGCCAAGCTAGAGGCCATCGTAAACGTGCCTTGTAACTCAGATTTTCACCACATTAATTTGTCATCATCTTATGGCCAGAAAGACAAACTGTTGATCACAGGTGGAAATTGTTCTCATGCTACACTGTTGAAGTCAACTGTTTTGTCGTGACATCACAATTTCAAGTGGAATGCGACTTATTTAACAACTAGGCTGACATCGCTCCGAGAGGCACTTCAAAAGTGGGATATACATGAGATACCCATCACCCAATCGAGATAGCGATCCAGTACTTATCTACCGGGTACCACCAAGCGAACAACTTTTGCAGTAATAACTATAAAATAGGACGAATATTACACCTTTACGTTTTAAAATCTGCGAAGTAATTTTCTGTACAACAGTACCCTGAGAGCAGCTGGTTTCTCCTACGCTTCCCGAGACAAGCGTAAGAGAAACAAACTGCTCACAGGTAGTTCAACAGTCGAGGGCGGGCAGATAACAGTTTTAAGACAATCTGAACAAAATCGCTAAGGGTGTCAGTGATCAGAAGTCCTGTTGCTGTCCGCCGGATTTGATACACTTTACGTATTCAGAGAGGAATTCAACATGTCGGTCACTAAATACAACTTCATTTTTACCAGTGATCAGGTTTTTACGATTTTTTATAAGAACCAAGCGGTATATCATGAAAGGTACACTGCATGCCTTGATTTACTTCGGGCAAAAGTCTATTACTGGATATAACATGTGGGTGGCTTTTGAATCTTTGTCATTTACCATGATTTAGAGGAAAGCAGTATTTTCCCGTAACGCTTCTTGCACAGTAGTTTCGAATGAAATGAATCTTGAAATGAAAACTACTGAGCAGTAATTTTCTGTGCTTCTAGCTACTATTTAATATGATGGAGTTTAGACTGCTGACAAAATTGTGTCATCGCTGTAATGAAAACTTTCCTGTAGTTCTGTCGCTACGTTTTTCAAGATGGTTCGACTTTCCGAGGTGGAGGATCAAATGCACGACTGTGAGCGTTCAAATAAAAGCTATCTAGCGGTACTTTCCAGTGGTGCTGTTTATTACGCGCTTATTTTAACATTGAACTTTGAACTACGACACTCTCGGGAGATGACGGTAAACAGTTGTAAGCTTCTTGCTGTGTTTACGTTCCCCTAAATCACAGAGAAGGATTACTCTTCGCTTATCAATATTATATTTCCTGTAAATCCTGTGGGGACATAACACAACGACATAGCAACGACGACAAACTATAGTCTCATTGAAAATAAAGGAGCTATTCTCGGCAAAAATGAAGAGCCCTGCGCCGAAAGGAAACTAAAAAAAAAAAAACACGCTAATGACGATCAAAAAGGCCAAATAAAGACTTCCACACAGGTCATATTTAGGCGTTGTAAAGTTTTAACATTCTTGCTTGTGACCCAGTAAGTGCTGGTGGGTATTTTTAACCATACGCAAATTTTGGATCAATTTCTCATCAAAAAGTAAAACAGTCGCAAACATGTATTTGGAGAGAGAAATGAAGCTCCAGGTAATAAAGAAAGTCATAACCCCAAGCGCTGTTGTTCTAAGCTGGAATTGTCGAGTTTGATAAGAACCGACCGAATCTTGACATTATAGTCAGAAGAGTGTTTTAAATAAATACCCAGTCTTGAAAGCAATACACAAGGCCTCATATAATAACTAAATGAAATTTAAGTTCCATTTAAAAGAAAACCACACTATTTAACGACATAATACACACTATCTCAAACTGCCGGAGTCAAACAGCGAATTTGAACCTACAATGGCGCAGATTTTTATAACAACACAAACACTGGTTTTTATCCAGCGGTCATTCAGAACTCTTGAGCATTCGTTACAACACATTTCATCAACTGCATGCCATTTCAAGGACAAACACGTAAAACATTCCCGAGTTTTTGCCACAATACCTGCGCCTCGTCTGTTCGCGTTTTGATCGCTCTCCGAACAATCACTGGACTTTGAGAAGGTACAACACTCAACGAAAACGCATAGGACGGCGATTGAGCGCTACGGAGGGGTGCTTTAGTAGCCATATTCCGCAGATGAAGAGGTATCTGAAGCACCATGAATACAGATCTTTAGTCTCCCAACAGGGCCACCACAACACAACTTGTATCTGATCTCCGCGCGGAGCGGGCCGAACCAAGCCGTTGAACCTTTCAAGTGGTGAAGACAGAATGACAACAGGTCATATTCTTCCACGTAAACTCGTTTACAAAAAAACTTCCGTTGTGGATTGGAATGAATAATTAAGCGGATTGCAGATTCGTGCGCGATATTTGACGCACAAAGGAAGTTCGCGAAGTCTGTAGAGCGACTCTTGCGTTCCTTGCCTAGAGGAATGAGCCTGATTAATCCGGTGATATAATCGGTTTTAAGCCATTAAATCCCTTATGGCCAGTAATACTGTTTCAGTCGAAACAGGCGCCGGACACAAGAGCAAATAATAAGAGTGCTCTTATTTCAACACTATCTCGCAATTGATACGAAATGATTACATTTCTTGAATTGTTATGTTGTATTGCTTTCATATGAGCATGGAATTGAAATGACCTCTACGCGGAAACACATATCATGTCAATTTTAGGAAAGGATTTGTTTATTGATGGACACAACAATTAAAACATTGAAATTATAGATATTAACTTATAACATATTTTAATATAGGGGATGAAGTTTTAAGAATTTCACATATACAAGGTCAGCCGAGCCCTCTAAAGGTCAAACAAGTGAAGTATTAAAGCGCTGGTGTATCACGAAAACTGATTCAGTAGAACAAACAAACACATACATGGTGTAAACAAACGACATTACAGCACTAATCAACACGTGCTTTTCCCTGTAAAATTCTAGCCTTATTGGAACAAACCTCACCTTGAAAAGTAAGTAAAATATGGAAACATTAGGGGAGGGGGGGGGGGGGGCTTGGCCCAAAAGTAATAAGGACAAAAACAATTATCACAACGAATAAAGATATAATCAAAGCGATCTGGAAAAGCCAAGTAGAGATAGAGAGTAATGGAAAAAATTTCAAGCACGAGAAAAGTTTACCACAGTCAAATTAAATCACATCAACTTGAACAAAAAAGGCAAGTTCTTGATAACCATTAGCTGATTAAAAATGCACCACACACGTTAAGATTTCACTATACACTAAATCGCAGTGAGTACACACAGCTGAATAAGGAAGGATTTCTATTGTGCGGTGAAAGTATCCTGCCGCCTGTGTAACCTTCAGCGCCGGAAAGTCTAAGAGCTGAGCAAAATTATCACTTCCACAGTTTTTAACTCTCGAACTAACGAGCAATACTGCAGATGTCTTTTGAGAGTGACACATTCTTGTGGCAGATTTTCTAATCTGACATTTCTTTTGCTTTTGCAAAGAAAAAAAAAATGGACAACAAAACTATTTGTTTTGCCAATCAAGGAAGTTTCTCAGACGCAGTACTGCTTGGAAAGTACAATCAACACCATGGGTTCTTCACCTTTGGATCATCTTGATTGTAACTTTACCCTCATTTTAGGGTCTCTTTACAAAACGTGAAAACTCCAGTATCCCAAGCTTAACAGTGACGTTGTTCGTTTGTGGGATCAGCCCAGTAATTTCAGAAAATCTGGTGAATTAGTACACACAATCGACATTACCACCCACGACTTCTCACAAAATTGCAAACTTTGCAAAATATTTCGACTCATATTACACACTACTTCCCAGCCTGTCGTAAAGTACAAACTTTTTAAAATAATAAAAATGGAACATTAAAAAGCTTTAACCGGTGAAAATGGCTTATAAAAAAAAACATCAAGAAAAATAGACATAAAATAGACAACGGATAACGACTGCATGCGTTTCAGAGAAAATCGATTAAAGACATCAAAGACGAACCTTTAATTACATTTATTCCACGTTCTTATGAAATTCAATTATGATTTTTTACTGAATTCAAAGTAAATATAATTAATAGCTCCTGTTTTTCCGCAGTAAAACAAAAGAAAGATCAAAGTTTTGCATGCGTGACAGCGAAACAGTTGCAAGTTACCTGTCACGCAACTTCAAGACACAATACAGTTTGAAGAGTTGTGCTATCAATATGATAACCCAACACACAAAATAAATCATAAAACAAAAACAAAAAATCAATCGACCAATCAAACAATCCGTAAGTAACTACATACATAAACGAATTACCAACCAAACAACCAAATAAATAAATATATAAATATAAAGGCGATGTTCATAACGATTCCCGCGTGTGATTGTCTTCGGTGGAAGAGTCTAGCCTCCCTGGAAGCCTCCTTTCAAAACTAAGCAGTCGCACACAATCTTGCATGAAAAAAAATTGCATTTCACAGATCGCAATTTGCAGGTAAATAAATAACTGACTTGAGTAATGCGACTTGAAAGCAAGTTTTTCAGTTTCTTTTAATTGCGGGTCCACTAAAGAGCATAGTGTTTGATCAAGTCCGAGTCGACGCGTATTTTCTATTTCCGTAAGTTGCAATGTTGCCATTCATATGAAGGCAGCTGAGCAGTACTAATAATACCATGTGACTTTGATTCCAGTAGAAATATTGCGCTGTAAAAGGTCGATATCTGGATTAAACTCCAACGAGTATGTTAAAACGAAACTTACCGAAACCGGAATTGAGCGGTCTGGTGGGAGAAAATTGCTTTTACTCACAAACATGTATAACTTAGGCTTAATGTCAAACATTAACTATTATTTATAAGGTCTGGCCGAGTTCAACACCTAAAAACTGCGCAATGACGCACTTCCTGCCAAAAGCGTTAGATGAGTCTTTACCCAACCTACCGTTCAAAACTTTTTATCGTATCGTTTTTTTCACTTGGTAAGTAATGCTTAGTGGCTTTCACTTGAAAGATCACACTTCACAAATACGACCTCGGACTAAAAACTCTAAAGCACGGTTTATAGTTTAACCGAAACACCGACAGGTTTTGCCTCTCAGCAGCTTTCACTTGTAGGATTCCATCCACAGGCTCAAACGTTAGAACCACCCTGTACCACATAAAGAACAGCACCACATTTTTACAGGACGGTGCTGCTAAGAAGCTTGCATTTGAATGGCCACACTTTAGGATTTTATCCATGGCTTGATTATGAGAAGGAAGTTAGTTCCGTATTCTAAATGTCAGTCAAGTGAATTAATGCTCAATTTTCAAGCCTACTGACCTTGGCCTTCAAGCCTCGCCAACACCACTGAGCAAAACATCTCACCTCTTCTATGTTTCCAAACATTCTTCCACTTCTTTGGCTCGTTTTCAAAAGCCGAGTAATTAAACCTCTCTTCATCGTGACGTTGTGAATTTATACACGCTTAAACCGTGTTCCCATCGCTGAATCCTCAAACAACACTGTACACGTAGATGATAATCCGTTGTTACGCAGAACTCTCCGAATATTTACCCTTCGAGTGATTTCCACCTAACAATAACAGTATTGCGACACATTTGACGTCTTTATGTTGAAAAAATACACGAGCGCACGAAATTTAGCTGCTAAGGAGAAATATTCCGAAGAGCCAGGTATCACTGTGTTTATTTAACAAACAAACTTCTTAAGAGTTTTCACTGAACTATTTTTCTTGCCAAGAACAAAATATATGTTAAAAATGTTTTTCTGCTGACTTTGTATTTGTTACAAGGTGAGTAAAAATGAGTGCTAAAGTCTCGTTACCCTTATTAAGAAATGCATTCCATGCCTGCCAGTGATCTCCTATTTTTACCCCAAAATTACGACCCCTTTCCGAAGCTTCACGAAGATTACCGGATTCCTGTGACCGGTTGCGATCATTTTCCGAGAGTGTCACACTCTCGGAAAATGATCGCACGTCGCACGGTGACAAATATTTGACTACAAACCACTAAAAGTGACGTCAGATATGTCACACTATCCATTCACATGCATGACTGCGTTTATGTTCAGAATCAATGGCAACCCGAGCAATTTTTTTGGCTGGACGGACAAATGCAATGCGCGCACAGAGTTAAAATGATTCAGTGAGCCGAGAGAAGCCTAGGACAGAGCCTGACTGTGGTCGCTCCTGTTTACTCTACACAGGCCGCAAAAACCACGCGGCGCGGAAACCAGCACGCCATGCAACACGTGCACAAGTGACACGGTGAAATATCCTACTCCTTTGACCCAAAACGTTCAACTCGTTGGATTTGTTGCGATTATTAGTTGACGCATCGCCCGTACGAGGCTGTAAATACGTGTGACTCGTACCACGCACTACCCAAGACATATATTTTTAAAAAAAAATCCCGTGGGCCATGACCTGGCTGCGGCTTAATCACATGTGACTCGCTGACTGTTCTCCCCTTACAGCTCAAGAACACCATAATCACTTTCATTGCCGTCGTTGTCATAGTCCGGCATTTTAGGTGAGCGTCCGCTTTCCTCCACGTACCTTGTTTCCTTACTTTTATAAAATGTTCAAGGAAACAAACGATCCAAGCCAAGCAAACGGCCTCGACAACGCATCGCACATTTAACCAGCTCCAAAACGTACAAAAACAGAAAAATCCCCACGGTATTAACGAACGCTTTTCATTTAACTAATGTATTCCTATTTTCACGTTGCCATGTTACCACCAATAGCGTAGCTCGTTCTCCACTATATAAACTACATACAACCCATAAAGAACAATTTCTACAATAACAATATGATCTGTGGTACAATAACCCAAAACTAACGAAGAATTTGATAAAAGAGGTGCTTGGCTATAACCAACTATCTTGCCATAAATTTAGCACAACAGAACTTACATTCAGTGGACAAATCATCAATTCCTCTATGCCGAACTTTAGAACAAAAGCCATCGCATGCCGGTGACCTTAATTTTCCTTCGGAGGAATGTTACTACAATCTATCAAGCAAAACTCTTGATCTTTGCAACGGTGACATAACTTATTTTGTCTGTCATCATCCACAAATCACTCAGCTTGAATGATGTTCAATAATTTGTTTTGTTAAAAAAATAAGCAATTTATCAGATCACGAAAAAAAGCAGGTGTATCTTGCGAAAAAGACAACGATTCAAGAAAGGAAACTAACATCATACTTGATGTAAGGTTAGGGAGCAAACAAGTGCTTTACTACTGAAATAAGACCAACATACTCCTATATATGACATAGGAATACATCTCCCTTTTAACAGGATTGTTATAAACACATTTCAGTACTCGATATCAATTGCCAAATCATCCGAGTTATGTAACACTAACACTTGCGGGTTAATGTCATTGTAACAAGATTGTAATAAACACATTTTGGATTACGTCACACAGACACAAGCGACCTCCACTCCATCTTTTTCACAGGCATTCGACACAGACATAATAGTTAATGAAACAATATTATGAAATAGTCCCTGCTCTTACGGTGTATCGCTATTTCGGGCTCGAGGTCATAACATACTAGGCCACAGTACAATGCGAAACAGTCTTTTCAGCTTGAAAGCATTGGTTCATGGTTACGTGACTCGACTGTGAGATTAATAATTGTCTTAACAGGATTGGAAGAGATTTCAGACGGTAATTACTTAATAAGGCAGATGAGAGTTTTTTTATTTCCTAGTTGCGTCCCTTCAGCACGAATCCTATAAAAATCAAACCAGATGTGTTTTGTGTTTGCCAGTCCCGAGAAATGGACAGAACAAGACTAGGCAAATTCTCAGTAACAACTGCTGCACAATTACAACAAAAGCGATGGGAAACTTCACTCCTCGTTGTAAGCACTGAAAGGTGTTACAGAAAGTATTTAAAACGAAGACACTTCATAGTTGATAACCTGACGAGAGAAATAATCACGACTCGTGGACGCGTTACTCTGCTAACTCAAGTACCTCGCCGCATTTTAGTGGATTCCACATAACCAACATTCCTATTCTTAAAATTCACACTGCATAAATTAAAGGTTATGACGCTTGAATATCGCTCAAAAAGTTAGTTACGAACAATTCTAGTACAGGTTATCTGACACAACGCAATTCCTACATTGTAGGGATGCCACACGCCAAAATTTCGCTCGGTGTCACGTGCTTTCAGATATTGCGAGTTGCAAAATACGCATGCGCGACTCGTAGCTCACAGCTCAGGTCACCTAGCAACTCAAAACATCAGACTTTGGGTTTGATTGTCGTTTGCTTTCTCGCACCTTAACAAAGACGACGCAATTTTAGATTTCAAAACGTTCAGGCATACTCCCTGTGATCATTTTACGTTTACATCTTTTACATCTAGTAGCATTTTTACCTTCACTGCAAATTTGCAAATTTGCGGGCAGGCCACTCGTACGTTAGAGCTGCCACGCGGCCACGGGCTACCTGACACTGATCACCAGAACGTCACGGGAAGCTCTATTAAAATGGCCCGCTCAGTTTCCCAATAGGGACCTTTAGATTTGAGTACGAGTACGAGTACGAGTACGACTTTTCAAATCCTGTTCGCGTGCTTTAGATGATCACTGGTAACATCAATTTTGTTTCTACAATCTCCTGATCTACCGGTTAATAACAAGGAAGAGTGAGGGTTCAGGGGTGGGGGGGGTGGGGTGGGTGACTGGTTTGAAATTAGAAAGGTCCCTAATATCAACATTCCAAAACAATCGAAAAAAGGAAATGAGTAAAAGAACATAACTGAGCGAAAAAACAACAAAGCAACAATGTTAAGAATTTCTGACGCTAATTTTAGAGTGGTAAAGACAGTGATTGGATTAGAAAAGATTTGTATAAACTTTCACGGAGGGAACAAAAAATAAATGCTAATAAGTGCTGTTAAAAATAAAAGAAAACCAAGGAGCTTTATTATCTCCAGTAACAAGCAAACGAGAGACTTCACCCCACCCCTCCAAAAAGAGACTCCTCTTCCCACCCCGGTGATCCACACACATTATCCTCAAACATTTTCCTGCAACTGTGCTTGTGAAGCAGTTGGTGATTCAGGAAACATCATATGCCCGTGGCAGAACAAAGGAATTCGCATGAGATTTGAAAAGGTCAAAAATAACAAACAGTGAGGAACTTCCAAACTGGGACAACCACTGGTTCAAAGATGTCAGTTTTGCACATGTCGATAATTATCTGAAAATTAGATTAAAATTACAGGAAAGAACTGACGCACGTATGAAAACAAAACCAAGCTGAAAAGGGTGCAGGGTCTTGGACTTGGCACTGAAAGCGATCGTTTTCATATTTGGACAATGCTGAAATGAATTCGTGCAGTTCAAGGTCGGCCGAAGAAATTTGCATGCCATTGCGGTAAAAATGAAATTCAAAAAATGTTTACATTTTTTACCACTTAGAATTGAGATTATCTTTCTATTGGATAACCGACAGTGTGTGAAATGTGCAATTCTTGTGAACCAACACGATTGATCTTCAATTTTAAAAACACAGAATGAAACCTGGCCATGTCCTTCCAAGAACCCATTTCATTTGCTAGCGTGTTCCTTAAACTCTATGTCAAGTACCATGGCCATTTCAACTAAGGCTAATTCGAGTAAAACAAAACAAGGATTTGAAATTACTCGTTGAAGAAACAAGGATTACAGAAGGAAATCGTAAAAAACAACACTTTATAAAGATGGCAGATGTTCACGCTTATCGTAATCCTGGGATGTAAAACAAAGAATAAGCTGCTAACGTTATGTTAGGACAACGTAAAACAGGAATCTTCAATTAAAGCACAGCCGAACAGACAAAAAAAACCTTAAAACAAAATCAACCGAGCTGAATCAACGGCAAAAACACGCTATCACTACCACTGAGCAGAAAAACATGCCACCACGAAAGAAAACATGCATACAAACAGTGACAAGCGCGGGAAACCACAAAACACGGTAAGACCGCGAAACCAAGCAACCCGGAATAAGAGAGAAAGAAAGAGCGTACGCAAAATTCTCCCAACAATTATGAACGATAAGTCAAACCTCATTCTCCGCCTCAAGGACTTCCTCTTCTCTATCCTTCACCATCTGAAAGAACAGCACATTATGAATAGTACTACACCTACTGAAATCTCGACACGGTGAAAAACATTGTCAAGATCCTTATATTCGAGTCAATAGTTGCAGTCAGAGGGAATGCTTCTCAACCGATGAATTCAGCTTCCATTTTGGATTCGACAAAACCGAAATCACAAGCTGCCTTTTATTTTCCTGATCCAAAAAAAACGCCGGCAAAATTTTGGGGGTCGGTGGCTGATCAACAAGCGATAAAACGTTTCTTTTGTCTGCCATCTTGTTTGTTATTCTTAGCAACCGCTCAAAAGTCCCCCTTCGGTGAGCTGCATGTAAAGGCAGGTTGTGTTTTAATCCTCCTAGCCGGGTGGCGCGGTCAGCCGCGGGACCCTTCCTCCATGTAAACAGGGCCTTACTTGCTTCATTTTTGACAACTGTATCAAACGTATCTACACACCTGCTTAAATCGTGACACCACCCTGCCAAGCTCATTGTAATCACGATGAGTCTCTGGAGTCTTCTCCAGCAAATTGGACAAAATACGTTCACACTCAACCACATGTTGGACCTGAAATATAAAGCAATAAACACTAACATCCACCCTATGTGTGACACGATTTCCCTGTTCAACCTCTAGGCATTGGTGTCAAGTTCAAGCAAAGGCCAAATCACTACTGTGGTAAAGGTAATTAACCTCTCGACTACTCACAGCTTTGGAGGACTACTTTGGTCTCAATTCTAACTGGCTGAGAAAGTGGCACAAGGTTTACCAACCAATCAGAATGCAAAGTAAAGCAAAACCAAGGCACGCCAATAGGCCATATTCGTATTCTCGGTATTGAACTGGATCTAGCATGAAGTGGAGGCTCTTGCGGGGGAATCTTTTCATATGTAAATGTATTCAGTCCCCCGCAAGAGCCTCCACTTCATGCTAAATCCAGTTCAATACCGAGAATATGAATATGGCCTATTACTTCTGACATTCAATTCAAAACCACAATCCGCCTATCCTTTTTGGGTTTCCTTTGACCCTAACACGTGACACGGCCCCTGCAAAGCTACCTATTTTTCTTTGAAAGGGAAAAAGGAAGAAACGGCAAGCAGAAGTAAATAGGACAGGAAGCAGAAGTTCAGAAACCCCTTCCCCTGCCCATCCCGGCCTCTGATTATGATCTCATGTACATTCTACGCTTGCTTTTTTTTATTGTTAGACTATGGACTGAGCGCTACGTCAGAGCTCTCAATGAGGTCTGCTAAGTTTATCGCCGGCACCCAACGCGAAAAAAACGCCCAAGCACCGGAAAGTCGCATGTTCTTAACTACCTTCCAGGAATTTCCAGGAAATTTTTTCCTTGTACACTTACGTCCTATGACTTTCATACAAACGCTTATTATATATAGCAAATATTGAGGTATAATAATAATAATAATAATAATAATAATAATAATAATAACAACAACAACAACAACGACAACAATTGTTGTGGGAGCATAATGGATCGAAACCTACATACTAAGCCTGAATAGGGGTTACCATCAAGGTGGAGCACTTACAGAAAACAACGCTACTCCGAACTGCTTGAATATTCAGAAAGGTGCTTGAAAGTTGAGAGTGTCACTTTAGTTCACAGGTTGCGAGGAATTGGCATCTTTATTCCATTACCCAGCTATAAATGCTGTGTAATAATAATAATCATAATCATAATAGTAATAATGGGAAAGTCCTGGTTATCAAAAGGTGACTTAAAGAGCGAAACAGAGAGTCTATTGGTAGCAGCTCAAGACCAAGCGTTAAACACGACCTCTGTCCGAAAGAACATCTACCATCAACTAGAGTCGGATATGTGTAGGTTGTGTGGAGAGAAAGTGGGGAATGTGACCCACATCGTAAGTGCCTGCAAAACGCTAGCACACAGAGATTACAAACGGCGTCACGATTAAGTATCTCTCATCTTCACTGGTGTCTCGGCTATTCCTGGAATGGATACCATTTCAAGGAAGGTTCTTGAAGTGCAAGGTCTAGGACAAGACCCGACAGATAATAGACATTTTTTCCAGGGCAATGGCCGCCTGTGAGAATTACAGTTAATAATAATAATAATAAAGAGAGACATGATGGAGTAGCTAAGCCTCTCCATTGGGATTGGTATCAACAATTGGAACTTGTGACAAGTGGTACGAACATGCTCCTGAAAGTGGAACTACTACAAATTACTCTGGGATTTTCCAATACAAACAAACAGGAAACTGGATCACAATCGTCCGGACATTGTGATTATGGATAAGCAGAAAACAAGTTGCCTTATCATTGACGTTGCATGCCCAAGCGACTGGAGGGATGCATTAAACAAGAGGAAAATATCAATAAATACCTCGATCTGGGGCGTGACATTAAAGAGCTATGTAAGATTAAGAAAGTAAGTCATCCCAATTGTTATCGGGGCGTTGGGTACTGTTCCGGGGAGACTAGTTATCGGGGCGTTGGGTACTGTTCCGGGGAGACTAGTTATCGGGGGGTTGGGTACTGTTCCGGGGAGACTAGTTATCGGGGCGTTGGATACTGTTCCGGGGAGACTAGTTATCGGGGCGTTGGGTACTGTTCCGGGGAGACTAGTTATCGGGGCGTTGGATACTGTTCCGGGGAGACTAGTTATCGGGGCGTTGGGTACTGTTCCGGGGAGACTAGTTATCGGGGCGTTGGGTACTGTTCCGGGGAGACTAGTTATCGGGGCATTGGGTACTGTTCCGGGGAGACTAGTTATCGGGGCGTTGGGTACTGTTCCGGGGAGACTAGTTATCGGGGCGTTGGGTACTGTTCCGGGGAGACTAGTTATCGGGGCATTGGGTACTGTTCCGGGGAGACTAGTTATCGGGGCATTGGGTACTGTTCCGGGGAGACTAGTTATCGGGGCATTGGGTACTGTTCCGGGGAGACTAGTTATCGGGGCATTGGGTACTGTTCCGGGGAGACTAGTTATCGGGGCGTTGGGTACTGTTCCGGGGAGACTAGTTATCGGGGCGTTGGATACTCTTCCGGGGAGACTAGTTATCGGGGCGTTGGGTACTGTTCCGGGGAGACTAGAGGACTACCTGAGAAACATAAACGCTGGGGCAGATTTGGCAGCACTTCAAAAAACAGTTCTGCTGGGATCAGCAAGAATCCTCCGAAGAGTCCTTGAAATCTGAGGTTGCTTGTTGCCACCTGATGATGGGACTAAAATTTGCGGCATTACTATCTCTGCTGTGAAGCTTGCACATAATAGTAATAATAATAATAATAATAATAATAATAATAATAATAATTTGTTTTTAATATATTTAGATTTTACTCTTGAGACGCGAAATTAAAATAAAAAATATTGGTTGCTCCTGTTTTACAAGCGATAACATTTCAATCATTTTAATACAAAGCCTTTTGTATTGACTTCAAATATGGAACTCTACCAAGAAAACAAGAAGTGATAAGAAAAAATATCGTTCTCAGTGTTATATTATCATAATTGTAAATAAAGTTTGCTTCATAATAATAATAATAATAATGATAATTATAAAAAAAGAATCAAAAATATAAAAAATAAAAGTAACAATTTACATCATCGAAAAATTTGTTTCCATAGTAAGTTTGTTTTATAATTATTATTCATGGATCCTTAGATCAGCGGAAATCCGGGATAAAAGAATAACAGTAATAAATAATAATACCAATACTAAAAAAGCTAGTTCCTTATCGCTTTCAAAAACCCTATCAATTCTCAATAATAATAATAATAATAATAATAATAATAATAATAATAGTGATAATAATGGGCTTGAACGAAGCGAGAAATGGTATGATCATGTTGCTAAGTGTACTGGAAAATGAGAATTACAAACTCCTTTGGGATTTTAGTGTACGAAAAGACCACGAGATTGAGGCCAGGAAACCGGACTTGGTGGTGGTTGACAAAAGGGAGAAAAGCTGCCAAATTATAGACGTAGCAATTCCAGATGATAACAGAGCTCCAGAAAAGGAGGATAAAAGGGAAAAAAAGATAAAAGGATAGGGGAAACTAACCACCGCGAGATGTGAAGACAAGAGCCTTAATTTCGATGGATGTTTCTGGTAGCTAAGCGGTTGGAAACAATGCCCAACACATAAAGTGGCGGGGATGTTTGAGCCCTACGAACAGTTATTACCTACGAGGTTGTATGCTTGCCAGAAAACGCACACGGACAATACGAGCGAGGTGATGTGCAGGCTATGTAATAAGGCTCCTGAAAGACTTGCCCATGTCCTGGCTGCTTGCACCGCCCTTGCAAAGAACAAGTACATTACCCGACATAACGCAGCCCTGAAGACACTTTTCTTCGAGATTTTGCAAGACTTAGGCGTTGTAGACTCAGTACCACCTCGGCACTCGCCACTGAAACCGAAGCCAGTGTACGAGTCGAACAGTGCACAAGCATTCTGGGATGTCCCTCTATTCGCGGAGCACTAAGAAGTCAGAGCCAACAGAGTAGATGCGCGCATTATCAACCACGTGTCAAAGCGAGTCATCACGCTTGAGATGAGTTGTCCATGGGTTACAAATCGGGAGAAAAAGAGGGAGGAGGAAACCACGGAATACGGAGCGCTCCGCTGGGAATTAAAGCAGAAGTACCAAGGATATAAAGTGGAACAATATAATATCATAATGGAAGAACTAGGGAGACGGAGTCGAGCTGAAACAGTTGGTCGGAAAGTAAGAGTAAGGGAGTTCTTCATAACATGCAGAAGGCTGTAATCTCGGGAACACTAAACATCTCTCCGACGTTTAAAGTTGCAACATGAACAACGAATATCGCTCTCCATTTACCAACTTCCTTCCTTCAATATTTTCTGGACTATTTATAGTGCTAATTTTTACATATATTTTAAATTTTAAATTCATATTTTTGTACTAAGTTTCACTACAGTCAACGGGTTACGCTCACGCTCCCCGTCATACTATTTTAACTGTATATAGCATACAAACGTTTTAACTGCTGCATAATAGTAATATTAATAATAATAATGATAATGATAATAATAATAATAATAATCTTGAAATTTCATCCCGGGGGACCTCCCCAGACCCAGTGACTAGATAAAACTTATTAAAATTAGTGCGACAAACTAAGTCAAGAACGACAAAAGAAATGGTTGTCCTTGTTATCGATGGTATTTCACCCCAGGGTTTTTGAGTTTTCCGATCAGACACCACATGTGCTATTCTATTAAGTGGATCCAATTATCTTTAACTTCAACATAAACAACGCCTACTCAAAACACATTCTTGTTTCACGATGCACAGTAAAACAAGAGTAGCAACATTCCTTTTTAGATAATCTAAGAGAATAAGGAAGTACATTCAAACAGCTTTGTCTACGGATTAGACCCTTTCGCAATTTGCAGATGACAAGTGAGAAAGAAAAAGAGAAACCTATAAATCATTCATTACAGAATTTGAGAAATTGTATATATTACGTTCTTATGACGAAACATATAAGTATGACGAGTTTACATAAACAGCTTTGATCTTCATTCATCGTTGTGGAATGGAGCCGAGTTTACATAAGCAACATTTTATCTAGGGATCGTGGACTACCGAACGATTAATTGAAAATTGCCAAAACCAATTAATGGAGTTCTTAAGAACAATTAAGAGTAGTTCAAGGGTGTGAAAAAGGACATTCAAACAGTGACACAGGGAATTAATTATATAAAAGAACCCTGTCTGTCAAAGGTATTAGGCTTCTTGTTATAATTTAGTTGTTACGGCAGTGTTTTCATTATAAACAAACGACAATTACGCTGAAAAATCTTTTTTTAACCCTAGCAACGCCACAAATACAGTAAACCAACGATGAATTAAAACACGAGTTGCAGGGAAATAAACTGCAATTTCTCCTGGTGCTGCCTGGACCGGAAATGCCGTTCCCTTCGATGCAATTTGCTCAGAGATCGCCCAAATTAATGACACCAAAATAGCTTTTAGAAAATTCTTTACCGTAAAAAATAACAACGGATTTACATTTTGAGAATTCGCACGAGTATGTGTCTTTGAAAATGAGAACAACATTTTTCACGTCTCGTGCCACAGAAACTAAACACGGAGTCAAACACTGATCGCATCAGATACCTAAGGTCAGTCACTTCGTTAACCAAACATTAAGAAAACGCGAAACTTCGAAATCTCTTTCTAAATACTCCCAATGAAGGCAATTAATTGTAAATACAACAATAAACCACCATAATATTGAGCAATTATGCGCCTTACCCGAAATGTCGAACTCCTTATTCGCACCCTAAATGAGGTTTTCCATCTTTTAGCGGCTCGAAAACTCTTTCTTATCCGGCTTCGAAACTTACTAAATCGTCTCCTTCGTTGTGGGGACATTAAAAGCGTCAGAAAGACAAATACTGCGGAATATATATGGGATATTCCGGCAGCGCGGTTCGATTTGGAGATGGTGTTATTGCCGTGTGACAGGTCAAATATCTCATATCAGATATCGTCTTCGGCAAGCGCGGCTCATGTGACAACATTCACCCATAATTTTTTTTAAAAACAAAAGTAAACATTAAACAGCATTTTTTGGGAAAAACCGGCGAACAGAAAACTTCCAAAAACAAAAACACAAACAAAGTGGTCGAAAAACACTGTGCAAAGGGTGTGTTGAGTAACATGACAGTTTTAACTATCGAGATAAACATTCTCCGTACCGAACGAAATATATTTCTTACAAAACAAACTATAAGAATATAATGGAACATCAGACAATACCAATCCATTGCACTTATCGGTCTATCATCTTTATACGGAGAAATCAGATGTTCAACAAACGCAGACAAAGACCGGAACTTACGAGTATTTTGGCAACATGTTTGCGATAGTTTAGAACACAGCAAGCATTTCTGCTTGCCCACGCAACCATGAACAATAAACCAGACAATCGGGAACGTGATTAAAGGGCAACTGCCGGCAAAATTAGAACTATTTTTTGTCGTTTGTATGACATCTTTATAGCAAAAATTACTGTATCGCAAAAATAATTAACCGAGAAAGACCGCGAAAAAAAAATGCATGAAGTTTATGTGAGTTTTATTCTCGTGCTCGCTTGCCGTCGACGGTAATGTTGAAACAGGTCAATGAAAAATGGCAGCGATATCTGCTGTGTATATCTATACACTGAAAATATTTTCCGCAGTTTTAAGCGGCTTGTACGCTCCGAAAGTACATGCAACTTTCTAAAATGTGAGTGACAGTCACATCACAGTCTCTTTCGACGGCGTCCCAGCATGTCGGGTATCTTCGAAAGACAATTTGAGATAATTCCATCCGCTATCTTTCCGGTATGAGGGGTTTTGATTCCACAACATGCGTACAGCACCAAAACGTATGCCCACCGGTACAAATCCAGTTGAGAACGTAAGTAGCCGTAGAGTTTAATTTTCTTCACTGTTAACATCCACTTGTTCAAAATTGAGGAAGTTGAGTGCACTTCTGCCCAGAATCTCCATAATTATTCTACAATTTTACAAGATGGACGGAATTCTTGGTGCTTAAGATAGCGACAGGTGAATTCACGTTTCACCAACTACAGGTTGTTGAAAGATGATGCTAAAACACTAAGGTCCACAGCCGGCCAGACGGGAAGAACTGCTGAAGACAGAGTTTGAGTCAAACACCGATCTTCACATGAGGAACAAAATACATAATCATGTGAACGTATATCAATGTATAAGTAAGCCTCAGTCTGTTTACTTCCATGATCTAGTTCGGCTGAATTAAGTTCGACGTTTGACCCAACAGGCAAACGTAACTAATTTGGGCCGACCTAAACTGTAATTAAGTTCGGCTCATGTGAAGTACGGCGTTTGAACTGGGCCTAAGCATTAGCGAACCAGCTGCATTTTCGCATATAAACATTCTATATGCAACAATTTATTGCGGTCAATTCAGTGAAGAGGCGAATACGATGGCATAGTTGATTGTCTTTTTTCTTTTTTGCGTGTGTGCGGGTGTGTGGCTTTCAAACTTTCTTGACTTTACTTTACCATTATTAATAGTGGTAAAAAGACTGCAAATTTGGTATCAAAAGTCCAACCCGAAAAAAGCATGGGAACAAAAAAAAAAAAAAAAAAAAAAAACCGATCAAAAGAACGTGAACCACAATTCCATTTTTCTAAAACCTACTTAAAAATAAACCGCGAGGCAAGTAACGAAATTTTTCTATGAATTTACAGAAATTAAGTAATTCGAGCAATAAGGCGCCTAATTCTGCACGTGCTGGTTAAGTCTAGTAGTTGGATTTCCGTTATTTAGCGCCTTCTCGCCTCCCACCCCAAAATAGAGATCATGTTCTACCGAACGCCTCATTTCGCCGTTAAGTTCTTAAGCTAAGAAGATTCCAGACTAAGGATACAGCAAGAAAATGACCACTAAACAATTTCGAGCCTAAATGTAAAAAACTCGTACGTGTCGGTGATAACTGAGTGCTATGGAACCAAAACC
>OX419338.1:362500-412500 GCA_948470475.1 Galaxea fascicularis | reverse complement strand
CATACACTTTATTACGACTCCTCTGTGCGGGGCTATTCTGTCGTAATATATAATAATAAAATTACGTAGGTACGAAAATATTAACATATGTAACGAATGGGGATGTTACATGTATACAATAATACACAATAATAAAATTGCTAGAGGCGAAAATATTTACATATGTGACAAATTAAAATGTTACGTGGGTCATACGGTTGTAAAAAAAATTATTCGAATTGTTTGAGGAGCGATTCCAAGAAGTAGGAAGCGGCTTTTCTTTTAAAACTTGAGATATTGTTCATCACCCGAATGTCTTCTGGGAATAGGCTATATTCTTTTGCCCCACGGAAGGCAAAAGAGCGCTGACCAGTTGATAATTTGCATTTGACTTATTCCTTATACACTAAATCTATCATGAAAAACATTGCAAAGATAAGATGGTGCCTGATTTATTCCACACTTTGGAACCATAGAGACATTATTTTATCGGGGTTTCTAACGGACACTTCGCCAACCAAGGGATTTACGCGCAGCGGAGACATGATCAAATTTTTTGAGGCCTAAGATATAATTGTGCAATCATAGTTCTGGAAAGTTGAAGTTTACAAATGTAGGAAAAACCATGTACGGCAGATCTTCCGAAGATCTGCCAGGGCCTGGGCATCCAATTTTCTCCGTGAACTTTCTTTCTCTTTCAAGCAATTATTGTATGTTTTAATCGACAAAATAACCTCGGTCATAGAAATATAATCACTCATTATAAATATGTGAAAACACGGCAAAGAGGACATTTTTTCAGTCTACGATCAAACTTAACAAATCGTGCTGACAAAAATTTGGTTTTATCAACGGAGTTGATATTGTAAATTGACCACCGCACAAAACCAAATTTTTGTGTACAACTCCCTCACCGACGTAGCACCACAGTTCCTTTAGAACCTAGCCCCTTTATTCAAATTGTTCTGACGTTTCCCTCCGTTTAAATATAGACGTAGGTGGCCACCAATTCTTGGCCAAATGAGGAATTTGTAATACTAGCATTTATCAAATTGCACAAAAGCGGGGGCTCAGTGACTTTTCATGTTTCACTAAAATCTTGTCGCATCTGCTGTCACGAAGCTCTTTGGAGCCTCTATAAATTTCATTCGCCCCACAAGGCACGAAGCTCTATTGTTTCAGGGATAGGGTCCATGGTGTTTTTTGTTTGTTTGCAGTGTGTTTATTGTTTTCTCAACCAATCCTGTGAGATGTTCCGAGAGCTTCGTGGAGGCCCTGTCGTGTCACCCTCGTGCCAAACCATCATTATATACTTATTCTATCAGTTAAGGTGAAATAAGAAAAATATATTTAAGTTGATACTCACATCCATAACCTGTATACAACACTCTTACTACGACATTCCGCTAAAAACTCCCCAACGCATCTAAGTGGATGACCCTGTTACTGACAACCCAGGCTGTGAGACAGGCATTTGAAAGTGGGGAAAGGGGTCATTTGGGCGCGTGAGAGCGCGAGAAGGGAAGGGAAGGAACTCCTCATCGCGCGTCCAAACTCGCTCCTCCTCCTCTTCAAAGGCTTGCCATGCAGGCTAGTTACAACCCAACAATTTGCATCAGTGAATCTCATTAAAGCCCACGATGACCCTTCAAGGTAATGAAACAACAATCACATACCGGTTTTAGCAGCAGAGAGTCCAGCTGTGGCCGATGTGAACCCCTCTGGCTGTGCACAAATGACATAAATTCACTGTCATTTTCTCGCTTCTGCCTCATTAAACTGCAATCAAAACAGAAAATAGTACGTTAACGACTACCGACATTTTTCACGTTACATCACTTACGGTAAGGCCGGGTAAAATTTCTGGTAAAATCCCTGTGATCGGACAGTGATAAATTACACATTTGCCACCCATCTGCAGTGAAACACCACTGACCTGACAGCAGAGGAACAATTTGAAGACACGGTGTTTTCAAGTCCAATTTTTATCCAAGTTAAAATTATGTGAAGCGTACGTTTGACACATGACCCGTGACATCAAAACAACAGAAACCATTTGCGCATGAGCATGGGTTTTAAGACTTCCTTCCTGACCATGGAAAGTGGAATAGACTTTTAAGTGAAAGTTTGTGGCTCCATGCTGGTTTCCCTGTTCAAATGTAACCAAAAATCACTTCAGTGTTTTCCTAAAAGTTCCCTCTCCCATCTGATCAAACATGCATAACCACCCACACCAAGAAAGTTTTTAATACTGCGGACCTTTTTTCAAGAAATTTGTTAGTGAATGTTTGTAAGGTTATTATTCCTTCAATATGTAGAGCATCACGGGCAATTGTATTGCAGTGTTACAATGTAGAACTGAATATCGTATTGTTAACGTCAATTTTTTAGGGAATTTCGTCTCCACATAATTATCCCCTACAATCTGACACCACCCCTTCTCCATGAACATGGCAGGCTGTGATCAAGGAACCACTAATAAAAGTAATCCATCAAGAGATTTCGCCTCGCAGCTCATACAAGGTCTCACGTGAACGGCTCGGTGAAACAAAGAACAATCAAACAAAAACAATGGATCCTATCCCTAAAACAATGGAGCTTCGACACCATCCCCGCCAATGAAATTTAGAGCTTCTAGGAGCTGAAAGGCTACCCGAGATTTCAACCTATTCCTCGTCAAATTACAGTCAAAGTAAGAAAAATAATTCTTACGTTCTTGCAAACTTGAATGCGAGGTAATAGTCACCGTAACGATCCCAAATCAACGGATACTCGGCATATATTGCACCTGAAAGGTACAACGACTCATTGTTAGCAGATTATCAAAAGGGAAGGAGGCTGTACTCTCAGAAGAATAGAACCTAGATGGATTCGCGGTTCATCAATCCGCTCGAGTCAGTATTTAATCACCTCAAGTTCTCCCCCACTCGTTTCCGACTCGCTTACGAAGTATTCGTTCATTTCAAACAATTCTCTTTCTTCCATAGGTCTTCGCGATAATTCCACATTAGTTACTAGATCAACTGACAACAGAGGTCATCATACTCTGTCAGTGTTAGACTGCGATGTGACAAAATATCGAGAAACGATGAAAACAAATAAAAAAGACAGCATCAAAGCACTGCTCAGACTGAGCTTTAACTTGAGTCGTCACACTTCAGTTCGCAAAATCCCTCAAGACTCTATTCCTCTGAGAGTACAACTGAAAATCTGGTCAAAAACCATGAACAAAATTCCTGCCATAATTAAGTTGAATCTATTTTTTTCAACATGAAATTAAAAACGTACGTTCTTAAAAAAACGGAGCATATTTCCCCGTTTACTGTCATTACTGTTGGACTTAAATAGCGACACATCCGACACATGTATTTAATCTACTTTAAAGACCGTAATGAAAACTGCTTTTAAAGGTAATTTGCTTTAAACACTACAAGTAAGTATTTAACCTTTAATTACCTTCTCTCCGCTGCCAAACAAATCTGGCTACAAGGCAACGTTTTAACTAAACAACAAACTCTTTTAAAATTGTATATTACGCTTAAGTTTAACAATCGCATGGCAGCTATTTGGTAATACTCTGTACTTTCGTTCAGAGCTGTTGACCTTCCAATATTTTTCTGCTTGTGGAATTTTTCCTTGAGAGACATGCACCATTCAAATTAATGTTCCTGAGCGAAGTATTCGTTCGTTCCAAAACATTCTCCATCTTGCTTTGGAACTCGCTCTCGATAATTCCACATTAGTTATTAGATTGACTGACATCAGAGGTCATTTTATACGTTCTTGGTGGTGTCAGACTGCAATGTGACAAAATATTGAAAAATTCCGAAGAAAAAAGACAGCATCAAAGCACTGCTCAAGAGCTTTCACTTGAGTCGTTACACCTGAGAATTTCACCCACACATTTCACAAAATCCCTCAAGATTCCATTGCTTTGAGACTACAAGAGAAAATCTGGTTGAAAACAACAAAATTCCGACTATAATTAAGTTGAATCCATTTTTTTTATCATAAAATTGAAAACATACGTTCGTAAACTGAGCATATTTCCACGTTGACTGTTGGACCTTAATAGCGATCCATCCGACATATGTATTTCATCGACCGTAATTTGCATTAAACTCTACAAATAAGTATTTAACCTTTAATTAACTTCTCTCCTCTTCCAAAATAATCTGGCTACAGCAGGGTTTTCATTTGAGGCCGGAGGCCGGACGTTTCGTCCGGTCGTTTGCCATTCCACGTCCGGTACTTTGAGATCAATATTGGCGATTTTTTTTACTACTGTATTATTCACGTCCGGTACTTTCAGAAGTATGTCCGCTACTTTACAAAACAGTTGAAAACCCTGCTACAGTGCAACGTTATAAACACAACCAAACAACAAACTGAAGTCGTGCATTACGCTTTAGTTAAGGTCAACACAATCGCATGGCAGCTATTTGGTAGTACTTTCGTTTATATCTGTTGCACTTACAATATTTTTTTGCTTGTGGAATTTTTCCTTGAGTGACACGAACCATTCAAATGAAAGTTACTTATCTGCCCTTTTTTCTCGATTTGTCATTGTGAGCTTTAAAAGGTGTTTTAATGTCACTTTTGTGGATGAAATCCTAAAGTGGGACCGTTCAAATGAAAGCTACCGAACAGCACTTTCCTGTAAAACCGTTGATTATGCTGTACAAGGTGGTTTTAATTTTCGGGACCGTTTTATGGGATAGGGGGGCTAGTGGGATTTGAGGAATTGTCATTTGCAAATTATATGTCCCCCTCCCTCAGCTTACCATTTTTAGTCCCTCGAAAAGAATTGTTTTTGGGATTATCTCCCTCCAAAGTAAGTTGCACCAGCTACTTTAAATTTTATCTCAGAACTTTGCTTCCCCACCCCTTCCTCCCCCACTTTTCTTTGAAATTTTTGGGAAGCCTGCCCTCAAAAGCCCTTTTTTTTTCTTTGCTATCCCCACCCCCTCCAAAAAAATCCCACCAGCCCTTTATCCCATAAAAAAATGAACGGTCCCTTGGATCAGTGAAGTAAACCAGAAGTCAGTCCTGTATTGACTAAAATTCTTCCACCGTGGTGTCCACCACGTTGAATTTTCTGTCGGGAGTAAAACCGTTTTCACAATTCAAAGTGAAGTCTGTGTAACGCACGCGATCTTACTTTCGTTATCACCACCAAGTGTTTTTGTTTACTTTGAAAGTGACAAGTTTACATCATTCAGATGTTTGAGATTAAAATCATAGTGTGTAAAAATTAAGGTGCTCTTTTGAAAATGACCTCAGTTGTATCTGTTGCAGTATATCCACGACCTAGAATGACTGCACAAACGTCTGAAGGGAAAAACCTTTTTACCTATCCCAGTAGATGCTGAATTCCAGTTATTAGCTGCTTCTTCAAGCTGAAATGAAAACCAATCAATCATTTCATATGTCAGGAAAATCCAAGACGATCGGAGATTTCACTGTTTCCCGACCGACCCAGATTTTGCCGAGATATCGGAAAATCGTCGGTTCTCGATAACAGACGCCATTTTTATTTGAGGGACGGACTAGAGCAAAGCGTAACAGCCCAAAACTGTCGCCGACGTCACGGACAGTACAAATTTGAGTTTTCATGTCGGCAATGATCGCCGACCGTCGCAGAATCTGGGACGCGTCGGTAAAATAGAAACCCTCCCGATTTTCCCGATTTGTCTCCGACCATCACAGGCGATCGGGGATGTCTACGACTTTCAGTTTTCATTAGTCGGAATAATCTGAGACAGTCGGGAAGCAGCGAAATTTCCGATCGTCTGGAATTTTCCCGACATATGAAAAACATAGGCACGCAATGCGTGCTTGAGCTATTTTGTGAAGAGTGGTAAAATGTTGATAAGATAGGGAGAAGTCAGAAAATGGTTGAATGGTGAGTCATTTATCTCTGGCGCTTTTGGTTTTTGCTATGGTATCGGAGAAGTACGAGCAAACTGTTTTCATTTGATTTTTGTTTAGTTTTCTTGTTTCTAAGACTGATTTTGAGTTTGATTTGTACCAATTAAATAGTCATTCATCCTACATTTTTTGAAACAAGTTTCATTAATTCCGCAATAACCGCTATGTAATATATTTTCTATTATTTGTTCATTTTCTTTCTCCGCACTTTCGCAAACACTATATTCTTCCGGTCCCTCGAAACCCCCAAAATATACGTACACATGCTGAAACAGTTCCAGGACCACATGAAGAAATATTCGCAAACAAACGAACCACCAAAGACACCGTAATATACAACACCAGCAAAAACAAATCAACGTTGAACAAATAGTACTGATAACGAATATAAATGTAATTGCCATAATTTATCGATTTCTGATTTTCAAGTGCTTTGTACTTTTTACTTCGGACAGCAAAAATAGCCCGACCTAAACAAACGCTCTTATTTTAGTGTTGGGCCTTTTGCTGACAACGTCTGTGTACGGTAAGCAGATGAGCGTAACACCGCGTTATATCCCGAAATAAGGGCAATATTAAACTTACCGACTCGAAAACAAACCACCACTTAATTCCAAAATAAGCTCCTCCGAATTAAGAGCGTCAACAGTTGTACAATATTAAAAAACCCGATCAACAGACAAACAACGGATCGAAATCCGCCAATAAGAAGAAGAGAAAATTGAAGTTGAGAAAAGTAACCAATAAAAAACGGTTAAAAGTGACCAATCATTGTAACAGAAAATAAATTCAATTAGAAGTTGTTGTAAACAAGTTGAATTGACCACGTGCAAATCTTGTGATTGATCAAAGGTCGTGTTGGATGCACGTGACCGATCAAAGTTCGGAGTCGCATTTAACCAACAGCGTTGCGTTATTCATGTGAGAATTAACCAAAGAACTTGCTATTACCAAACGTATGCACGTGATAGATCAAAGTTGAAAATCGCATTTGATAAACAGGCCTGTATGTCTTGGTGCCTGTTTACACGTGAGAGACAAAAGTAATTTGACAAATGAAATTGCTCACTATCCGAAATCACCATTTTCAGTGTTTAACATAAAAACGGCTTCACTTCAAGGGGAACAAATATCCAGATTAAGGATTCCCTTCCATAGCATTTTTCTTCCGTGCAAATATCACTTGTGGAAACAGCCACTTCTGATTAGACTAATATTTATCGTTTTCAAATCCGTCAAACATATGTTTATTTTCGTCACACAGTGCTCTTCCAGTTTTAACAATGTTCTTGCGGTTTTGACAAAATAAGCAAAGGAACCAAAAAAAACACAAGAAAAATTACAAAAATAAGCACTCGTCCACTTCGAAACGAAATATTTGCTCCCCGAGTAGGAACCGCTCAACCAAATTACCTTGATGCTGAATCAATTACCACTAGCATTATTCGTTTAACGTTTTTTGCCGCTTTTCACCGCCTGTGTTATTTCCGATAATCAGAGCATTCAATCAGTTCAATGGCATATAGTAATATGCGATTTAAAGAACACTGCTTGATCTCAGAACGGCATTTCTTCCCCGCTAGGTCTCTCGCGGTTACACCACGGGTTGTTTGAATAACTCGACGTTTTAATTCTCAAAAACTGAATTTCATTGTTTTTAACCCTTAAAAATTCTCCTCAGAAGTGGTCGAGTGCCACTAACATAGTTCTACTTTCGTTTTCATCGGGAGAGATGAAAAACTCCGGCTGATATTTGCTAACAATGGGAAAGGAATGAGCTGCTCGTTTCAGCAGACGGTCATTGGAGAGGAAAGATTGCATGACGAACCAAAAGAGCATCTGCGAAGGAGACTAAATACACGGTTGTTATAACCAACAAGCCGCGGCCGTAAACTTCAAATACTTTCGTCCCCACCTTACTACCTTCATCATCCATCGAAACAGCACAACTCATACTTCATTCTAATCTGACTCCAGTATCTCACGCCTATCGTTGTCATTCACGCATGCGTTAAATATACAAACCCTTTTCTCCGGAAAGACTACCATAATGGTGGTACCCCATGGCGTGATAGTAATAAATAAATCACGCAAACGCAGATAGATGACGCGTGGCATTCCACGCTGATGTTCCTTTGAGCGTAATCAACACGCATGTGTAACTTAGTCTCAGTGCTGACCATCACTGACCACATGCTTTCAAAAACACTTTAAAACAGGGAATTAGATTGGCCGCTGCCATCTAAAGAAACCTTTATTTCATTGGTTCAAGGCGGAACCACCCGACCAAGGAAGAATTTCTTGAGCTTCATGCTGACATAGAGCGATTTTGTTTACACAAAATAGCTCAACTAGGCTTTATTGTTCATTATCGTGACTTCGTTACTGCTTTCGCTTAGCTGAATTTTTTTAAGATACAGAATACTCAGAGTCAGAGAATAGAAGGCCCATAATTTTTCAGTGGAGTGGACAAATCCGAAAATGTACCGATCAGACTGCATAGGCTACGCGCGATGTTCAAAATGGGCGCATTTTTTACCACTCTATGTTTTTTCTTCTCTTTTTACAACACCTGTCTGAGTCAAAAAATAACTCTGAGGTTTAGAAGAAGAGGTTTAGCTTCCTAAAGTTTGTGCAAATTTTCATCATGATCATAAATGCGCAAGAGCGGAATAAAGCACAATTAGTTTTTGTGGCGTACACCAGTTGCCTGCGCGAGGCCAGGAAGCAATGCAATTTTTTTGTAAATGATCAACATGATGCCGTAGTGAAAATAAAACATAAGAAGAAAATACATACCTCTTACTAACCGAGTTCGAGGTCCGTACTGTTAGTAACGGACCGAGTTTTTGCCCGTTCAAGTTTTTTCACAAGCGCGAAGCGCGCGGGCCATAAATCAACGGGAAAAAACGAGGATCCGTAACTTACAGTACGAACCGAGAAAACGAAGTTAGTAAGATATTTTATCTCTGAGGTTAGTCAGGCGCGCGGAAAAGAAAACTTTCAAATTTAGCGGGCCGTACAGCAGAGTACGGCCCGCAAAATTAACCAATCAGAGCGCGCGTGGTAACTGAGAGATAATAAATCTCGTTATGCAAAGTTTGTGTATTACAATTACCACCTTATACGTGAATCAATAAAACTATACTTGTAGCAAATTTCTAATTCCGAAACATCCATTTCCCATACACATGGAAGGCCGAGTGAAGGCCAACACGACCTCTAGTTTACTGCTAAATTGACAAACTAAAACAGAATAACTTTGGTAACAGGACGGTTTTTTTCTTTCTACCTTTCCCAAATCTAAAAAAATGACTTTTCGTGGTTCCCTACTCTTAAATGAACTGACCTTTTGATAAAGGGAAGCATTTAACAAACAGATCGGTTCCAAGGTAGCGAACAGCGTGTGATGCTCCGCCCTGGTCAGTTTGCTCCTGAGAACACAATGGTTACAAAACATTTGCTTGTTGAGCCCAGTATCAACAACTATTTTGGAGTACAAATGTAATTGTGTAAACATGGAAAAGAACCAATTTAATCAGTGAGGGGTAACTGATGAAAAATCTTGAGAGAGCCAACAAGAAAGTGCAATGGTTCATGCCTTCTTTACTCAAACTTTGATTTGACTTCTTTTTCTGGTTTATTACTGAAAAAAAAAAAAAAAGGAAAGTGCTGTGATATGAAAAACAAATTACTGCAGTTTCAGCCAAAAGAGCTCTCTTGCATACACTGATCCTTCTTACAACACTAATAAGGGGTGGGTTGGGGAGGAGCCCTGATGCTGTCACTCAACAACTGATCAGTCTGAAGTGGAGTAAAGTTACTGAGAAGACTTACCTCAGAGGTTCAGCATACAACTCAAACAAGCTTTTCAAGCACTCGTTGTAGACTTCCTCAGCGTAAACTAACTCCTTAACACATCGAAGTCTTGGATCTTTGACTGCAAAGCGTAACATCAAAAGTACAGAATTGGACAAAACAAACTGAGCCTAAGTTCTTTCACACATCCATAGGAAGCTCTATTAAATTATCAATTCTACATACACTGTACATGTACTTCCGGATTCCTAGAGGTCATTGGCTCAATTCCCGCACAAGCCTGAACTTTTTTCAGGCTATTATTTTCAATCACAACACTGCTCGAGTACTGTTCATAAATGCGATGATCGCATAAGGCCTTCATTCTCCATTAATTCTATTTCATTAAGACTGTGATTTTCCCAGCTTATAAAAACTTCCAACACAGATTTGTAAGAAACAAAAAACCGGGAATTCTTCAAGTAAATTCCAATAAACTAATTGACAACTGACCACTGATTAATTACCTTGACCATTCAGTTGTACAGATCTGTCACACAAGCTCTTCACAAAAATAAACTTAAACTTCTAATAATGAACACTGCCTGAACGACCCATACACTGTTACTTTGGAATTTTCAGGGGTGGTCTGGGTTCAGGGCATTGAATGCCAGTGGGTTAAGTGGACACTCAGGAATATGCCCCACACTCACAAAATTCTTTTCACATTTCCTTCTGACAGGACACTTGGTCCTTGTGAAGCACAGTTTTGACCCTCAGGGGAACAAAAGTGATGACAAGAATTTTTCTGACTTTTAGGTAGAATTTAGACTTTCCATCACTGGATAGAAAACCCGTCAAGAGAGTCCAATAACAGGACGTTCAACTACACATTATCAAGTACACACAGACAGTCCTATGCTATTCTGCAGTGAAAACTTACTTGTGTGCAGATTATCCAGCTGAAAATTTGACAGCATTTTTTCAACATCCTCAATGGCAATTTCTGCATTCTCTACAGATGCTGCACTTGCTTCAAGATTTAGCAATTGCTTTTCAGGCAAAGTGCGAACTTGATAATTGGTTAAGTTGTACTCCTGGCATATTCCAGTGACAAGCTCCCTGACTGTCATGCTCCGTTCAGCACTCAACTAATGACATAACAATTAAAGATTCAGTTCCTGAGTCAACATTAAGATCTATATTTAATATTCCAATTACCTCTAGCAACAATCTCCCTAAGTTAGATTATCAGCCACTGTTTGGAAAATGTACTCCTGCTCCTTACCGAACAGACTCCAGGACCACTGAAACTAAGCCTACAATCTTCTAGACCATTAAAAAAATGTACTTTCACTTTGTTTAGGTTCTGTTGAAAATAACCTACCTGCTAATGAAAACCACTTAAATTTCACATACCACTTGTGAGACACTCTTAAAACAATATTTCAGTTTTAAGTGCTTTCATTATGTTACTTGGAAATGTATTTTAAAATAAATGGGTTAAACTCAATACATTTATAAATATAATTTGCTTCTTTCTTAAGACTAACTGCAAGAGAAAAGAGAGACTGCATGTATACTATGACCGAGTTATACTATTGTCCAGAATACAATATTAACATCCTGGTAATTTGAAAAGAAGTAATATTTAAAACCTGGCAAAATGGAACATGCAAAAACAAACAAAACAAATCTGATGTAGATAGAGGCATTTAATGGTTTAGTTTAATATCACTAGTTCAACACACTCTATTTGTCCACTATTTTACCACAAAATATGTGGCTAAAAAAATTAAAAGTGACAGAGAACTCTAATTATTATTATTATTATTATCCAGACTGGCAACAGAATATGAATATTTTAAATGCTCAGTTTATCCAAGATCTCTCTGGAAGAAAAACCCTGAATGCTTTACAGTGTACAGTAGGGCTCATGATCAAAATTCCAATTTTCATTCGTTACCCCTATACATTTCCTGAAGAGGTTAAGTAGGGAGGAATAATTATAGAAATAATAATTATTATTGAAACATCAAACAAATTCATTTTGTGTGATCCTGTCCATAATTCTCATGACCATTCTGTTTGTCAGGCATTGAAATTACAAAGAACAAATTTAATACTGACGACTTTTAGGGATTAAAGGGTTAACATGCTGTTAAGATATTTCAATGAAGGAGGTGCAAGCATTTCAACATAAATAAGTTTAAGAATGTTCAGAAATAAAGTAACAACAAATAGTGCAAAAGCGAAGTGATACAAGCAAACACAAGATTGTCATGGGTCTCTAAGGAAGGAAGATGGGAATAAAACCTAGTGCAATGTAGAAGCAACATGTCTATGGCATTCAGGGCTGCAATCAATCAACAATAAGATCTCAACAAGGAGAGCAAATCAGCTAATGTTTGCTGACTAGTGGCACACAAGGGATCCTACGGTTACCACTTCTTTTTACCTCTTCTTTTTAAAATAATATGCTGATGACACAAATATTGTACTCCCTTTGTAGAAAGACGGAGTTGATCAGCCACTGGAGGTGGTGGACAGTTTTTTGCGTTGGTCTGAAAAACTCTATGTCATACAATCCTAGAAAGTGTAAAGACCTCACCCTGCGTAAAAAAGGGTTTGTAGAGGAACTGTGTAAAATAAATGACATTCTGTAATGCAGTGAGCTTAAACTATTAGGTGTCATTCCAGTACATTGTAAATACGCAAGTCACATGTGTGAAAAATTTGTTAAGGATAATAAATGCTTACACGTAATAAGAACTCTTCAGCAAGAGGGGTATAATCAGGACGAGCTGGATTATCTGTTTCATTCAACTGTTATGCCTAATTTTTATATGGTCTATTGGAATACGGAGCCTCCTCTTCTGACCTTAACAACATACAGAATTTTTTAGATAGGTGCTATAAATGCAGGTATATATCGAGGAAATTGAATATAAGGGAGTTGCTTGAAAGATCAGATTGTCGTATTTTTAGAAAGGCCGAGAGAATGAATTAGCCCCTTGTGAAGATTTTACCAGAAAGGAATTTCGTCAATTACGCACTAAAAAAACCAGGCTTTTATCATCCTGTAGTGGCAACAGAGCACTTCAAATCTTTCTATGTGAACAGACTTATTTTTAGATATCATATTGATTCCTTGATGTAAATAGATGTGTACGGTAATTGTTCTAGAGCTCTAAAGTTTTTCTTATTTGATTGACTTGTACATGTAACTTGAGATATGTATTTTTATCCTTTGAATTTATTAAAGACAATTTATTTATTTATTTATTTATTAATCTTTGCAAAGGAAACCATTGTTTAACCATTACACCCTAAACAGTACCAGGACAACATGGCAGACTTGAGCAGAACCAGACCATCATATTGTGACCACAAAAAAAGAAAAACCAACATTGGCCATGTTATTTAACAGCCTTTCAGTTGTGGTCAGCACAAACATTCCTGTCATTGATGTAAAAAAATAATTTAATTATCAACAAGATTTAATAAATCACCTGATACCAGAGAAATTCCAAAAGACCATTAGGAGAACAAAAGTAAAAATTCAAAACGTGAAATGCTGGTCAGCAAGTTTATGAATTAACCCTGGTGTCTATCTCTCAATAGTCCTTATACAGCTGTACCACACTAGCTCCAAACCACAACATTTCATTGGTGCAACATCCATCAACAGAGATCACAATAAAATGAAGATTGATCCTTGCAGTTGTGAACACAATGGAATTGCGAGGATCAATCTTCATTTTATTGTGATCTCTGTTGATGGATGTTGTCACTCATCTCTGTCAAAAGGAACATATGAACCCACAATTGACCAGCTCCCAACGTCAGTGGCTTCATAGCTCAGTTGGTTAGAGCATCGCACCAGTATTGCAACATCGAGGGTTCAAACCCCATTGAAATCCTGATTTTTTTTCCGGCTTTTTTTTACACAATTCCATTAATAACTGCGAGGATCAAACTTCATTTCATTTCTGCAGTTCATATATGATTTATTTAATGTACATCATCGTCAGAGATTGAATGTTTCAGAAAAAGTTCCGTACCAATTTTTTGGTTATTATGAACCATCCCCCTACCCCTCTGTAAGTTTCCATTTTATCTCTTACTTTCACTTAAAAATTTGGCTTTCATGAACCCCTTCCCTCAGACTTTCTACTCATCCTCAATGGGTGAGGGATGGGTATTTTTTGGAAACATGCATTTGAGTTTTCTTGCCAGAGAATGCTGGTAAAGCATGCATGAGAAACTATGATTACCGGTAACAATATTATTCAGGGACTGACAGCACTAATCCACCTCATGTTCACCTTTTGGCTGATTATTTAAGCAAGTGGTAACCAAACACCAGGAGATTGGTTATTTGAATGAACTGTCAGAGGTCATATGCCAAAAATGAGGGCAAGAAAAAAGAAAAAACCTGAATGATTTTTTTCCTTAACACTGCTCTCATTTCTGGTAAAAGAACAGTTCATTCAATAACCATCCGTTTCTCAGAGTTTGATCATCCTGAAAATCAATATAAAACAATAAGTTCTCACCCCCTCAATTAAAAAGAATTTGACAAAGAAATCAATGAGACAGTCTAGTTCATTCCTCTGACTAACAAGAAAACAGCAACTAGGATGCAAGTGTTCTTGTCACTACCTTGATCTTCACCAGGTGTGTAAGAGGCATTTCTCTATTAAACATTAAACTTTTATGCTCTATTTAAGAAATCCCCATTTGTAAGCACAACCCGCCTCAATTAGCTTAAGCGACCTGCCGGTTGTGCTGAGTTGCAAACTGTTGAGTTATTCAATAAAATAAATAAATTGTTGTCTGGTTATTAATCACCATAAACAAGAAAAATGTAATCAAGAAATTAGCAATTGGAATATATTACACATTTCCTCAATCCCATCGCGCTATAAGCACTCAAAGTGACCTGTAATTTTAAAAGCGGGATGAAATCGACCGGTGAAAATTAGATGTAAGTAATCTGCGGAAATCAACAGTGATAAACACTTTAATACTTTGTTCATTTCCACGTTATTCCACAAAAGGTGAACAGTTTACACTACACGAATTATTTATTTCAATTTCAATTAAATTGTTTAAGTCGCTTTTGTAGAGCCTCGCGTGTCACAAAGTACCACAAAAACCACAAATTACATGAGCTTTTAAACTGCTGAATTGTACCTTACAGCCCTTCATGCATTAATAACTACTAACAACATTCCCATTCCAAACCCGGACTTCGATCGACTTCGTAAGAGATCAGTCGATTTAGTCTTCACAACTCGGCATGATATTATGGTAAAGTTTAGGATAGTTAACCAAAGACCAAGGTGGTTTGTGGACCGGAAAACGGTTATTGACCACAAGGAAATTATTTTCAAGGGTCACATTTAATTTTAATACACTGAGCCGCTTAAAAATTCACAAAATCATGTCCGCTAATGCAGATCATCTCTGTATTTTATTGTTTGGCAATCGACTGAAAGCAGCCTGAAGAGCTTCATGCTATTCATATATACTCTCCAAAATTCCCGCTTTTTGTGAATGAACGTCGACTTACATCCCAACAGAACACAGCATTTACAACATGCAAAACAAGAACCGGCGCCGAATTAACATGTTTACTGGAAAACATTTCCGCATGAAACCGAGAGTTTTATAAACCAATTCAACTCCACGCCACGCACAGTAGACTTTCCGTTACATAAAATCCCAGCTGAGGCAAAAAGCAAAGCAGAACAGAAGACAGACGTTTTCAATCAAAATGTCGCGAAGTAAAGTGAACTCTCTACATATTGGAACTCCGCACTTGCCACCTCCATCGCGGCTGAACTATTACGCACAAACTTTCATTGAAACGCAAATTAGGCGCCTTTAGCAAACAACAAACAAGCAGCTACGCAAATATTGGGAACTGCGTCAAAATTTTACATACAAAATCTGCAATATCAACAGTCAAACTTGATCAACTCACCAATCGCGGTTTTCCATCGGGCAGGATTGCTTTCACCATAAACCTCTGTCCTTGTCCTTCATCCATACGGAGAATGTTTAATACTCCTAACAGCGTCTGATCAGTCATTGATCTTGTACGATTTAACAGCGTGATAGAGGAACCGAACGAATGTTTTCGCTGTCTTGCTTTCGTGCCCGCACTGGCAGTCGCCATTTTGTAGCGAGAATTCCAGCCGTGCTGAGCTATAGTCAAAGCAACGTAGAACAGAATAAAATCAGTGTCACAGCACAAAACGTGTCCATTACCAACTTCCTGTGGCTGGACTTATGAACATTTCCCTTTCTGTGGCCCTGTAAATGCCAGCATCATGTACATTCGCTGGTTAATTCTATTTTGACGAGGGATTTGTCACTCACTTGACCAACGAAACTGCTGATCCGTGAACTATGCAGCAAACAAAGCAGATTGGCTAAGGAGCAATTTGATACACCCTAAAAGCTCCACCGGGGGAAATTAGTATACGAAAGAACATAAATTACCATCATTATCCCATCAAACTATAATTAGGTTTCATCAAAAATCTAAAACACTCACTTTTGAAATGGTTTTATTCTCAAGCGGTTAGCAGGTATTTAACGTCATGTTGTTCTTATCAGCTACACCCCTCTCCCACTATTATCCCATCAGCTGGAGCAAAACCCAAACTCCTTCCTTTACTTTACGTTTCGCTGTTTTTGTACTTTCCTGTTATTATGCTTTATTTAAAAGACGGTAGGCTAAAGACGAGCAGCCTAAAAGGTTGAGAAAAGTTATATGTTGGTCTACAAAAAGCAGCTGGAAATGAACGGCAAACAAAATTATAAAACTGTTAAACGGCGTAAAATAGCTAATGAAAGTGAAAGATGAAATGAATCATATTTTTAACAACTAGCATAATCAGGATTAAGAACAGAAATAATAATTTTTCAGCTTTTTTTTCAATCCTGCGGCGAATCAGACAGTTTTTAAAAACCGAAACATAATATTTGCTCTGAGTAGTTAGACTGTCAAATTTGGCTTCTTTCTTGTCAAATGCCTCGACAGATGACAAACACCTCTATTGCAGTACAGAGACACCAGCTCTAATGCTTTTAAAGAAGAAATATCATAATACAAATGGGATCAAACCGCAAAAATTATCAGTTACTCTCCCAAAATTATGTGTACCAATTTGACCTCATGATCTTATTTACCTAAAAACCGTCTCAATACGCTGTTTTCACATAAAATACATTTAAGCTCCAACAAGGAATTTCTTTCCGGCAGCTTACATAACGTGCCTGGGCAATCTGACGTTAAAACAAGATTGTTGACATGATCAGCCGTCAGTGAAATGCCAACGAAATTTTATTTTAAAGCTGAAGGAAGATACGTTTTGCGTTCTGAAAAGAATTTTTGACACGCCTGACAACAAATCGTGAGTAAGGGGTGCGACTTCTGTATTTGTTATGGCTTCGCGTCCATTTGGAGTGGGAGTGCCGCCTAAAATAGATTCATTAAACGGAATCAGCAAACCACAAACGTTGACTAGTTTCCAAAACACATTAGAAAGACGGAAAAATAATCACCTAAGATTACTTAGCTATTTTTAACAAGATAAAGAAAATGCTTCGCTTGGAGAGAAGCACAACTAGAATTTTCACACCACATCTAAAGTTAGCCATTGAAGACAGTTCAGTGGCTTTTATAGAAATCTGCTAGGTGGTGCGACCGAAGTCACTCGGACTTCTGAACTATTTTCCAACTCCACACATCAAACCCACCGCTTCCAACCTTTCACACCATACTCCTCCAATCTTCTCTCAACCTCTCTGAATCTGACCGCCCCCTCAAAAAAGTTTGCATAACGGAACCATTTTTGGTTCCTTGTATCATTTGACAAAATATCTCTGTATCTGTATTATTAAATTTTATCGCTGTTTTATATAACAACCAATGTACTATAGGTATTTCATATATATTATCACAGTAAGTAAGATTCAGACAAACGAAAAGTGGTCGAGAATTTTCGTCTTGTCGCCATCCGGATAAGAGACATAACACACCCCTGCCGAATCCTTAAGGCGTGGTCTGCCGCTAGATTATAAGATAACTCAAGACCTTCCAGTTACAAAGATCAACAGCTCGTAAAATCGATATTCGTTGTGGTGATTGTGCTTAATACCGTGATTAGTTTGGAAACTCACTCATGGGAAGCGATAGCCATGTTTGAGGGAATTGCTAAAAGATTACAAAAGCATCGTAACACTGGCTGGCCACATTGTCCACGTGTTATGGTGTATTGAAAATACTGAATGCGAGTGGACCTATAACTTTGAAATAACAGATAAAGTCACCAAGAAACCCGTAACAGATTGAAGTTTCTGGCAAAATTCTTCGAAGTGAGCCACAGAGGAAAGTAAATACGAAATGCAGCTCAGTTCAAACATTCATTACCCAAGTTGCCGCGGACATGATAAAATTGTACTTGATTCAAAATGTCTAGCTCGTGCGAAAAAATATTAAACAAAGTTACAATTTCAACCACGACAACTAAGATCTCCTTTAGTCTGAATTAAATACCCTGATAATTTAGGGTCTGTGTAGTTTGGCACACTGTAGCACTTAGTGCTGCGACGAAGTTAGAAGTTTACGTGATTCCGTTATGATTCATTCCAACAAGAGATGTAAAAATGATATTCCTTTTCACTAAATAAACCGTTTCAAGTCTTTCAATGGCAGTGCTATAACCAGTTGCAAAATTGTTGAGACACTCCCAATCAACACAGTGGTGTTGCACTGCTACAGGAACTAAGATAAGAGAGAATGGGGATGGAAAGCGGAAGATCATGCAACATCATAATTTAAGACCAAATGACGTACAAGTATTTTTGCAACTGGTTGTAGTCCCAATCTAGAACAATCAAATGGTCAAAACCATTAAGAACATAACTATGTGCTAGGGGATTCAAGAGTTTTCCGTCTTTCCCCGGAATGTCGAGAATTCGATGCGCCGGTACAACTACCAAAGCGAAAAAGATCCTAAAAACAAATACAGATGACTAATAACGAATTGGGATGAGCTAGGACTGTACGGTTTGAAAATCCTAATGGTATTATGTAACGTTCTCTGACAGTACTCTCAATCCGAGAGTACTGTCAGAGTTTCTTCAGAGTTACAATCTGAGTTTCTTTACATATCAGCAAAGAAATAGAGATATTCCTTTGTAAAAAACAAACGTCCTCGGTCCTTAAAATGGTTACGATTTAACCCTTTAACACTCAAGATATGATTATTAATTATTCTTTAATTATAATAATTAAAAAAAGAATAGTAACTTGAATTTTAAAAAAAAAGCAATCTAGTATTTTAGGATTAAAACGTAGCCCCCCCCCCAAAAAAAAAAATATGTATATGTATATATGTGGGTCATTAAAGGATGTTGTCCTTTCTCCTTTGTACAATCTATATATATAAAATCACGTATTTCTTAAATTCATAATTTGGGCGGGCTCTAATGTTTTCAATCTGTAAATCTGAGTCGACAAAGTCTAGCTGTCGCCTTCTGGATAATACATAATTAGCCTTCCCCAAGGGGCTTTTCAAGACTTATTTCCAATATAGGGTTCGTTACGTCCCTAGTGGTTCTTTAACGTCCCACTGAATTAATAATTTATTGTGAAGAGTTGTGAGACGGGACCTCCGGTTTATCGTCCTTATCCGAGAAGACTAGAAAGTCTAAACAGTTGCAGATGTCATTGCAAAGGAAGCATTTTCTCCTCAGTTATTTAAAGACCCTGAGTGTTGGTCCGGCTGGGGCTTGAACCTACGACCTCCCGCATGGTAGTCTGGCACTCTACCAACTGAGCCAACAGGTCGGCGGTCCTTTCTAACGGCTATACAGCTATACAGTTTCTATACAGTTCCTTGAACATTCGTTAAGAGAATTTGGAGTTATGTCAAGATAACACCCTCTGTCTGATACGTTTGTCTATTCTCATCGCCTGTCTGCTGGACAATGTATTGTTATTATAAGGACAAGTTGCATGCTGGGAGTTAAAGGGTTAAAGGATCTTATCCGCACCCTCAAATCGGATTCTACAACTTACAAAAAAACGTTAACGCAGATTCATTACTTTCGTCACCAAGTAACTGATATTTACCGTCTGTCATTCTTCGTTATTGCATGTCGAGTCACACAAAGCTACCTCTGTTTAAAGTTTTAATACGACTTGACCTGCTTTCATCACACTCATCAAAATCCAGTACATGTAGTGTAATGACTGTTATTGTCATAAATAAATAAATGAAATCTTTGCTCATCAGGAATTCAACAGTTTTCGTTTTACTCGAAGTAGTGCAAAGGACAAACTTTTCAAACGTAATCTAATTGGTCAGTTTGATGAATAGTCATGATGTCTGAAAATCAGACTCTGTATCAAAGTCCCTCTTAGCTTGTTTTTCACAAACTAACGACAAACAGCTGAGTGAAATCCGTTCCTTGCCTTCAGAAATAACTGAGGCTCCTTTCCGTCTTAATGCGACTACCTCGGGCGAGCACCCATCGACCAAATGCAACCGAACTTCAGTCTACAAACACGCTAACGCTAAAAGCTAGATCTTAGTGCGGAATGGATACCAAATCAGTTCAGTCACATTGTGGGTGGGCAAATGCACAAACATTCTCGTAGAATAAGGGTTACAGTTAAACCGCTAGCCCGTAAATCACACATCTAATTCAGTTCTCGGCTTGCGACTCACCTCCTTTGGAAACAACCTTTTTAAAGCTATCCAACAAGATTTCAAAATCTTCTTGCGTGATCTAAGAAATGTTCTTGTCTATCCTGAGCATTCTTTAAAGGCTAATTCCACTCCAGATTATTTTTGAGGCCGTAGAGAAAGTTAATATGTGGAAAAATAAATCCAAGTTGAAAGACGTCAGCGTTGAACCGACACCCCATCACCAACACACCTTGACCTAGACGGCTAAAAGCGTCTTAAGATAGCCAAGTACTATTACTATCACTCAAGAGTTCTTGTTTACCTCTTTGATAACATCAAAGCAATGTACCCAAGAGAAAACAAGCTGGGTCGTTAAGGTTTTCTAGAAAAAACAAACAGGAATTTGGTACTGTGTTACAAAGAACGCTACATCAACATACCGTAAATTTCCGAAAACAGACGCGCGCCAAGGCCTCTCCCCAAATCTAAGATCATAACTGGCCACTCCTTTGATAATCCACTAACCTCTGAGCAAAGTCCATGTATTGCCAGAGTTGGCTGTTGAGTCATAAGCTCAGTGTTTGAAACTTCTTAAGTTTTTGAATAAACTTCAATCTGAAATATAAAATACCCTCCAATTGATAATGATACCCATTCCATCCCGCGAAAATGAAGTTCCCAACCGAGCGAAAATTTGCATTCGGAAGTTAAGACGGCTGATTTTAAGGCGCGGCAAATAAATGGTACAGTTTACGCGAAGAATTTCCGACGGATGAGAGCTACAGGGAATAACAGCCCGGCAAATTATCACCCACGGGATTCCCACAGGTGGAGCCGGAATACACAGGCTGCTACGTTGAAAACAAAAAACTTCCTTCATAACACAATTGAAACTTTGAAAATATATGGACAAACATAATGGACTAAAATTATGAAGTCGCGACAATATAAGTGCTCGTCTTTCCTACCAACTTCCTTCCTCTAGCCGGCCACTCACACAAAGGAGACTGCTAAATAGGGTAATATTTATCAGTATTTCCTTGTCGTTAACGTTTGGCTTGACCCTGGCTTGACGTATAACGTTAATCGGCTTAAACGGAATTAGACATACTGCGCAAAAAACGGCCTGACTTCCAAAGTACCGCAATCGCCCGGAAACCAAATGAGTCGGACTGTTTTCTTGTCTGCTGATCTTTTGCAACCGATTTTAGTGACTTCAATACCGTACCCCAGCGCGCAGTGACAAAAATTTACCGAAACCACGTTCGAGAGCTTAGAAGCTTGCTTCATATAAAACCGTTCCTTACCCACACTTCTCAGTCGAAATTCAAATTTAATACAGATGGTTGCTCACACATTTTGTTTGGAATAAAACTTAGCAAATCACAGTAATTTAGGTGGCCGGTTTGTGATGCATTTCAACAACTTGATTTAAAACGTAATCTTCTTAGAGTCTATGTCAGCGACCACCACAACTGAACCGACAATTTCGTCACGTGCCATGGGAACTCGTTTTAGTTACAACCCAAAATTTCTCATGTTTTGTTTAGTGCAAAGATCTTAGTTATGCTACTATTCCATTACACAGCTGTTACGGATTGCTTTTCAATCATGTTCTCTCCTAAATGCTGATCAAACTCCGAGCTGGACAACCAGATAAAGGATTGAGGAATTTTCATCGAGAAAACAATATTGTTTATTTTGAGATAAATGATAATTCACTACGCTGATGACTTGTGCTATTGCCCTGTGTGGGGTTTCATGTTAATAACCAAAGCAATTAGAGCCGCAAATCCGGATGCAATTCCGCAGATTTGGTTGTATTTATTTCACCGTTACGAAACAGTGTTACAACAGCTGAATGACCGAGTACCCTGCGTGGCACGCGACTGATAGGATCGGGCAATTGGAAGCGCGCGAGAGACGAGGCGGGGAGCGTGCAAGTTGGCAGGCCTCCCCCACCCCGTGCCACACATCTGCACTGCTCTCGCTCCCCCAAGCGCTTGGTGCACGTCCCCATGTACCCTCCCCCTCATCTCAAGCGTCTGCTACAAGCTCCTACTCTGACAGATAAACGTACTCAAATGCAAGCACAAGCTTTTTACGATGGTTCGTCTTTATATGGATTACTTAGTTGTCCACCAGCAATTCTCCTCGATCCTTTTGACAACATTTCTTTGTAATTTTCATTTCCAACTTTCTTGTTGTATTTTAATATTATCTGAAACCACCCGACTCGATTAGCTTTGCTACATTCGGGTGGCTATTTATTTCATTTCGTTTACTTTGTAATGTCATAGTAATGAATAAATTTGTTCAATTTGTTCAGTATGAGCTAAAAGAGCAACAAAATACATTCTCGATCACACGGGCCTTTTTGAGCTCATGCAATTCAGTCAGAAGAATATACAACTTTGGTTATTCACTTTTACAGAATAAGATACACACCAGCGAGTAATTCAGAAAGGCATCAGTTATGTTTATTATTAAAGTTAAGCATATCCAATTCAACCGGAAGACGCGGAAGACTGATATTTTCGGATTGGAATACTACCTTGGTGCTGACCAAAAGGAAGGCGGCCTTTAAGTATCAGAATTCTGGAGTCGAGAATGCAAAAGATGAATGTCAGTGCGATTATAAGAGGTAAAAAAAGAACTTTAAGGCTTACCTTCATGGTGAGACCTTGCTTGTTCACTTTAGATTTGTTAACTATGTTTGTCTTTCAATAACGCACAAATCTACAACAAAAAGAAAACGATCACTTCAAGGATTGTGCTAACAGGCATATTCGTATTCTTGGTCAAGCATGAAGAGGAGGCTCTCGCGGGAAGAAAAATTTACATATGAAAAGATTCCCCCGCGAGAGCCTCCACTTCATGCTAAATCCAGTTCAATACCGAGAATGCGAATATTGTCTGTTGCTTGAGGTGTTTTTTTGAGCACAGCTAAGCACTTCTATAAATTTGCTTTTCCACATAGCGGCTCTTTTCGTTAAACCACGGAACGCCCACTAAAGTAGCTGCAAGTTTGTCTATGGAAGGCCGCTCCAATCAAGAAGAAAAAATTAAATCTGGCGATCAAAAACATCTAATGTTTCAAAAAGTCTTTGCAACTTAAATGGTGCAGGATTATGGTCAAACATGTCTGAATAAAATACACAACACAGAGACTGAGGGGAAGCCATGACTTTATATGATTAAGAATTCAGTTATCTGATTTTCTCCATTTGTAAAAATTCTTTAAATCTCTAGGAATTATCTATGAATTTGATGAGGCACTTAGGCGCTAAGCTGATTAAGATCCAAATAATCGACGAACGATTAACTAATTTATCAGAAACAAACAAACACAGCTTGTCTCAGTTATGACCGAGGGCAGCTTACACAGACAAGCCGACGATAGTTTTAGCGGCATATCAGAAAAGTCCCTATTTTATATAGACTTCAAATTATTTCTTCTTAATTCCAAGGGTATTAAAAGAAGCCAAACTTTTCCTCCAACTTAGCAAGCACCTCATAGGGCAACAATTATCTTTTGGTTATCTTACTAAATTTTTGCGGGATTAAAATTCTAATCACGTTAACGCTGTATCCAAGCTAAATCTTCACTTTTAAAAGCAAGCAAACATTTGCTAAAACTGAATCATTGATAATCAATGTTCTGACTGCCAATGCCTTCGTACCTTACGCTTTTTTTTCCAGGGGAAAGGAGAGTGAGGACTCTCCTTTCAATACCGTGAGGGTGGACGTATGGCTGAATTGATTTATTCAGTAGTGTTGTCCAAAATTAAACCACTACATTCTATATTCTATGTAAGATTTAACACCTCCTCCCTGCTTCTGAAATGACACCATTTCCTCATGACCTCCTCCACTGACTTCGACTCTTAAGAACGGTTAGCTCCAGCGATATTTCAAATACATGAAATACGCAATAAACACGATAAAATTTAAAGCCTCTGCCGCTTTAACACATGAGGGTGGAAGTAGTCATTTCTCTTGGATATGTTAAACGAGGCTCGCCCGAGAATTTTTAGTTCGTGGATCTCTGTGAATTATGACGTTCTTCGCAGGGATAGTTTGACAAGGAGTTAGAAAGTGTTCAAGGCGTAAGGCTGATTTCTTACAGATGAATCAGGAAAAAAAATTCCCGGGAAAAATTCGTCTGAGAATAATGGAGCGGATGCACGTGAACTGAGCTCGTCGTAGAAAAATCACAGCCACGAGCAGACAAAACTACCAGTGCTGTTTAGTCAGAGCAATTGCTCATACGGTGTCTACCTCTTAGCTTATTGGCATAAGATGAGTTACACTCTTAAAATAAATCACAAAACAGCTTCATATGGCCGTTCCATTAAAGAAACCTGGTCAAAGTGAGCCCAAGAAAAAAAAGGTTTCAGCTTTGCAGTGGTGTATCCTGTTGTAGACATACCTTGTGCAAGAGGCGCAGAATATCATTTCGATTCTACTCTAAAAGCATCAGAAAATGGTTTTCTAATAATTAAAATGTCCAATTCATTACTTGCCTGTCGTAAAAATGACGTAAGATTCTGGACAGCACAACTTAGAGCGGCTTACCGCTATGGTATGGCTATGTCTGCTCAGCGATCATTTCACTCCGATAGTGAGATATTAGGAGTTATGCTTCGGACATTGGCTTTCAGTCTTGGCTCGATCTGAACTGAGCCGCTCCTCCGTCAAGAGTGCATTTCCGTTGCAAAAGAGCCACAGTCGCCAATGTTTGGTAGAAACACTTGAATCTTTCCGGTTCCCATTATATTTCTCCGTATACACGCAATCAAGAGATTGCAGTGACGAATACATGGCGCCAAAAAGGACTTTGTATGTAGCATAAAAACGGCAACACACCTTTACTGACACGCAAACGTATAGAATGCAATTTTCAGTTCTGATTTTCCGGAGACGAACCCGTCCTGCTGACCTGAACTAAACGCTTTGTATCCATAGAATAATTCAATTATGTGAAAACCCGTCAACCTGCTGAACCTGTGTAAGTACTGAGGATAACTGAGATTGCAGTCATCTTTGCTGCGTTCGGTAGTACTATGCATAATTTTGCCGATGTACTCTCAGCTTCTATTTATTTATTTATTTATTTATTTATTTGTGTACTTTATTTATACAGAAATTCCAGTTCAGCATAGCTGGTTTAAATGGAGATCTGTACAAAATAATATGAATAAATAATAAATTATAGAAATGAAAACAAAAAACAGGAACAAAAGAAATCATTCCAAGGGTTCATAAAGGTGAAAATTGACTGACATGATTTAGATATTTCTTGACTTTCAGTTTAAAACTAGTGAGATACTGATCATGGCGTAAGTTACGAGGAAGAGTGTTCCAGGATTTGGCGGCATTGTACTTAAAAGATGTTTGGAATTTAGTTGTCTTGGCAAGAGGCAGGCGGATAAGGTCTTTAATTCTAGTGTTATAGTTATGGATCTGGAAGTCGCGTCTAGTAGATATGCTGGAGCCAGGCTATTGATGCACTTATAGACCTGTATGCACTTGTGGTATTCTCTGTGGCATTGTAGGGATGGCCACTTCAGTGTTTGCTGTAAATCAGTATCGGTAGCCTTGCGACACGCAATTATTCCCGCAGCTCGCTTGAGAGGACGGTCGAGGTAGTTCTTGTTTCCCTGTTCGCAACCATCCCATACACAGCAGTAGTAATCGAATAATGGTAAAACCTTAGCATTAAACAGAGTAATGCATGCTTCTTTTGGGATGACTTTTCGGGCTCTACGTAGCATTCCAAGGCGGGATGAGATTTTGTTTCCGATATGTTCAATGTGTTCGTTCCATGTTAAGCATGGATCCAGAATGACACCCAGATATTTAAATTTGTATACCCTTTCAAGATCTTCGTCATTAACACTGACTGTAAATGAATGGACTGAGCTCAGCTTTTGGTGGGTTCTCATTAGCATAACTTTGGTCTTCGAGTGATTTAACATGAGACAGTTTTGGTTCAACCATCCGACAACGTGGTCGAGATCCTGGGACAGAGGTGCCTCAAAAGCTTGCACAGAACTGCTTTAAAAAAACAACAGGGTGTCGTCAGCGTACAGGTGAACTTTTTTACAGTACTTTGTTACCGACGGTAGATCGTTAATGTACATTATGAACAACAGAGGTCCTACGACAGACCCCTGGGGCACACCATATAATATGGGTTCAGCGTCAGATTGAATGCCATTGATGTTAACACTTTGGGTTCTATTTGCAAGATACGCTTTGAACCAATTCACTGAAGACTTACTTAGGCCAAAAACTGATACTTTCGTAAATAGTAAATTGTGATCGAGGGTGTCAAAAGCCTTAGATAGGTCCAGATATGCCAGGCTTGTGAGTTTTCCGTTGTCAGTATTGTGCAGAACAGTGTTTGTAATATCGATTAGGCTGGTAGCAGTAGAATGAAGTGGGCGGAAACCGGATTGATAAGAAGATAGGAGCTTGTGTTTTGGTAGGAAATTATACACCATTTCGTGAACTGCCTTTTTTTGAATCTTTGCAAAGACTGGCAGAACTGAGATTGGGCGATAATTGAAGGTATCAGATTTTGAACCAGACTTGAACACTGGAGTTACGATAGCATGCCTCCAGCTTGCGGGAATAGACCCCTCATTTATCGATCTATTCATAAGTATTGCTAGGGGCGTGGCAAGTGCGCTGGCACCATCCTTTACCGCCGACCGGTTAGCTCAGTTGGTAGAGCATCGGACTACCGTGCGGGAGGTCGCGGGTTCAAACCCCGGCCGGACCTACACTCAGAGTCTTTAAATAACTGAGGAGAAAGTGCTGCCATTGTAATAACATCTACAAATGGTTCGACTTTCTAGTCTTCTCGGATAAGGACGATAAATGGCAGGTCCCGTCTCACAACACTTGTTCCTATAATCTGTGGGACGTTAAAGAACTCACACACTGTTCGAAAAGAGTGGGGGACGTAGTCCCCGGTGTGGTGATCTATCTGCTGTATGGGTCGGATGGGGTGGGTGAGATCAATGATGGACTGATAGCGGCAGCCAGAGGCGCCTGTACAAGCTGACGTCCGATCTCACCACACAGAAAAAGCATTGTAAAGTCACACGTTTGTTGTGACTCTTCTCAAGATTCCTTTCCTTTCCTTTCCTATCCTTGAGAAGCCGTGCTGGGATATTTTGTAATCCAGTAGATTTGTTGCTTTTCAATTTCTTAAGTTCTTTAGCTACGAAGGATTCACTAACTTGAGAAAGCTTGAAGTTGCTAGGGGATCGATTTGCAGGTGGTCTGAGGGCCGATAATACAGAAATCATACGCTGTCTCAGGTTTGCAATTGCAGTAGAAAAGTACTCAGCAAAGCTCTGGGAGATCTTCTTAGGTTCTTGAATAACACCGCTGTCAGTCTCAAGTGACTCAATGGTTGACATCTTAGATTTGGAAGTAATGACGGATTTCAACGTTTTCCACAATTTGGACGAGTCTTCCTTATTTTCTTCAATCAAGTTGGAGTAGTAATCTTGTTTAGGATTTCTAATGAGGCGTGTTGTTTTATTTCGCAACTCTTTGTTTGTAACCCATTCTACAGTTGTCTTTTGCTTCTGCGCCCGTTTATGATGGAAATCGCGTTTTCGCATTTGTTCCCTTATCTCACACGTTAGCCATGGCAGACTTTCAGCGCGCACTCTCTTTGTGGCAAGAGGTGCGTGTTTATCAGCTGTTGCGTTAAGTGTTTCAGCAAATGCAGTCCACGCTTCGTCAACAGTCAAACTGGTGTCAACTTTCTCCCAGGAGGCCTCAGGCAAATCAGCAACAAAGTTTTCACTTGAGTAGCGTTTGAAGTTTCGGTATTGAATATTTTTGCCGGGGCTTCGTAGTTTTTTTGCTCGTCTTGTCAAAAATATCAGCGAATGATCGCTAATCGAGCACTGTACCACACCCGACTTGATGATTTTTCAGCATCATTTGTAAATGGTAGGTCAATTGTCGTAGAAGAGTGTTCGGAAATGTGGTCGAATTGGTACATATTTAGTAGTTGCATGAATTCTTTAGAGATTTTTGGCAATCTTTTAGGAAGTATTTCACAATTGAAGTCACCGAGTATAAGTGTCTCAACTCCTTCACTGGCTGATTGTTCCAGAACGTTGTCCAAGGTTAAGCATGCTTTAAACGCGTCAAAATCAGCGCTAGGTGGTTTGTAGAGCGAGCATATGAGGGTTTTCTTGAGGTTCGGGAGAGTTAACTCTAGCCAAACCGTTTCAATGTCTTGAATAGAAAGATCTGATCGTTGCCTAGCCATGAACTTCGTGCTGGATGATATATGGCAGAGCCGCCACCCCTTTGCGAGTCGTCACGATCTCTTCTTATGATGTTATAACCATCAATATGGAGCTCAGTATCAGACTAGGTGGAATTTAGCCAGGTTTCGCTGAGACACACCACGTCAAATGGATTGTCCGCCATGAGGATTTTGAATCCATCGAGGTGTTTGTTTTGAGGCCAGGAGAGTTCAGTACTGAGTATGTCCATCCTGGATTAGGGCAAATGTCACCGATAGAAAGAGTAGAGAAGCCAAAGACCAGTATTGCACGAGTCTGGACAGTTTGGCAAGTTTCATCGAGGCAGATATCTCGGTTGTCTTATTCTCCGCTTTCAGTAGTGTTGAAGATAATTGTGGTGTGGATGTTTTACCAGCATAAAAACTGCTTGAGATATTATTCAGATCGTTGGAGGCAATCTGAGGCGATAGCCCTCTGAGTAGAATGTAACTAATGCAGAAAATATACAATCTTTGCCACCCGCGATTCTTGCGTGGCACTGCCGCCATCTTGTTCTTGTTCTTGCGTGGCACCGCCGCCATCTTGTTCTTGTTCTTCTACTTCTTCTTGTTCATTTTGTCTGGTTTTCTTTCACAGAAGCTCCCGTCTATTTATAACTAGTTAATGTACGCATTATTAAATCTGCATCATGTTAATGAATAGTTGGCAGACAGTATAACTGTAATACACTGTTTTTTTTTTATAAGAACGTCTAATTATGGAGCTGAGGCTCGGACGTTCTTATTTTTTTCGCGATTTGAGCCTGAAAACGTTCTTAATGTGTTTTTAAATTACATGGTATAAAACGAACACGATGTCGCGCCAACCAACTGCTGGTAAATTTAGGTTTACAAAAAGCATTGAACATAGAGGTTCACAACGCGACATATTAAGTCACCAGATTTTGCAGTAAAAATGCAGAAAAGTTCATGCGTACATAGCATACTACCCATTAAAAAAAATATATATATAAGACTCTCAGCCTGGGTTATGTTCTAAACACGTTCTTAAAATTTGGGTTAATCTCAGTCTCAACGTTCTTATAAATAAGGTTCCTATAAAAAAAAGAAATAGAGTGTATGAGAATTGTGTGCCGAACTACGGTCCCTAAGAAGTAATACGCAATAGAAGTTAAAGTAACATTATAAGTGCTACAGTTACAACGCACCTGTCAATGTAAGCCGCAGGGGGGGGGGGGGGGGGGGAGGCCGGGCATAGGCGGGGGATTTGACCTCGCATCATTTTTTCTGTCCAAATGACCAACCCCAAGAATGCTATTATTGTTCAAAAGAGTACAGATTCCCCACTAACGGTTAAAGTCAAATGTCTCGACCCACAGGCCGCAATGATCAAAAGCCCCTGCCACCACCTATGCCCGGCCAACCCGTCCCCCCCTCCCCCCCTGCAGCTTAACATTGATAGGTGCATAACATAGCAAACAAAAAACAAGTCATGTGGTATAAATAGAAAACAACATCTGAGTCTCCTTACGTTCTTGCTCAAATAAGTTACTTCATGTCCCGAGATCTAAGCTAAAGTGTTATGGTGATCGAAGATTCTCCATTGCAACACCCAAATAATGGAATAGCATTCCAGCTTTTTTAAGGAATGCCAATTCCTTAAATTCCTTTAAGAAACAATTTAAGACATATCTATTTCACCAGGCTTTTCCTAAATTGTAAAATAGATTTCTATTTTTATATTTATTAATGTAGTTACATAAGTGGATATATCTATAGGTTTGGATATTTATTTGTTATTCTTGTTATTATTAGTATTACTATTCATACGCTTATTGTTGTAATTTTTAAACTGTATCTTAATATATTTTAGCAGTATTGTAAAGCGCCTAGAACAGTTATTGATATAGAAGCTATAGAAATAAAGTTTATTATTATTATTATTATTATCATTATTATTATGAGTATAGACCACTTATAAAAGAATTTTATACGCCTATGGCAAGTCTCGCAATCTATCAGTAACAATTAAAATTTTCAGTTTTCAGTTTTCAAGAAATTGGCTTGCAGTTTGAAGAAACACAAGGAAGTAGAAAATTCCACCAGCTAATTTTTTACTTGAAAAACGTTTCAGTCTTTCCGTCAGTCAAAGTGTGTTCTTTTAAAGGAGTTTGTACAGGATCCAAGTGTTGTCGTAGAGTATCGAGCTAAGCACTGACTTCAATTAACGTTCCCTCAACGTATATAATTCCGGCGCCACATTATTCAAGATGTGACTGATCATCATGTGAATAGACCTTTTCACGGAAATAGTGGTTTTTTTCTGACAGTCGCTGAAACAATCTTTTTTTACTGTGCACCACGCCTCACGAAAAAACGAATGCATTGTGAGGCCAGGCCTGATCAGAATACTCTGCGCTAAAAATAGGACCTTTTTAAAGACCTTGTGAAATCGATCTAGACATATTTGAAAGAGAAATCAGTTGAGGATGCTTCAGCTGCAGGTAAATTCTAAAGTTTGAAAGGCATGATGTTAGGGTTAATTTTTTCGCAAAAACAGGAATTCACCGGGAATTTGCATTCGCGTTGTAGACCGGCAGTCTAAATGTCCCGTCCAATGAGTTTCGTCGTACCAACGGAAATTTCAGTGTGTCATCTCTATAAACTTGGATGCGTCCATCCATCAACTCAGTCATTTAAAAGCCATCATACTCTAGATCTCATCGACAGATTTGCTCTTTGAATGATAAACATCGCTGAGAATTTTATCATCAAAAGGCAGAGGCTCGTGAAATGGGACTCCTATGCCAAGTATTTAGCGGGAGTACCCGCTTATCTCGATCGATGTAGTTATGCGATTCCCAAAAACCGTTTGATGATTTAGCATGAAACTGGATTATATTTTCAGTATTTAGCATTTGAAATATCGTTGAGTTTTAGGCTCTCCAGTCTGCAAATGAGTATATGCAAAATATTATACATATCTTGACGGTTTGGCGCTCTAACTCACGCCTCCACTACAGATATTCCATGGAATATCCTCGAAAGTATTCAATCACATTTACCATGCCTTCAGGAAATGGCGGTGAACACATCCAAAACAGTGCTTTCGTGTTTTTCAGTCAAACTTGATAATTCTAGGTAATTGTAAATAATATGTTTGCATGGCGCTCGGTTCGCTTGCCAATCTGGGGTGAATCTTGCGCTGGATGATATCTATGACAAATATCGATTTGCTTTGTGGTTTGTTACCCAACCAGGTAATAAAACACTTATCTTTTATAGAAGGCCGACCAGAAATCTGGAAAGTAACGAAGCCTCTATCGAGTGTATTTCTGACTAATTGACCGAAAATTCGCGTTTTGTAAACAAAAAGGACAGTTTGTTTGCATATGCGTATTTTTCAGTCGAATCAAATGATATTAAGTTTTGCTCAAAAACGCCGAGAATATGTTTATAAAGTTACACACAGGATACATTATCTCTTGTATGTTGTCATGTTATAAAGACAACATTATATTTCACTATCTATCTTTGTAAACTGTAGTAAGACCGAATAAAATGGTTGATGACAATCTGTTCAAGGAACCTTCAGAGTGAAGGAACCTAAATACTAGGTTACCTCCTCAGAGAAAGAAACGCAAGTTCAACGGGGCAGCTACAGCTGAACTTACCAGTAGATCTCATTGATTAGAAAAATAATACTTCACGGCACTCCAAAACACAATTAACAAACCAATAACTCTAGTGCTGGCTGAGTAGCTAAGTTATTAAAAAATGAAAGAGTCACCCACTCCTACGAGCGAACCAAACATCATTAGCAACTTACCGTAACCTCTCGCAGACGAAAACTGAACTGAAGCTGTCCAAGTTATCTTTCAATCCGTTGTATTAAGTTATCATATAACATGTTGACCATCCCAAATAAGAATTGTTTCCAAACTGACTGTCCGTCGTGAAAGGGAAAATGTAAATTACGAAGTTTTCCACCGATCAAATGTCGTTATGTAAAAGTAATTAAACAGAACAATGGCTGACGGACACAGACACAAATCCAACTGCAAACAGTTGAACTATGGAATGCGCAAACACCACTGGAGTACTGAGGAACCCAAGGTATTTATGAAACAAAAGAGCTTGACACGTGTTCTTTGTCAATTAATTTTCATAATTGAAAATGGTAATACAGCTTTCTCATTTGAAAGGTCCAATTACACCGTGGTACAGACTCCTGTGGGAACATAACTTCCCAGGTTGGCGAACATAATTTCAGTGACTAGCTGAAACGTGAGAGTGAAGTCCAGTAGGCCCTACGCACTACCGTGCATAGCTTCCAAAGCCGAAGTATCACTAAAAACACTCGTCATTTCTTGAATAGTTTTTGATGATGGAGAGTGTTTGCTTGTGATATCACATTCGTTTGATTTATTTTCTCTGCGGACAATGCTGGTGATCCTGTTTAAAACGATAAAAAACACTTGTGCGCAACGGGGGGTTTTACACTGGGAAAATATTGTGCGATAATTCGTCCGTGTCTCATCTTATGTCTCAAAACCACTTCAACAGTAATTCTTACCGAGAGGAAATAGCAATCTCCATTCCGTATAGCGGAGGGCAGGGAGGGCAGTGGAAACACATGACCACTCCTCCCCAGTCCTTTCGTGTGCGTGTAGCGGCACCGCCGCCAAATTACAAGTAACTAACCCCTCAACATCACTATCTACTGAATCAAATATTCAGATTATGAGAACAATGAAAGCATCACTTAAGATGAAATGTCTTCATTTTAACAAATTATTCCATATACTGCCCTGATAAATGCAGAGAAGTCAGTGATGAGAATATGCTTTTGATTTCAGATCAAAGATGAAACGCCGAAGTTTAAGACAGACTTATGTATCTTACCTGAGGAGCGGGGTACACCAAACAGTTTCAAGCAATTTTGCCTGCAACACCCATATGATTAAAAAGCCTCCAAACTGACAAATTTACAACCACAAATGAGCAGAAAACACTAAAACACTTGAACAGTTTACCATGCATGCCCCTGGCCCTGAATGAGGCTGCGGATAGCCTACGTGGGTGGCGGGATTGTTAGCGCATGCTCCGGAAGGTTGAACCACCAAGACAACGGAGTGAAGGCGAAATGAAATTTATCCTTCTTGGATCTACCCCCAAACTCAGTTTTTATGCTACGTCAGGCAGTGAGGGAATGGAATGATGAAACAGCAAGGTGGAAGAAATCGAGAAAACTGAGTACTTTTGGAGACCAATGAGCAAGGCAAGGGGTAGTATTAGCACATGGAAATTCTGGTAATCCTGTAGCTCTTCCCGACCTATTTTAATTGGCCCCTATGGCCTGCAGCTTCTATCATCAGAGCTGGGGGTATTGTCCGTGTTGTATCATCAATCACGTTCTCCAAAAATAGGCCGCAGACGCGTCTGGAAAGCTACAGGCTAGGCTCTTTGCAAATTTCGCAGTTGAAATCGATCTTGTCTCCTTTGAGGTCTAGAGCTCAAGGAGATCGGTCCCCCATCATCATCATCACTATCATCATTTCTTTTATTTAAATGTTTATTGGTTCAGATCGATAAGTATGAAAACTTAATAATGAAAATAATGTAAATCATTGTTTTGTGGTAACTGCTGATATCAATAGAGACGTGGGATTCTGATGCAAACGCAAATGCAAGGTCCGGAGCATTCCTTCTCACATTTGCATTATGCCTTGCTGAGGTGCAACTTTGTTATCAAAATGTAATAAACGGAACGGGATAAATGATAATTCGTTTGAAAACACAAATCTTTTAATCGTCGAAACCACACGCGCTTGAAACAACACTCGAAAAAACACACTCGAAAACCTCGAAACTTACTGACATTGCTCGTCTTTTTTCGCAGTAAAACTAACTGAACACGTAACCAAAACTGTCTACTGTGGGCTGGATAATTGTTTTCACATCTGCACATCCAGGTATCAAAAGTGATTTATCAAGTGCCTGGTTATGTACACGAGCTACAAATGTTCAAGTAACACAACGACTGAGTATAAATGATAAACGAAGTCTTTATTTCTATAATTGGGCTTCAGATTGACCGTGTTTGCAATAACTACATATTGAAGCTGAAATTTACAGTAGCTGGAATACTTTATCGATTACGTATGAAGAATTTGCCATGATTACAATGCTGAGCTGTCTCTTCCGTCGATCTTCCCAGTGTAGAGGGAAGAGGCCTTTTCACTTAAGGGAGACCGCAAACACTTACATGGCATTAGAGATGGGTATTTGTTCAGAATGCTTTGACTTGATATGATTCAGTAGTCCTCTATACCGCACAAAATTTCTGCCACAATATCGGCATTTATGAACAGTATCTTCATTTTCGTGTAGTTTTACATGTTTCTTCATGTTACTCGGATCACTGAACGACTTGTCGCACACCTTGCAGCGGAGTGGCTTGAATCCAGTATGCGTGCGCTTGTGAATTTTTAACACGTATTTTCGGCAGTACACCTTGCCACAATACTCGCACTTGAAACCCTGGTTACGAGGTGCAACCTGAGTAGAATTTGTAGATTGCTGTGCAAAGTAAGAAAGCATGCGCGGATAGGCGGTGTAGCGGTACATTGGGTCCACTAAGAACGCGGGCTCATGACAACGCCGAATGACGTTCTTATTTGGTGCGTAAGCCATAGATGGCGTAGAATAGCAATAATGACATGGCAGATGTTGCCCGAAGGAAACATGATCTGTTTGTGTTCTGTGAAGGACGTGATATGACCCCAAACGGGTGAGATTGGCTTGGGTTTCAAAAGCACTAAGTTGCTTCAGAGTAGATGCGTTTGAGGTATTTTCTTTACTGCCTTCCATTTCAGTTTCATTTGATGCATTTATCTCTTCATATCTGGTGAATTTTTTACGCTGTTTTGGGATGCTGTTGCTGATGTCACGATCTCGACAGGTGCATTCTTGGGCCGCACGTGAAGAGCGTTTTATATGCTGCGTTTCATGGGTGGTTACGGTAAAGTATCCATTGGTGACAGCATTCTCAGGTACACTGATATTGAGAGAGTCGTTTAACGGCAAATCTTCACCTTGAAAATTGCATCTTGGCTCGTCAGCTGTCCTGCCTCGCATGAAACTCTCGTCAGTTGGTGAAGTATGGCCTGACGAGTAATCGTCGGGAAAACAGTTTATAAATTCCTCTTCCTCTTGTTTGACGTGCAGCTCTTTGTCGACGCCTTCCATGGACATTTCCCTTTCTTCATCCTCAGCCAGAGGTCGTCGATTCTTGACTGAACCTTTTCTCTCCATATTTTCGCGATAAAGATGCCTTCGAAGGTAATGTTCATTGCCCTGGAATTTTTTCCTAAATTCCTGTTTGTGGTATTCAGCTAGTGACTGAGGCTCTCTGCGAGCAAATTTGTGAAAATGAGGGCGAGGGAAGCTTGAAATGAGTCTGGCAAGTCTGGAATTGGACAAGACACGACTATGACCAAGTGTAACCGAAAATTGAGGGTTCAGCTTGGGGGCAGTGTCGCCGGTTGAACGTAAACTCTGTTGTTGCCTAGAGGTTTGCTTTGGTCCAATCTCCATGTCGTCATGCTCGATCTCTCTCATTTCCGTGCTTCGTCGGCCAGCATAAGTGGTTGATAAATCATCATTGGATGCTTTATCAATTAAATTACAATCCAAGGTATCGTTTGAGCTTGTTCTTGAACCCAGTCCTTCACAGCCAAAGGTATTGTGGACAGCAAGGGCCCGCGGGTATTGGAAGCTTTTCTGACAATGTTGGCAGGTTTGCTGACGCTCTGGAAAAGAAAGATATGTAAATACATGCATAATTCTTTAAGAAAATAAATAAATAAATAAAAATTAAAGTTAAAAGCTTGGCAAAACGCGTGTTTAACGCTTGTAGACTCGCCTCAACTTAAATAGGCCTGACAAACCTCGGCCTATTAAGCCAAAATTCAATTTTTATCAAAACAAACAAAAAGTAGCGGAATTGTACATTTTCATGATTATCTCTGATCAAAAATGTTATCCTCAGAAAAAAAAGTCAAGCGGGAGAGACAGCAAGCGCCATGTCTATGTTCGACAAATTCATCGCAAGTGGTGTTGTAAGGAAGCAAGTTCAAGTTAGAAGGTTGCAGCAAATCTCTAGAGACAGAGGTGCACAAAGAGAGCTAATGAACACTCAAACACAAACCTTTCTCTTCTGTCATTTTTGTTACTACTTGGCTAATTTGGTAACCCATCGATATATTTACTCTTAATTAATTCTTTGTCTCCATAAATGTCCAATTGACAAGGTGACTGATAATACACGAGGGGGAAATACTGGAAATACTGTTACTGGCACCAACTTTCAAAATTTCTTTTTACTTTTTTACTCTCTGTTTTATTTGGGATAATATTTAAACCATATGCTTTACTCAATTTACTCAATTCTTTTATAATAACTGCGAGACTCTTTCCGCGGGATCGCAAAAGAAGCCAACGTCAAGGATTTCAAATCTGAATTTCCCTTAAATACAAAAGTGACAGAAATATCAGTATTGAAGTGAAAAGCGGGCATTGTATTATTTTTGGGACTAAAGTAAATCGAAAAGTCAAAGAAAATAATAGTAATTTCAGTTCACTGATGAAACCTAGAAATAAAAATCTAAGATATATCTAGTTTTTGAGTCTAAGTTTTAACAAGGCAGCATCGAAAACGTTCGATGACTTTGCCTATTTCTTCCGATTTTCATCCATGATTTCTTCCATGAAATCTTCGTCGTCCTAAGAGGTGTTTTATTTGAGTGTTCCTCTTTTGTCTTTTCACTCGAAGTGATTCAGCTGTCGCATGATTTCGGCAAAATCAAACCTCAACTCTGTGGTGGTTCTAATGAGATGTAAACTTGAAAGTGCTATCAGTTATTCAGTTTGCAACTGAATACAAGTTACTGTTTTCTTGGCTGATAGAAGTCCAGTAATAGTTAAATGCTTTTATTTCGTTTGAGAAAAGGTGTATGTTGTTATTTGAGTGTTAACGCAAAATGGACGACGCAGTTAAAAAAATTGAGTCAACTTATTTTTTCATTGAACGTACTAGAGAGGCTTCGCAAACTCTTAAGCACCAGCCAAAAAAGGAGCCAAAAGAAAGTAAATGAAATGGAAAATGATCTTTTTCATATCACAACACACAGACTGAACATCTGTTATGTCACTGTTGTTTCCAAGTCACCTAGCCATTCATGGTCAGCGGTAGATGGACTGCTGTGCGGTAGGTCGGGGGTTCAAGCCCCGGTCGGACCAACACTCAGGGTCTTTAAATAACTGAGAAGAAAGTGCTACCTTTGTAATGACATCTGCAAATGGTTAAACTTTCTAGTCTTCTCGGATAAGGACGATAAAACTGGAGGTCCCGTCTTACAGTACTGGTGTGGGACGTTAAAGAACCCACACACTGATCGGAAAGAGTAGGGGACGTAGTCCCGGGTGTGATTGTCTATAGCTTGTTCTGTTCTGGGGGCACCTGTGTTGATCCTACAAAGACTACAAACTGCGTGGCTGCAATTTACGCCTAAAAAAGCAGTCTGGCAAAGTCCCTCAAAAAGTGTTGTAAAGCGCTTTGAGCCCTTTGGATGAAAGCGCTATATAAATCCTCATTATTCATGATAGGTGAACAAAACAGAGTTGCACACAGACCTTTAAATTCTGCCTCAAGGCTTCGATAAATTATTCCAAATTGTTGCTCTAAGGATGGAGTTGGCCATACGCGTAACTCCTCGCCGTCTAAGATGCCACGTGTGGACCTGAAGAAGACTTGATCCTGTGATGTACAAATCGCTTCCATGTTCTGTTCTTCTTCAAAGCATGCAGGATTTACCTCCCTCATCCATGAAAAGTCGCCATGCAAAATATCATACTCGGTAACTGAATCGTCTCCATCTGTGGCCTGCAAACCAACAACTACATTTTAGAACAGTGACACTAAGGAAGGGGAGCGATATTTTGAACGGTGGGCTTGGGCAGGGAGAGAAATAAATTCTTAAGTTTTGTTTGTTCTCAAAACGTGGAGTTTGAGTCTGTAGACGATTTTGGGATTTTAGTCAGACGTAGGCAAATGAGTGCTTGTTTTCACCTAAAGTACGCTTTTCCCAACTTTTTTCCCATTGTTCGTTGTCACAAAACGTGTGGATAACTGAACATTTTTAACGACACTTACCCAAGTCTTCCATGATAATTTTAAATAAACTCGGTTTCTAACAGATATAATGGGTTTCCACGGTCACCAGTTCCACTACCGTCTCAGCTCCACTGATAAATTTTAATTTAACAAGCTGAATTTTTTTTGCGTCATTAATATTGCATTTCTACAGCCTTTTGAAAAGTGTATAGTGTCTTACCATTTCTGAAAGATTCAACACGAATACAGCTTTGTTGCAGTATAAGCTTATAGTTGAAGGCCAACCCTTCTCAAACAAGAAGCCTCTTATCAACGACAGATGATTCTTCGTATATTAATTTGTTGATGGTCACAACAACGCTGGTACAGTCTCAAGATCAAAATATCAACACTCATTAGTGGCAAACAGAAACCTTACTACTCAGAGAATTTGGTAACGTAATGATATATTCACTCTTAACTAATTCTCTGTCTCCATAAATGTCCTGTTGAGAAGGTACTGATAATACACGAGGGGGACGGAAATACGGTCTGCCCAACCCACCCCCCCCCCTCCTATTTTTCTGTTTTTTGTTAATGTAGTTGAAACTCCTGAATTCAAACCATTTAGTCATTTTTCTCGTGGTCAAAATCTAAAGAGGTCCCTCCTGTAAGAATTGTTTCCTCCCTAAAGTAGAATATTCTTCTCGCTTTTAAAACAAAAGCCCATTTGAACATTATGTTTTTCCTTGATCCTCTAGCAGTTTAATATTTGTTTTATTTAAGAGGTTGTAATTTAGTGGCGTGTACATGGTGTTGGACTTCAAAGCGTTTCGTCCGAAAGACAAATGATCATATATACAGTCATCTATCTTGGATATGGCCTAAATGCTGCCCACTTGAATACTGCATTGTTCTCTCATGAAACGTTTTTATATATTGTTAGCGAGGTCCGTCAGCTGATGTGCTATCACTGTTTGCCAAATGTTCGATTCTCAAACAAGATCTTTCAACTGTCAAAAAAATTTATTTGAAGTTTTAACAACAGTCCTTCAGTTGCAGCGTATCGGGGAGGAAATAGTAAGGGGGGCAAAACAAAGGGAAGCGTCTTGCCTGCCTTGTTTTCTTCTGTTTTATCTATGTTACAAATCGTTTTATTAGTTAATTTCTCCTGTATTTTTCTTATTGTAATTTTTGGTTCACTCTTTCTTTTCCATGCTGTTCCAATGAACAGTTTTGACTGCACTGATAAGGCTGCACGCTGTGCTTGAGGTATCAGGTCAGGTTGGTAAACTTCACCGGCTAGATTTCAGCAAATTTGCAGCCGTCTTGGCGCGCGGTGAATCTCCAGCCATTTCACCACGAAACCATATCAGGCTCTTTACATTCAAATGTTCTTTGCAGCTATTACGCCGTGTTATGAGAACTGCCCATATGTTGTGAAGTTGTATTGAGTGTGCTAGCTATTAAACATGACACAGAACTCATTAACACATCGCAAATAGACTTCCATTTAACACAGAGCTTTGGCTTCAAACGAAATGTGTTAATGTGGTTAGTTACAGAATATGGAAAAGAAGACCTAACTCTTCCCTTTCTCACGCAATAGTCAGTTAGGTCAATTATTCATGATTAATTGTCGTATTCAAAAAAATTCTAACGACTGGTCGTGAAGGGGAAAAAAGAGAACTTATCACAACATCAGACTCCTTGAGTAAATAACGCAACTTAAGTGGTCCTATTCAATGCAAGGCGTACTTAGTCGAGAGCTGTTTACTTTTTGTGCTATTTGTGATAAGTGTCCTCAGAGTTGAAAACGAGGCGATCGATTAAAATTTAGCTCAAACCAGACGTCGAACAGGAAATGACTGCGACAAACTGATCATAATTCGGTTTTTCAGCTATTTCCTTATTCATGATGTTTTCTTACAAGTTAGTATTAGCTGAATTTTTCTTGAGGACCTGTGTTTTACATTGGTTTGGTGGAAAATTGTGCCTTAATGTTACAGGGAAACGTTAGACGACCTGGCGGAATTCGGTTGTTCTACCTGAACACAAGAACAATATTACACAACAAAGTGAAATCCAAAAGAACTTGTGCACGCCCCTGTTCTGTTTACTTTGCTTGTTTTCATTTCAATGGAAACTTTGCTTCACAGCATTTGCTAGGCCTTCATAAAACTGATTGAAATTCTCTCAGTTTAGTTGACTGATAATCACTGATTTGAAGTTTTTTTCAACTCAGCATGAACGTTATTGTTGTACTTTGTATTCGTTCTTTTATTGCATGATTAACTCTTTAACAGCAGAGATAGAATTTAGGTCGATTTGTCGTTTGGAAACGAACAATGCTTTCCTGGGGTACTTATGATTTTTGAAGTCGGATGAAACTGGAAATACGGACCATTCAAATATAAAAGCTATTACTGAGCAGTCCTTTCTTGTAATTCTTTTTATCAAGCTTCAAAGGCATCCTTCCACAGTCCAAAGTGAGGATCACTTTACTGTGGTGCTGTTTCAAATGCTCTCTTTCATGATGTCTCACACTTTTGAGTCCGGGGATCGGAAATTGTTAAGTGCAGCCATTCAACTGAAAGCTACTGAGCAGTACTTTCCTGTGGTGCTGTTTATTATGCCGTGTAAGGTGGTTCTACCGTTTGACTCCGTGGATAACATCGTAAAGTGCAAGTCGCCATTCACCTGAAAGCGACTGAGCAGCAATTTGCTATGGTGATGCTTATTATGATGCACTGTGTGAAATCCAAAAGTGACGCGTTACTTGAAAGCTGCTGAGTAGCTCTTAACTGTGGTACTGTTTAAGGTTGTTCTCATGTTCGTCATTGTAGGTAAGAAATATTCCTAAGTGTGGGCATTCAAATATGAACCATCGAGCAGTACTTCCTTGTGATGCTGTTTATCATCTCGGTTTAGTGTTTGAGTCTGTGCCGGATGTACAACCATTCAAATAAAAAGAACACTAATATCAACTAATACTAGTAAAACTCTCACAGCTACTAAGGCTTTTAACTATTGGTACGGAAGAGAACAGATTCAGCTCAAAGCTGTCTAAAATATTGTGGGTTTCAATGATACCAATACTGCCTCTTTATTAAAATCCAAAACGAGAGCGTTCACGATTTATAGACAACAAACAGTTGTTATCCCATCACTGGATTTTGAATTTCAAGCTCTTTTTGTCGGTGCCATTTATTGCAGATGAAGAACAAAATTCTCTACTTAAGCTTTTTGCCGGTGTATACTTCGTATCAAAATCTGAGAGCGTTTACAGCAAACAGCAGTCAGCGTAAGGAGTCTGCTGCTAAACAGGTCTGAACATTAGTTTCAACGATTAGTACAGAAAAATATGCAAAATTGGTTGAAATAACCATCCGCCCTGATTTTCTAACTAGGAAAGCCATCTAGAGGGAGAGCGTAATGAGTGGAGGGAGGAAGAGTATGTCTTCTTAATATAGCTAACAATACTACTCGTTCCTTGGGAGCTCCTAGATTCAGCAAAATTCAATTTCGTGATCAGAGATACGAGGAGACTGCTGCATGACTACCTGTGCAGCAATTCAGAAAATACATCAGAGAAAAATTGGAGAAAAAACGAACCGACAGTGTGAAAATTCAATCTTTCTTCTCCAGATTAAACCATAGTTGGTTATTTTTCAGAATTTCAGTGCTATTAGCATAAGTCCCTCAATTAAGGTCATTGATCATTTTCGAAACTAGCTGTGTCTATCTGTGTAATATTGTTCGTTTTAAGAGGAATTTATTGATCCTTTAATTGCATTTATCTCTTGAATCTTTTTCTAGATTTAAGGAAAAGCCCGTAAAATATATTTATTTTTTTAACTATGAAGTTGAATTGACCTCCTCCTTCGATTTCTTCGTTATTTGGTTCGAGGCTCACGGCACTCTCTTCTGGTTAAATAAAATTTGTAGTGAATTACCCATTTCTTGATAAGAAAGAAAACCGGAGTTCGTTTGCTTTAAAATGCTCAGCAGCTCGCAGGAACTGCTTTCTGACATGGCCTGATAATTCGGACCAGTTCACTGAAAATTTGTTTCTTGTCCTGAACTTAATAAAGGTTGTCGTTGTCTGACTCCGCTTTGATTCATTTTGCTTTTCATCGCTTCATCGTTTTTCGTGGAGGACTTTTCTCCGTTTTTTTTTTGTGGCTTCTTTATCAGTGTCTCACTTAGCTGCTATAAGATTTCTCCTCGTAGGATAAAAACTACTTGGAAAGTTAAAATCAGTAACACTTTGAGCAAAAGAAAATTAGTGGCCACGTTGTTCGGTCTAGTTGAATTTCTTCTCCGCCATGGAAGCCATTAAAATTGACCGGAAGAATGTGGTACGCCGTGTAGATTTTTGCGGAATCGATGTTCGAATTCGTTCCATTTTATACAGTTCCAAAGGAATATAAATCTCACCAAAACACCCCTGCAAATCACTGTTACTGAGTCCCGACCGTAATTTGTCCATTATGGGGGTCATGTTGAAATAATTATACCGCAACTTATTCCAATAACTTTGGATAAAATTTCCGCTATACATGAAACTTTGTATTCTATGCATAGGAGCTACGTCTGTAAAGTTTATGGACGTATATTTATTATACCTGTTAAAAGCATGAAAGCACCACAGCTGACTGTCTTGTTACATTGATTCCCAGGTCAGAGCTAGCTTCGTTTGTCTTGGTGAAACTATAGTTAACATGTGCCATATTTTTTTTAACAAGTCGCGATACAACTTACCTCAAATGGAATCGAAGACGTATTTAAATCTTGAACTCTTTTAATTAACTTGGTGAAATCTCCTGGGAAAGGACCGAAAAAAGTGTTTTCGGCGATAAAACTCTTTGCCCACGCTCGACATTCGTGCTTCGTTGTAATGAGTTTTGACATAACGTGTTCTTTTCTCAGAAAAAATGGAAACTGCTTTGCTCGGATTCTTAAGATATTTTTGGGTTGCTTTGTTGGTGTTGAAAAAGCCACTGATGAGGAAAAAAGAAATGATCTCATTCCCTGGGCAAAGAAAGGTCGCACTTGAGTTCACAGAGGACAGAGGAGAAACGACATTATGATGATACTCAGTATGTTTTTATTTTGGTGTCCGAGTGTGGGAACGCGTGCCTGCTTGGCATCTGTTGATTTAATAGCTTTTAGTCTTTTAATACATTGTTTAGATAAAATACCTTTGTTATTCATTTCTTTTAAAGTATCTATCATTGCCACTAGAAGCTTTTAAATACATGTCGAAAATAGACATCTGTGAAACCCCAATGAAACAAGCCAAACCTTACAGTCGCTAATTAAAGCATATTGGAACCAGCTTTCCGCTGTAAGGGGTACCTTATTGAAGATCGCTTTTGTTTCTATCTCATTCAAACCTTTTTTTTCAATTATTTCCTGGATTTAGGATATCTTATAACATTTACAATCCATATGTTTAAATTCCCATATTGGAAATGTTCCTCACATTTCAACTTTCCCATGAGCTTTAATATATTTGATTAAAAATGAGCAAACGAATTATAGAATTTTGTGCCTGATTACAGTGCTTCCTTATTTCTCTCTTTTCTAATTTATTTTCATTTTTTTGTTATTTGTTTATTTTTTAATAAAAAAAAAAACTGAGACGAGAAGTGTTTCTTCGATCAGTAGCTTTACATTTGCGCATTTCCTTGAAAACTAATCTTTTAAAGCCAGCCGGTCAGGCGCGAGTCACGATTTATCGTAATTTGTCGGGAAGGTTCGTGTGAATTCGTCAATCCGTTCGCCCCAGGTAAATTGATCACGCTGCTGATAGTGACAAGTCAGGTATTCTATTGCTGTTGTATAGATAATCACGATATGAAGATACATGTTAACAAAATTAATAATAGAAATGAAAAATAGTTATAACAATAAAAAACCTACACAGCTGATCAACAAAAACTCGAATAAAGCAGGGATTTTAATTGGTAATTAAAAAATAAGTTAAGACAGGTGGTATTAGATCCAAGTTTTAGTGGAAGAAAAACTTGGAAGATCTTCTCCATTCCTCATAAAACCCTTTTCTCTACGTGTCTTAAAAACTGAAAAACCGAAATGTCTTAGAGACAGCAGGGCCCAGTGCGTGAGGATATATTTTTTTCACGCTTTTAGAAACTGAATCAGCGGATTTGCATACGTCAAATGGTTTTCTTATAGATAAAAGGAAGCGAATGTTTGAGGATGGAGAACAATTTCCTTTTCATGTCTGACGTATCTAAATAATACTAGTAGCAATTAAATCGCTTAACACTTAAATTTGTGGAGAACTGAGAGAATCTCAGTTCTCGCTGAATGGTCCTTCTCGTCCTTCTCGTGGGAATTTGCCTTTGATCCCTTTTTCTCGTGAATACATCGCTGAACTTCTCATTCTTGATTTTCGTCATATCCCTGAGGAAATCGGGGCCTTCCCTGAAGACCGGAAAGCCTGTGAGAGACCGTCATGACCGCTAAGCGTCGCCATCCAGAGAAAGACTCATAAGTCCCGGGGAAGGCAGTACTCCTTGGAATTCTTGGTAAGGGTGTACGCCTGATTCTCCGTTTCCTGACCCTATTTCAGACCAAAACATGCTATTTCCACACCCTTTTTCAGACCTGACCTCTAAAATCCATACCCGTTTTCAGACCTAACTTTGTGGTTTTATTTAGGGGAGACTCCAACACTCCACCTAATAATAAGCCAAAGTTATGAGTTTGCGGCGGAGAGAAGTTCTCCGGAGACAACTTCTGGCTTTTTTTGTCTTCAACACCAATGGATGGATATATGTGTTGTGGACCACTATCCCGACAATTTCATACCTAGTCTCTCGCGGCCAACACAGGTAACGCCTGGCAACAAATGGTTTTTTACGCAGAACTTGCACTATTTGTAAATATTTCATCCAAGCTTTAAGTCTTTTCACTGTCGCAAATGACCTAGAAACTTTTTCTGTACAATAAAAAAATGGCAGAAGGTTCTTCGCCGGGGCGCGACGTTGTTGATGTAACTGGTAAGAGTAGCCAGGCTCGTTGCAAGAAGTGACGATTGTTAGTCAGCTTATATAAGTAAAATAAGCTCAAATCTGATTTATTTTTCACTTGTTTGGTAAAATCAGATGTCCCTCCTTTGGAAGATATGTCAGAACTGATTAATCAGGTGAACAAGTTACGAGATGAATTGGAAGTTTCACCAAGAAGTTCTACAGTGGAGTCGTCGACAAAATACGAGGAGACGCTTACAACTAAGACGCAGAACTCTTCATCACAGGTATTACAGCAACTACAATTCCACACCTTCACAGCAGTTCACATCCCCACCGGGGATGAACAGTTATTCAATTGATTTGCCTGATATTTCTAACCCTCACCTGAGGGTCCCCAGTATCCGGTGATATCAATCAATGAAAATCAATAGTAATCAATAATAATTCCATTGATTACTGTTGATTGGTTCAACCAATCATCTAAATTGCTATTGATTATTATTGATTTTTATAGATAATCAATAACTTATTATGCAACTTAATGGTGCGTGGTAGCATGGATGTGCATTATAAATCATGAGCATATTTAAACGTCCAGGGTAACCCAATTGCACACGTTTTGTCTGTGTTTTGATAGTTCCTTGCATTCCCACCGGGATCGCCACAACACCGTTGGTTCCGGACCTTACTTGGTGTTTTTTGATGGCGAAGCAAGTGGAACTATCTATACGCTGTGTAGTTAAAGGCTACCACGAATGTCCCTTTAAAGTGAATAGTGGGGAAACATCGCACTCTAGAAGAGAGGAGAATGTGGGAATGTGTTCAAAGTTGCCAATCAAACAATTCTAGACAATCAAACTTTTTAGTAATTAGTAAACTGTAGTAAAAATGCTACAAACTTGAAACATTTGATTTGTAATAACATAAAGCATAGCAAATAAAGTTTAGTGAATGGTTTATTAATTCATATGGTGCATTTTATTGAAAATAAATAACAGATTTCATAATCGATAGAAAACAATATTTATGTATAGGTAATCACATGATTCCAAGTGCAATTTGGAATAAATAAGCACGAGTAAATTTTTTCAAAGACCAACAAAATTGCACGAGCGCGTAGGGCGAATACAATTTGTGGTCTTTGAAAAAATTTACAAGTGCTTATTTATTCCAAATTGCACGAGAAAAATCATGTGATTACTTATCAATAATACACTTGAAAAAATAGACTACTTATAAAGCTTCAGCCCATACATTGACTACTGAGGTACGCAGAAGGCATTGCCCTTGATCTTCTGAAACTTGGAGAAGCTTCAAAAATATCCGGAGATCACCGGAAGTGTTCGGGCAATCTTCGGCAATCTTTGGTAGTGTTTGGGTAATTTTCGGGAGTGTTCGGATGATCTTCGGAAGTGTTCAGCGATCTTCAGAAATCTTCAGAAGGTTTTGCACGATATTCGGCGGTCTTCCAAATACATCGGTTGGTCTTCAGAAATCTTTGTTGTAATTTGCACTCGTGTTACACTTTTTTGCACTGGTGTTACACTTTCTGCACTTTGTTACACTTGAACTGCACTGCTCTCAGCCAATCACAATCGAGTAATTTTTTCAAGTGTATTATTACAAATATAATAATTGATGATACTCACTCAACTTTTAGGCATTGATTTTTTTTATTTCCAAATACCAACCAATTAATTGTTATTGATTATTATTGGTTATTATTGATTATTAATTTTCATTGATTGATATCGCCAGGCCTATACCACTTTGAAAATACATTCACATAAAAATATTTAGACTTTTCACATGTCACGGATAATTCCCAAACTTCGTTCACGTTCACGTAAAAATCGAGTTATTCACATTTCACATTAAATTGAAAAATACATTCACAGATTTATGGTCCATGTTGAGTAAGCTGTTTATGCTCCAAAGGTAGCTTGTTTTTCTTGCAATCTCATTTTCAGGGTTTTTTTGCTTGTATTTTGTGGTTTCCTGTCAAACGGTTCTCTGTCATACACCTTTTCTGTTATCCTGTGCTCATGCTGTCATGTACCGGTCAGAAAACTAAAAATAACTTTAAATTAATTCCCGCAAAACAAGGTCGTTCACAAATCACGTTTAATTCAAGTCTTCATTAATGTGTCACGCTTAATTCAAAAAACAGCTTGGTCTTGATATGGAAAATCATGAAAAAATGAATAAATAAAAAACCTAAATCACATTTCACGAAAAAAGTACAGGGGACTCTCTCACCTCCACCAAGGCAGCTGGCCACTAGTTGTTGGTCTCTATGGGGGCACATGCTGCTGAAGGACTCAGGGACATGCCCACCAGTGGAAGAATCTGGATTTTGTGAAATATTAACTCAATGATTAAGGGGACATTGCCTTGGGAAGTGAGGTTAGAGTCATTATCCAGCTGGAATGGAACCTTTTGCACTGTGTGCAATAATAAATTTGTCTATCATTTTTCAAGGGTCAAAAGTCCATGCAAAGTGCCAAAACATTTGGTGGATTTAAGAAAGGTTTCTTGAACAAGTGTCAAGCAACTAAAGGAAAACCTTCATCTTCATCAAAACCTTTGAGGAAAGAAGATGACATTCCTGTTATCAAACCCAAGACTCCAAAGGAAAGGAACAGAGGAATGGAATTACCTGAAGTGCAGGATGCACTGAAATCTGACATACCAAGCTTAGAGAAGAAAGGTCAGTAATGTTGTAGTAATTATTGTTCACTTTAATATTTTATATAATAACCAAATCAATGGACACACTCTGATTGGTCAATCAGCTATGGTTTATTGTGCTAGTACTCATGGAAATTTCGCACGTTTTCTGAATTATTATATAAAAGCAACAGACCACAATTTTCTATGGTTTAGAGACATGATAAACCACTTGAGATGTTGGAAGAACACTTGAAGAACTCATTTACAAATTCTTCTTGAGGTTTATCAGCCTATAACCCACAGAAATTTGTGGTCTATTACTTAAAAATAATCATTATTCAAACCTGGAAAGTGGTTTCCAGTTTCATAATGTTGCCATTGCAAAAACATGCCTTTGCTTTTGGTACATCCCCATGGCATCTACATGTACAGACTGTTTGCTTTTTGAGAATTAAGGAATTGTACCTTCCTTTGTGAGTCAAGTATTCATGTAATAGTTGGTGTTTCATTCTTGACCACAACTCTGATCTACCTTTATCATAACCTTTATTGGTTTTTGGTCTGGAGCTGCTTTAACCATGTATGCTTTTATAGTGTTATGTTATGGGCAATCCACTGGATGGTCCACAACACAACACCTTCTTCTTTTAAGGGCTCTCTGATTGGAAACAGATGTCATGTGTGAATATGACAAGAACAACAACCAAATAGGCATAAAATTATTAATTTTTATCATTCATGCTGAATTCAGACTGGATCACAGAGGATCTGTTGAAGAAAATTGAAGGAAACCCTTCACTAGCCAAGCTGCTTATGGACCCCAAATTCACTGCTGCTCTGTCTCAAGTTCAAGCTGATCCAATGAAAGCTATGGCTATGCTTAGCAGCAACCCAGAGATGCAAACAGCTTTGCAGGAATTCAGTGGAATTTTAGGAGAGCACTTCACTGCACTGGGCAATTCAGCTGCTGGTGTGGTGAGAAGGCTTCAGTCAATTAATACAATGTAGTTAAGCTCTGGAGAGGGACAAGGCATATACTGTTTTCATTCATTGGGTATGATGCTCAGTTGTCCAGATTGACCCACAATTTTTTCTTTGTATTTCTCAAGTCGTCATACTTTACCGACTAGATTATAATGAAAATAGATTTACATCATCTCACCAATGTTGACACCCCCTCACACTTCTGATGGTATGCTGCAGTTACCACGTTTTGTTTGGGTCAAAAGGATGTGATGAACTTTACGATAATTTTATTTAATGTTAACCTTAAGGTTGAACTCCTCTGTTTAAGTCTTTTGCAAGCAATGTTGATGGTTCTTTATAGATACAGACTGTGACTCAAGAGGACATTGGGCTGACAGAAAGTGTGACTGGAAGAAGACAACGGCCTCCTGTGCCCTCCTCCGCTGAGGATGAAGCTAAAATGCAGGAAATATTATCTGATCCTGAAGTTTTGA
>OX419338.1:330000-360000 GCA_948470475.1 Galaxea fascicularis | reverse complement strand
AGTTTTAAAGTCAACATTTGGTGAAAAACAGGAAAAAATGCTGCACTGCATTTCGAACAGGTGCAAAGAGTCATTTCAGCAAAAAAAATATATAAATGTATATTTGGGATTATAGGCACTTTAAAGGAAAACTATGCACAGGTGTCAGCAAAACCCACCACAGTGCACATTTTATCCTAGGGTACTTGGCCAGTTTTAGACTGAATTGAAAAGCAAGCCATGTTAAGAATATTTCCCTTTTTTGAAATGTCAGTAAAAAAGCAAACATACTGTAGTTGATAAGTAACCTGATTAATGTACAGTGTAATTAGATCCTGTTTACAATCAGGCTTATTTTGCATCATCAAGCCAACAATGAGCTTCTGAGAAACTTTTTCACAGAGCCTACTAATTCACTTCCAGTGATTACTACTACAGTTAATTAAATTAATTTTGCACTTTCAGTCCATTAATCTTTCTTTCTGTAAGCAAGGCAACTAAGTACTGGTACCATGTGAATCAGAACTATGGATAATTTACATCACCCAAGTACTGCAAAGAAATGGTGTGCCAACAGAGACTGATAATGAAATACCACTGATGGTACAACTTGTCATAACATTAATTTTGATAATGTCAATGACATGGCTGGCATCAACTATAACTGATAGAAGAACCCTGTTATAACATTTGTGATGCTGATAATATTCCATTGGGTTTTTGGTATTTTGAATTCATTCTTTCTTGTGAAGCGATTCTTGCTTGACTTTGTAATCACTCAAAGCTGCTTTGATGGCATCTTCTGCAAGCACTGAAAATAATTTATAACACAATAAGTCACTTTAAAGATTTGCAAGGCATTTAACATTTCTTGATTTCACAAAATACTGTACTTGCAAAGTTTTTCTTTAATTGCTTGCATTCATTTGAGATTATGGAGACTCTACCTCAAGAGTTTTTCATCATATCGGTTGGCATACACAATGCACAGATCAGACCAAAACAAAATAGAGTGACAAAACTAATGAACCCTGTTTTCACAACAGGAAGTTGCTACAATTCCATGTGAAGCAGAGTTGGGTTTATGAGCACTGTATCTTTCCAAAGAAACTGCATTTTTGAGAGCAATCGCCTTCAACCAATGCTACCTGGATTCGACTCCTGGAGTCGATGTCACAAGTGGGCTGTTAGTTCTCTACTCTGCTCTGAGAGGTTTTCTCCAGATATTCCAGTTCTCCCCTCTCCTCAAAAACCAACATTTGATTTGATTTGATTGACAGTGTGCTCAGCTAGAATGATTTGAGACTTACATAAAAATTTAATAATAATAATTATTATTATTGTTACAGCTCTGACTGTTCTTATGCTGACATATATCACAATGGAGTGAGTCATAACAAATGACCAAGGAAATCAAGCACCTTCCTTACGATCCTAGCTGTTCCTAATAGCAGTTTTCTATTATTATAATAAATTATCACAAATTATCAGGCTCACGTTCTACACGAAGAGCTCTGCTGACCATTACAGATAATGAACTAGTGAGATGTTAGGATTAGACCATTCAATATTATTCACATTTTAACCCTGTTTTATATGCTGATTAATAGAATTTAGATTGAACATCTATGTAACAAACATTATATATCTCAGTTAGTACGCACGCTGTGACTGGTCAATTTAGCTGGCCGTAACTGTACGGCCTGCTAAATTTAAAAGTTTCCTTTTTCCGTGCAGCTGATTAACCTCAGAGATATAATAAATATCTTACTAACCTCCTTTTCTCGGTCCGTACTGTAAGTTACAGATCTTTGTTTTTTGGCGTTGATTTATGGCCAGCACGCTTCGCGCTTGGGCCATAAGCGTAACTTACAGTACGGACCTCGAACTCGGTTAGTAAGAGGTATTTATTATATGGCTAGTGTTTGTATACGATATAACGCGCTCTGATTGGCTAAGCGAAGCGAAGCGCTAGGGCATTATTCTCCCGTAATGCCCACGGGCCGATTACGGATGATGCAAATTAGGAACAAAAACAACAAAAAGTCATCCAAAGGCCACATTTGTTTTATTTACATTGAAAATTGGTGCCTCAAGAGCAAAAAACTGAAAACACGACCAGGAAAACTGTTGGTGAAACGTTTGACCTGAGTTTCGAAAAAAATAATGAATAGATTACCGTGAAGCGACGACTTGGGCTTGAACTATTTTTTTTTCCCTTAGAACCGTTGTGTTAGCCATATAATAAACAACTTAATAACCTCGACAGTTCGGTCGTTACGGGGAAATCTCAAACCTCGGCCTAGCTGTATTGACCTCGCTATCGCTCGGTCAATACGGCAAGGCCTCAGTTTGAGATTTTCCCGTAACGACCTCACTCTCGGTTATTAAGTAGTTACTATTTTGATCTGTTCAGTAATAATACACTTTCTTTAAAGAGGGTGGCACGGAATAGTTGAAGCAACTAATAAACTTGTGGCCCTCTACAAGGGCAGCACTAGGGGTGGTCACAGCCAGGGTTTGTTATGTCCCTAGTGGTTCTTTAACGTCCCACAGAATTAATTGTGAAGAGTTGTGAGACGGGACCTCCGGCTTATCGTCATTATCCGAGATAGCCTCCCACGCAGTCGTATTTCACCTCCACCCCACAAACGCCTGCTTACCCGAGAGAAACATTCCTTTCCCGCAGCTTAGCCAATCACATTTTACCTACTGATTTCTGGAAAGTGACGTCAACCGCACAACAGGAAACAACGGACTCGAGCGGTTTGCGCTGTCTGCATGCTCTATATTCGAAATTTCACGTTTAAATCACTTTTAGTTGTCTGCAATCCAGGAATATTAGAAATCAATGACATCTCAAGCTTCAATAGCCACTTCCTCAGTACACGGCGTAGTAGTTGAGATATCAATTCAGATATTTATGCAGCAATGGGGTTTCGGCTTGTGTTAGTCTCAGCAATTTAAAGGATGGACACTCGGAAAACATAGAGAAGATTGCCTTTCCAGTTGTATTTGGAACTCCCATGTTCGGTAGAGAGAAAAAGGGTTGACAGACCAAACACGCTTCCATTTCTCGTGATTTCATTGATATAATAGTGCTGTCAGACCAAACACGGACTCATTTATCCTGATTTTATGCTTTTCAACTGTAGGCTTTTGAGTTTTGCTCTAACGATTATGTCTTTCCACTGAGTCTACATGAGATGTTGGATGGTTCTTTGTACATTTCCCTCAGTGTTTTCTTCAGACTATTGTAGGCATTGATGAGCAAGCTATATTGTGTGACAAAGGTCAAAACAGGAAGCACGTTTTATGACTGTGATTCGTTCGTGATTGGCTCGCACGCCTCGCATGTCAAACAATGGGAAAGGAATGTTGCTCTCGGGTAAGCAGGCGTTTGTGGGGTGGAGGTGAAATACGACTCCCCTAAAACGACCGCGTGGGAGGCTATATCCGAGAAGTCTAGAAAGTCTAACCATTTGTAGATGTCATTGCAAAGGAAGCACTTTCTCCTCAGTTATTTAAAGACCCTGAGTGTTGGTCCGGCCAGGGCTTTGAACCCACGACCTCCTGCACGGTAGTCCGGCACTCTACCAACTGAGCCAACCGGTCAGTAGTTTTAATGTTTTTTTTTAACTCCACACAAGTATTTGTTTGTTTGTTTAACCATGTTATACAGAGAGTCCAGAAAGTTCATTTCCGTGGTACACTTACAAACAACCTTATTTTGTTTATAAAAGGCCTTATTTTTGCAATTGCTTAGTTAAGATGTTAGCAGTTTTTAACACTGATAGCCATCCAGTATCTAATAAAAATTTTTATTTATTATTAAAATTATTATTATTATCTTCACTTTTATTATTGCAATGAGAAAATTAATCTCAAACACTGCCCTACACTTTATGTTCATCCCAAGAGTCTAACAATGATACACCAACCAAGTGGGGATAAACCTGTATAACAACACTCGGTTAAAAGCTTTCTAACTTACTTGAGCAATGGAGTTTCACAGGGGGAAGAGAGAGTTCCTTTGCAATTTCTTGATTCTTTACTTTTTTTGCATCTTCGATCTGTAAGAGGGCAACACTTTCAGAGTTTTCAACAAGGGTACATGTATTTCTTTATGTGAACGGTAAATAAACCCATACACACACAAGTAACTTGGGATTTGGTTAATCTGGGCATTTTTAACTCTTGAGTAATCTTTGTATACTGCTTAACCAAAGACATAATGAAGCAAAAGGTGGATTTCCACTGTCGCATAATTTATATGTTCATATGGACTTAAAGTGTATATGACACCAAAATTTTCATTAGCTTGATCGGAAGAGCTTTCAAAATGATGAAGAACAACGTTTATTTTATTGTAATAGCATTCTTGGTTGCCGAGTTATTCAAGATTTTGATTTATGCAAATTAGGCAACTTGTGACATCATAAGGTTTACACAAAATAAAGTAAAATCACAAAAAATGGAATATCTCTGAAGACTTTTGCTGTATAGAACTGAAACTTTTCACAGTTGTTATACTCATCACAAAGTTCCAGGATAAGCTCCACTTTGACATTTCCATGGCAACACAATAGGCTCCAGGCCCTCTCTGTTCAAAGGATAAATTCAGAGTTTCTCTCCTAAAGAAGAGCTATTTGCTCTGTACATGTATGTTCAGTCAGTGGGTGTGAGCGAATATGGACTTAACACAGCACAAGTATAAGAAAGTCTGTTAGACTCTGGAGCAACAAAGAAGGCATTTTTCATTTTTGGAACGTAGAGGTCTGGTAATGAGTAAGTTGCCTTGGTGACCTCATAACCACTATCACCATGTGCAGTTCTGGCAGCACATCAACCCTGCAAAATTTTAACCCTGTAGACTTATATATTTTGTGATTTTACTTCATTTTGTGTCAACCTTATGACATCACAAGTTGCCCAATTTGCATAAATCAAAATCTTGAATAACTCGGCAACTAAGAGTGCTATCACAATAAAATAAACGCTGTTCTTCATCATTTTGAAAGCTCTTTCGAACTAGGTTATGAAAAATTTGGTATCATATACACTTTAAACTTTGACTGGCTTTATGTGTGTAAATAAAGTAGAGACGACCTGTGAAAGGTTGTGCGTAAATGTAAGAGTTGAATCTCGTTGAACTTTTACATTTAAGCGCGACCTTCCATACATCGTTTCTATTTCATTTATGCACGTACACTGTAACCCATTTACGCCCGTACACACGTAAAAATTATGTGACAGTGGAAATCCACCTTAACATTATGAAGAAATACAGTGTAAGTAGAGAAAAAAAGTAAACTGGATCACCAAACACTTCATCATAATCACTTTCCCTGGGATCAAAGTGGTGATGAGCCACTGAAATCAGAAAATGAATTATCAACCACTCACAGGTACATGTACAGTGTATATTATGGCTTTGATTCCTTTGTAACTGAAAACTCCAAAACAGAAGTGTGACACTTCCATTATATTATTTTTATACATGATTAAATTCTTTGTAGTGTCACATGTAAGTGTAACAGTGAAAAATTTCTATTCTGTTTATACCAGAAGAAAATGAACAAAAGCAAGTTCCTATTCCTCCAGTCTGATACCTTTTGTTGGTCATAGTATCTTGATGAAATAATTATGTTTTTGCATTTGGCTGCATTTGGTTTTTCAAGATCATAGTTTTGGTTCTAACATACCCAAGCATTTTCACTGGATAGCGGATTCAACAAAATGTTAGACAGGAATCAAAGTAGGGATTGAGCTCAGAAGTGACCTCACACCCACAACTTAGAAATGGCATTATTGCCATTTTCAGAGTTTAAAACAACATTATTTTTTCTAAAATACTTTAAGCCCAAATGGGGCCTAAAACTACTGCAAATTAAAGTCAAAATCAAAGCTTTTGCCAATCAACGGCAGCATCATTAAGTATTTAATATAAACATGTTACTGATGGACAACATCAACAGATTTTTATTACCAGGTATTTTTTTATTATTTTAATACTGTGTGAGAGCCACTAATGCTTCAGAGGGGGAAAGCTGGAAGACAGTAAAACACAAAACCACTGTGACAGCCTCTTTTATCACAAAAGACATGAAATACTCACTGATTTTCCTTTCACCCACTCTGTGGCAAGGGAACTTGATGCAATGGCTGAGCCACAACCAAATGTCTTGAACTTTGCATCAACAATTTTCCCATTTTCATCAACTCTGATCTGAAAACATGTTCAGATTAAGAACACATTGTCAAAGAAGCAATGTCAATGTCCACTGACTGTTTGCACACAGTGATGGCAATGACAATTAGAATATTTATATTGTCACTCAAAATAGACAACACACCACTGCACAAGGCATGCAGCAAAGCAAGCTCTAAATGGATTCCATAAAAAGTTTGTCAATTTTAACAGTTCAAAACCATGACCTTTATTGAATGTTCCCATTGTTAACAAGAAACTGAAACTGAAGAGCACAGTCAGCTCTTAGAAAATTTAACAATAATAAAATCATTGTTTGACCTTTCAATATTATTCTTTATCTCATATGAAGCAACTCTTATATGCACTGTAACAGCATTCTAATACACATAAGCAAGGTCCTCACAAGATTAAGCCACTGCAGAATTCTCACTCTCTTTTAGCAAAATGACATACAGGGTGCAACCATTAGCAAATACTTTGCTTATAAATAACAAAATCAAATTTAGTTGTAAATATACAGTACAGCAGCCCAAATAAAATGCACATGCACAAGGAGACCCCTTGTAAACCAATGATCAACTGCTTTAAAGCCACATGCTCTCAGTCTGCCATCTTGAATTGTCACAAATGCTCACATGTATGAATAAAGGGTGTCCAGACAGCAAAATCTAGACTCAATCTTTCAATCAAGAGTGAAACAGCTAAGGTTTTGTAGAGGAAGATAGCCATGCTGTTGTACAAGAGGAAGCTGCCAGACTCAAGTCCCCTTGACAGAAGTATCCACAAGACAGGATGAAAAAACTCAATCTTTCCTAATCTTCTCAGGCTGGAAGAAGTGGTACTGATTCTGATTTGTTCAGACAACAAGGGTTTAGTCTCCAAAATTTTTGTTTGGGGGGGGGGGGGGGGGGGGTCCTGAGTTTTGTGGGTCTGTGACCATGTGAAATATCAGAAGCCCTGTCAAATGACCCAGTAATTGCAAGGCTGGGGGTTATTGGGCCACAAATCACAAAATTCTGGTGAGAACACTATATAAGGTAAAAATGTGTACATATTGCCAGCAATCTCAGTAATACAAGTAACAGTTCATGGTATTACTACAATACTAACACAAACCTGAAGTTTCATGACATCTCCACAAGCTGGTGCTCCAACAAGACCTGTTCCAACATTTTTGTCATCTTTGTTCATAGATCCAACATTCCTTGGATTTTCATAATGGTCAATAACCTGTACGTAATTGAATTTCTGGTTAATCACGATTATGACCATTCAGTTTGATTCACGATTTCTTTGGTCCCACATTTCTATTTTCATTCAATTTCAATTGCTCCAGGCTTTCAAGTTAAAGGTGTCTTTAAAGCTTCAAATACAAATAAAAAGACTCTTGGTGTTCAAATTTTTAGTGGCCATAAAATTTTATTCACCTTGACGAGATAGTAATTAACAACAGCAATTGCTGTAATCTGTGTAGTCAATAGGAAAATTTTAGTTTTTAAGTTTTTAATTATATCTTGTATATAGGTTTTCCCGTAATTTTAATCATTTCCCTGTAAATATTTAATTCTCTATAGGTGTATCTTAATTAATAAGTGTCCCCAATTAGTCTTATGAGGCTAAACAAATCGACACTTAAATAAAGGTTTTACTTTACTTACTTACTTATTCAATTGAGTTCTTATTTTTATGACATCAGAATTCAGAATTCTTTAAAATAGGGTATTTTGACTGAGGAGCTAAGGAATTTGTGCACTGTTACAGGACCATAGTTTGAATGCCATTTCATGTTGCCTGTTGAATGCTTTGCCGAAAACCTGAATTTACAAATTGACACACTTGCAGAAAACCTAGAAGCGCTTTCCTTTTGAATGGAAATACCAGTCATTCTGGTGGGACAACAACAGAACAGTCCTTCCCAGTGGAAATTTCTTGTAAAAAAAGAACCAGCTTCCCATGTATTCCAAATTGTAATCCACCAATTATTTTCACTGCCACTCGACTGGTCTAAAGGTATCATGTGTCTGAATATGCCCAAACAAAACAGGGGAACTGTTCGCTTCTCAGAACAGATAATGTTCACGGGCAAATAACCGAGAATATTTCCGCGCCAAATAGAGAATATATTTGTTTATATTCTGTTATATTACACAGCTGTATCACTGAACCATTTTTTCTCATCACACTAGTTCCATGCTGGTAACCGGTCGATCCGCCCCAGAGTCGATCCGCCCCGCATCACCAGAGTCGATCCGCCCTGTATCATCCAAAGTCGATCCAACTTACTTTCTAACCCTAACCCTAACTGTGTACCGTGGTTATGCGTCATGTATAGATATATTAAAAACAATTCCCTGCATATGTTTTACGAAAACATTTAGATATCGTCTGCTAAGAGGTACTGCGTACTGTGGTTATACGACAACTATGGATGTGTTATTTTAGATTCACGAAAACTATTCCCTGCATATTGTTTACGAAAACATTCAAATATCATCTGCTTGCGGTTAATGCGTTCTGTCACCAAGAGGTACTGTGTACTATGGTTAGGTGTCAACTAGGAGTATTGATATGTCATGTCGCGCTTCAGGCAGGCCTCGTCTTCCACTCTACCAGCTGATGGAGCAACTACAGAATACAGGGCCACTTTGGTCCACCTCATTTACATGTGTCGGAGGCTTTTGTAGAACGAAGCATATCACAATGGGCACCATTGTTATTCAATAGTATGTAAATAAGTGGCCCTGTATTCTGTAGTTTAGCTGCTATTTAGACATCATCTACGAAACGGGAAATTTTATACGTGCACATTTCTATAACGCTTTCAGAACAGTACTGCTACGTTAACATTAGAGATCATCTTTTGTTGAACAGAAATTAGCTGTGGGGTGGATCGACTTTGGATGATGCGGGGCGGATCGACTCTGGGGCGGATCGACCGTGCTACAAGGAGAAAACTGTCCTGTTCCATTTGTCCGAAAATGATCATTGGCTCTTCCATTCAAGTGGAAAGCACTCAAGGGGTTGTACTGTTCCATTTGGCGGAAAATAATTCTCGCCGGTTTTTCCATGCAAATGGCAGCGCTCGTACATGTAATGATTTTATACCCACGCAATACATCTGCGCCGTGAGTAAGCTTACGTAATATTCGCGCCTGCATAATAAATTTCACACTTTTCGCTGCTCATCCTCCCTTTGAATCAAGAATATCAAGCTGAGACTAGGGGATTGTAAAGGCCTAAAATGGCTGTGCAGGTGGCTAAACGAAAGCAACGGTAGATTTGTAAAACCATCGTAAATTTGAGCACAAGTCACGTTTCAGAGAGCCCATTCCACACGTGAGTCAGCAAACCATCTCCGCGATCAAAATAATGAACAACATAACTCACATTTTTATGGTAGCATGCAACAACTGCTCCGATCCTCTGATTCACTCTAGTCCTCCTCAAGTTTCGTAGGCTGTGTGAGAAAAGTGCCATCTTTTTCGATTGCGTTCAGTCTCGAAACTGTTACACAACAACAGCACACGTCTTAGTTCACCCCGTAATAATTCTTTTTAATGGCGTCACACTAACGTAACCAGTAACCACGCCGCTGGCTATGGTGCGCGTTACCTGACGGGACACCAAAATGCGTAGGTACTTTATGTATCCCCTATTGAGATTGAATATATACGCCATATGCGATTTGGGGTGCGATTTTTACGGCATTTCATGGCGATGCAAACTCGCGCGTGTGAACAGCCGGCGATTTCAACAGACGTGAGTCTTTACAATCAAAATTATGAATTATAAATACAATTTAAAATTTACAATAAGATATAAAAAGAAGTCTTGACAATGGAAATAATGGAAAATAGATAAATTTAAACTACGATAGGATATAAAAAGGGACAATTATAAATGAAAGTCATTCTGATCCCAGGCGTCTGTTTCCTAACTTTGACAAGTTGCTTCATCGAAAAGCTGGAAATAAATTACCTCAATCCGATGACAACGAATCCCTTGCAGATGCTTTTGCTGACTTTTTTGTGAACAAAATTTTAAATATTCGGGAAGAGCTGCAGTTGGAAAAGACCACTATGGACGATCAATTTCCTGAGTCTCCGCCCTACCATGATACCACGTGTTGTGAGTTTAAGCTTGTCACAACGAAGAAACTGTCCGAGCTTATTAGATCTTCAGGTAGTAAATCCTGTGCCCTTGATCCAATTCCTCCGTCGGTGTTAATGGCTTGCTTGGACCTATTGTTACCGTTTATCACCAAAGTTGTGAATTTCTCACTTGAACACCGTGTGAAAGAGGCCTTGCTTAAACCTATCCTTAAAAAAACATCACTGGATAGTAAACTCTTTAAGAACTACAGGCCAGTATCCAATTCGATGTTTCTTTCCAAGTGCTGTGAGAAAATCGTCGCATCTCAGCTTAACAACTATTTGAGTGAAAACAGTCTTCATGAGTTATTCCAGAGTGCATATAAGACCGGCCACAGTACTGAGTCCGCGCTCATTAGAGTGCAGAATGACGTCCTGCGTGCTATAGATGATGACAGATGTGTTATTCTGCTGTTACTCGATCTTTCAGCTGCTTTCGACACAGCAGACCATGAAATCCTTCTCTCAAGATTGGCCAACTGCTATGGGATTGAAGGCACTGTACACAAATGGTTCAAGTCGTACTGATCTCTGTGATCGTACGCAGTTTGTGGTTATCGAGAATGCAAAATCTTCCAGCCGTCCATTGACCTGTGGCGTACCACAGGGATCTGTTCTTGGGCCGATCCTATATCTGTTGTATACCACCTCTTTAGGTGATACAATACGTCGTCATGGCATTTCATATCGTATGTATGCTGATGAAACACAGATTTACCTGACATCTGTTTTGGGGGATATGGAATTGTCCCGTGAGCGAGTTGAGGCCTGTGTACGTGATATCTATCGATGGATACTGTATAATAACGTGAAGATAAATAATGATAAAACAGAGCTTTTGAATCTGCACTCGAGATACCGTCCACAGCCCTCGTTGGAATTTGTGACTGTCGGCCACTCGCCAGTATCCCCAACTCCATCTGCGCGGAACATCGGCGTTCTGTTCGATAGCACAATGAACTTTGAGAAGCATATAAGTGAAATCTGCAAGTCAGCTTTCTTTCACATGAGGAACATCTCTCAAGCTCGCAAATATCTTAGCACTCTACTAGAACCTATGTATACCTATGTACACCCCCATACACCCCTATCTCCCCCAGTATACATGTACCCATGTACACCCCCATAGACCCCTACCTACCACGGTATACCTATTTATACCCCCATAGACCCCTATCTACCCAAGTATACCTGTTGGGACGTTTTAACGGTTAAAACACGAGAACGGGACGACCAAACGGTAAACACCTCTGAACGATTTATTACAAGCGTATTCTCTCCTACAAGACCATTGGTCCCAAAAAACAAAGGTCACATGTAACGCAACAATGTCACGTGAACGTTTCGCATGAACAATACCTATGTATACCCCCATAGACCCGTATCTACCATTGTGTACCTATGTATACCCCCATAGACCCGTATCTACCATTGTGTACCTATGTATACCCCCATAGACCCGTATCTACCATTGTGTACCTATGTATACCCCCATAGACCCGTATCTACCATTGTGTACCTATGTATACCCCCATAGACCCGTATCTACCATTGTGTACCTATGTATACCCCCATAGACCCGTATCTACCATTGTGTACCTATGTATACCCCCATAGACCCGTATCTACCATTGTGTACCTATGTATACCCCCATAGACCCGTATCTACCATTGTGTACCTATGTATACCCCCATAGACCCGTATCTACCATTGTGTACCTATGTATACCCCCATAGACCCGTATCTACCATTGTGTACCTATGTATACCCCCATAGACCCGTATCTACCATTGTATACCTATGTATACCCCCATAGACCCGTATCTACCATTGTATACCTATGTATACCCCCATAGACCCGTATCTACCATTGTATACCTATGTATACCCCCATAGACCCGTATCTACCATTGTATACCTACGTATACCCCCATAGACCCGTATCTACCATTGTATACCTACGTATACCCCCATAGACCCGTATCTACCATTGTATACCTACGTATACCCCCATAGACCCGTATCTACCATTGTATACCTACGTATACCCCCATAGACCCGTATCTACCATTGTATACCTACGTATACCCCCATAGACCCGTATCTACCATTGTATACCTACGTATACCCCCATAGACCCGTATCTACCATTGTATACCTACGTATACCCCCATAGACCCGTATCTACCATTGTATACCTACGTATACCCCCATAGACCCGTATCTACCATTGTATACCTACGTATACCCCCATAGACCCGTATCTACCATTGTATACCTACGTATACCCCCATAGACCCGTATCTACCATTGTATACCTATGTATACCCCCATAGACCCGTATCTACCATTGTATACCTATCTATACCCCCATAGACCCGTATCTACCATTGTATACCTATGTATACCCCCATAGACCCGTATCTACCATTGTATACCTATCTATACCCCTTTTAGACCCCTCTCTACACCTGAAAACCTATGCATACCCCAAAAATCCCTATATACCCCTGTATATTCATCGCTATAAAAGCAAACCTTGCCATCCATAATGCACACTTGGCACCACTCTCCACTCCCACACTTGGCACCACTCTCCACTCCCACACTTGGCACCACTCTCCACTCCCACACTTGGCACCACTCTCCACTCCCACACTTGGCACCACTCTCCACTCCCACACTTGGCACCACTCTCCACTCCCACACTTGGCACCACTCTCCACTCCCACACTTGGCACCACTCTCCACTCCCACACTTGGCACCACTCTCCACTCCCACACTTGGCACCACTCTCCACTCCCACACTTGGCACCACTCTCCACTCCCACACTTGGCACCACTCTCCACTCCCACACTTGGCACCACTCTCCACTCCCACACTTGGCACCACTCTCCACTCCCACACTTGGCACCACTCTCCACTCCCACACTTGGCACCACTCTCCACTCCCACACTTGGCACCACTCTCCACTCCCACACTTGGCACCACTCTCCACTCCCACACTTGGCACCACTCTCCACTCCCACACTTGGCACCACTCTCCACTCCCACACTTGGCACCACTCTCCACTCCCACACTTGGCACCACTCTCCACTCCCACACTTGGCACCACTCTCCACTCCCACACTTGGCACCACTCTCCACTCCCACACTTGGCACCACTCTCCACTCCCACACTTGGCACCACTCTCCACTCCCACACTTGGCACCACTCTCCACTCCCACACTTGGCACCACTCTCCACTCCCACACTTGGCACCACTCTCCACTCCCACACTTGGCACCACTCTCCACTCCCACACTTGGCACCACTCTCCACTCCCACACTTGGCACCACTCTCCACTCCCACACTTGGCACCACTCTCCACTCCCACACTTGGCACCACTCTCCACTCCCACACTTGGCACCACTCTCCACTCCCACACTTGGCACCACTCTCCACTCCCACACTTGGCACCACTCTCCACTCCCACACTTGGCACCACTCTCCACTCCCACACTTGGCACCACTCTCCACTCCCACACTTGGCACCACTCTCCACTCCCACACTTGGCACCACTCTCCACTCCCACACTTGGCACCACTCTCCACTCCCACACTTGGCACCACTCTCCACTCCCACACTTGGCACCACTCTCCACTCCCACACTTGGCACCACTCTCCACTCCCACACTTGGCACCACTCTCCACTCCCACACTTGGCACCACTCTCCACTCCCACACTTGGCACCACTCTCCACTCCCACACTTGGCACCACTCTCCACTCCCACACTTGGCACCACTCTCCACTCCCACACTTGGCACCACTCTCCACTCCCACACTTGGCACCACTCTCCACTCCCACACTTGGCACCACTCTCCACTCCCACACTTGGCACCACTCTCCACTCCCACACTTGGCACCACTCTCCACTCCCACACTTGGCACCACTCTCCACTCCCACACTTGGCACCACTCTCCACTCCCACACTTGGCACCACTCTCCACTCCCACACTTGGCACCACTCTCCACTCCCACACTTGGCACCACTCTCCACTCCCACACTTGGCACCACTCTCCACTCCCACACTTGGCACCACTCTCCACTCCCACACTTGGCACCACTCTCCACTCCCACACTTGGCACCACTCTCCACTCCCACACTTGGCACCACTCTCCACTCCCACACTTGGCACCACTCTCCACTCCCACACTTGGCACCACTCTCCACTCCCACACTTGGCACCACTCTCCACTCCCACACTTGGCACCACTCTCCACTCCCACACTTGGCACCACTCTCCACTCCCACACTTGGCACCACGGGGTTGTGTGTGCCGACATTTGAATTGGAGTAAGTGGACTTTTTGGTTAATACATGTTAGTTTTTTGTCTTTGCTGATGCCAATTCTTCTTGGGTTTTTTTTTAAAATTATTTGGGTTTTAATGACCGATTTTTTTAAAGACTTTTTAACTGGTTTTCGTGCAGTTGATAATTACGCATGTCATCAAAACTTTACCAAAATAATTTAAAACAATGTCTAAAACTCATGTGAAATAATATGAAACAATCATTAATATAATAAAATATAGTAGATTTCTTTAAAAGCTGTATAAAAGTAGCTATTAGATTTAAAACTGTGTAAGCTTTCACATTTATTTATTTCTTCAGGGAGCATGTTTTAGCGTTTCACCGCTGGATGTATAAAAGAGCGCTGACCAGTAGCTGAATTGAGCGCTGGAATGTCTAACTTGCTCTTATTTCTAGTGTTTCGCCCATGAACAGAAGCACGTGTATTAAAGCGTGAGTTAAGATGCTTTGGGGATAATGTCTTTCAATATTTAAAGGTTAAAATTGCATCACAAAGTGCTAGCATGGCAGGCACTGAGAGTCATCTGAGATTGTTCAATACGGGTGTTATATGTCCGTGCTTTCTTGTTCCTGTGAGGATTCTAGCCGCAAAGTTCTGGATCTTCTGTAACCTCCGCACATTGGTCTCGCTAGTGCTAGCCCAAAAAGTTGAACAAAAATACTGCTTACTGTGTAGCTAATCTCATGACCGTGGAACTTGGGTTGGCAAGGGCTTTAGGCAAAGGCCAATCTGCAGAAAGATCAATGTGAGCACCTGCGATGTATTGCTCCAAGAGTTTCACAGGAGACGTTGCTTGGTTTGTTCTTGCAATCGCAATCCATGTGCTGTTATGAAATTGACCTGTCCTCGATGATTCTTGAAATATGGGACATACAAGAGGGAAAAATTTAACATCAGAAGCTTTTCATGAGGCATAACTTACTAAAGTGAAAAAAAAACCCGGCATAACGACTGTCATAAGGCAACTGTCCTCCATCTGACCAGGATTGTACAAAATACAAAAGTGAATTATTTGAGTAGATTTAGATAAACTAGGATCTAAAAGCATCCCCTGATAAATGCATTCAGTAGTTACTATTCTTAGGAGTATTTCTGTTGTTGATGTTGCAGGGTCAAATAACTATAGACAATTATTACAGTAACTGTATGAAAGCGAAATAGCACGAATCTTGCTTCTCTTAATTTCATTAACTTCTAGAAAATAAGTCAAAAAAAGTTTTAACATAAGGTTGTGAATCACTCGAAGTGAAACATCTTAAAAAAGAATTGTTTAATTTTCGAATACGATTTCCTTGTTTATTTCGTTTAACTGGAAACTTGAAAGCTCTTTACAGAGTTTTTTTTGTCCAACAAATCGTTTGGAAAATAACAGTCGTTTCATTTCCCTACGATATGAAAGCGCGCTTGTTAATTCTAGTTCGGCTGTAGCAATTGTCTTTTGAATTCTCATGAAACTTGATGACGGCAAGATGGTAAGAAATTCCTACATTTGTTGAGATATACAGCTTTTTTACAGTAAATGATTTTACTTAGTTTTCGTCAAGGCAATGACGTGACCACGACTTATCCTCTATTTTCTGTTTGCGGTTTCTTTGTGAAATCGCGCAGATTAAAAGTTCTCAGAAACGTTAGAATTTACATCGTTTTCTGTGTAAAGTTCTAGGTTTGATTTTATAAATCATCAGAAACGACGTTTTACGCTTGTCTTTGATAAAACACAGGGGAATTTGGTAACATAGAACAGCCCTGAAACAATAGTCGAGTCTGACTACGTTTTTGTTGTTGTTGTTGTTGTTTTATGTTGATGGAAATCTTTTGCAATTTTTTTATGGTTTTTAATGAAAGGTGGATACGCATCCGACTTTTTAATCGATGCTTGCAGAGCCAATGAGATAATTCTTGGTTTTCAGTCAGTCAGATGGCAAGTCACGCAAGTCAAAAAATAAAATCATCAATCATTCAATTGATTTTAAGTCAAGAAATTGAGATATTGTAGAAGAGTAATAAACGAAGTCCTAAAGTCTCAGGGCTGTGCGATATCCCGTAGTCGAGTTATTCGGCAAAATGTACCACTCAAAATTACAGAGTTAAGTATGGACGCGCCATGTGGTGTCCCTCAGAGGGGCTCCAATACGGCGGCCGCAAACGAGTGAAAACATCTGGAATTTACTTCGGCTATCTCAAAGGCTTTCTTCTCTCTTTTGAGCTTGCAACCTTTCAAAGACACTTCTTTTGCGATGTTGGCTTTTCAGACCTATAGCGACTTTTTCATGTACGTTACATGCTTGTGAGCAGTCATGTTTTATGTGACGCAGTGTGAAAAAATCTGACATTGAAACTACTCTATTTTCAAAACAAAGCACACTACCGAGCTAAAAACATGCAAGCAGATACTTTTGCCGTTTAGTTTATGACATCATGTGAAAACCAAGAATCCTCACGCGAACCAAAAATTCCATTTTAGTGTTCTGTAGAACTGCAAAAGATGAGGCAGGAGTGGTTAACGTTTGCGTTTTGCCTTAAGGTTCTCTGTACCAAGTTTAGGAAATCGGGTCTTACAAAAGGCCAATAGCGAATTGGAAACAATTCAAGATCCAACTGAAATGACAAAATAATCCCAAGTGCTGTTCATGGGTTCACCACGATGTCGCGAATTTTTTTCCGTATTTTAGTCGTTATTCATGCAACCAAACAGATCTAGGACGCAAAATGTACTTGTTTGTATGGGGTGCTCGGTTTTCGAAAACGAAAAGGACACTCCTGGGAAGGAAAAGAGAATCTGTGGCATATTGCGACATAAACCACAACAAAGAGATTAAACAAACGCTCAGTAGAAGTCTGAAGAATATTGACGGTAGACGGAGTTAAATTATTGCGTTGGACGAAGGAGAACGCACACTAATCTGTGTCCCTGTGCAGGATAATAACCGAAAAATAAAACATTCCTCAAGGACACCAAAAAAACCCTTAGCCCCCTATCTTTAATTTTCAGGAGCGAATAGTCGGAAGGGGTTGTGAATTTATCGGAGGAAGTCGGAACGATCGGATAGGCGTGTGTTTACGAGTTTTACGCACGTTCACCAAACTGTTCGGACATCATCATATGCAAATTAGTCGATGTCAACAAAACTTAAGACTAACTATGAATTAACGAAGGCAAAATAATAAAACAGTTTTTCCAGCCAAAAATTACATTGAAATAATCACTAATTTTGTTCCTAGGAGCGAAAAACTTTCAATTTCCTTGCGAGCGTGGACACAAACACGCTGTCTTCACGCATGCTTCGCCGCTGTTGAAAGCCCGGCGATATGAATCAATGAAAATCAATAATAACCAATAACAAATAATTGATTGGAAATTGAAATCAATAAAAATCAATGCCTAAAAGTTGAGTGAGTATCGATTTTTATTGATTATCATCAATTATTATTGATTAATATTGTTTTTTATCGATTATGAAATTTGTTATTTATTTTCAATAAAAATGCACCATATGAATTAATAAACCATTAACTAAACTTTATTTGCCATGCTTTTATGTTATTACAAAGCAAATGTTTCAAGTTTGTAGCATTTTAAGTACAGTTTACTTATTACTTAAACGTTTGATCGTCTAGAATTGTTTGATTGGCAACTTTGAACGCATTCCCACATTCTCCTCTCTTCTGGAATGCGTAAATCGTTTCCCCACTATTCACTTTGAAGGGACATTCGTGGTAGCTTTTAGCTACCCAGCGTATAGATAAGTTCCACTTGCTTCGCCATCACAAAACTAACAAAAGTCTGGAACAAGTGAAGTCGGAAAGCAAGTGTGTTGTGGCGGTCCCGGTGGGAATGCAAGGAATTATCAAAGACACGGGCAAAACGTGTGCAATCGGATAACCCCGGACGCATTACTATTGATTATATTACTTGCAATCAATGATTGATTTTCATTGATTGATATCGCCGGGTGAAAGCGATCACCCCATCGCAAATTAATAGCGCGACTTTCCAAGCCAAAAACACAAACGTCACACTGTTTCGGCTCAAATGGTCAGCCAAACAAGTCTCAAAAAGAAAATCGAAATTCGAAAACGCTATTTACCGTCCTGTGACGTCTTTCCTGGTCTCACAAAACCCATTTCAAGTCCGCGATTCGGCTTCAATCTTTGAGCCGAGTTCAGGTTGTGTTTTGGAAATGAAAGCAGTTCAAACGCGAAACGATCTTTCGTCGGTTTATGACTCCCATGTCCTCATTTTGTCACCGCCAATTTATCGTTAGGATTAGATCTTTCCATTCTGAGCTCCACAGAGCTTCATCTCAATTCTAAGAGGACAAAAACAAGTCTTGCAAAACTTTAGGACCGATGCGCATACGACGACATTTTCTTCCGTTTCCACAATCTCGTGGGGCCGGCCTAAAGATTGCCTTTCCCCTATCCCCTATCCCCTAAAACGCTCAAAAATATGCGCAGAAGACAGATTCTGATTGGTTTATTTCTTCGCAAAATGACTGACTGCATTAGAAGACTAAAAAACACTTAGTGGGGGAGGTAGGGGATAACGTGTTTCCCACGCAGAACATGCGCAGCGCGCGGCCGGTTTGAGTCAATGGGCTAAATCACAATACTCAAAATCGCTTGTTACAGCAACACCGAACCTAGTACAATACTTTTCGTTTTCCTTCAAACATTGGTAAATATCCATAGCAACAATCTTGAAATCCCATGATTTTCATTTTGTTCGTTACTGAATGTTCAACTAACTGACCTTCATCACCAGCACCAATCGGAACCCTTCACACATTTCAATGCTGACAAAGTTATGAAAAGCCCAACATTTACAGCCGCATACCAAATATAACACGTTCACCAGCTAGAGTTTGCCAGGCAGTAAGAATACTATTATAATTTAACCTTTCACTTTACACCACAAACAACTTATTTCGTATATCGAACGCACCCTTTAATCTATGATTACTCCTAGTTTTAGTCGACTAACTTAAAAATAGAAATTAAACACGGCACATGTGAAATGCGACGTTTGAACCGGGCCTCAATACTGATTGCTGATAGTGACTACGCAAGTGTTGGGTGTTTATCAGTCAAAACAAAATGGTATGGAAACATTGGGGCGACGTACGAAAATTATCTAGGCGGCCTGTACCTCATTATTTCATTGACAATTGTCATCACCAAATATCTACTGTCAAAGAAAGACTGGCTATTGCTAATTAAATTAAAATTGTAAATAAAATCAATATTTGAGACTGTGCCGCGTAAATTAATTTTGCCAAAGGAATGAATAATAAACAGAGGAACGAGAAATACAGGAATAAACCAACCACTTATGCACACTCGAGTCTTTATATGAAATGTTGCCGTTTGGTCAAATAAATCCTACGAAGTACATGTCATGTTCATTTATCTCGAAACAATTGAAACAGCCGGAGATCGTCTGCTGACGAAATTTAAGGTTAATGATCAATTGCAAATTCTGAAGGAAACTTTAGGCACTAGCGTTCATTTGGTGTTGCAGCCAATAACTTAAGGAAACACAAACTCGTACTTAATTCGAATAACAACTGAGGGAGAACTAACCTGCAGAGCCTGAGTCTGATCTTTGTTGTTCAGCAAGAAGACACCACGCCAAGGATTTCAAAATGAGCTTTCACAGCACGCGGCGAAACCTGCAAGAACTTATGGCTCTGCCGTATGTATCACCTCTTTTTATACTGCATTGAAAAATATTCACAACGTACTGTATCATGAAAAACTATTTGGTTTGCCAGAGAACTCTACGCAATTAACACCTTAACGCAGCTCTGTTGGCAGAATCGTCCATGTTGCTTTCGGAATTTTTTGGCAGTTGAGTGTTATTTATTTCACAGTACAGTGAGAAGACCAAGGGCGCCCTTGATCTTGACACAGGCTAATTTAATACACACATTGTCTCAGTGGGTGCAATTAGTATCACATTTAACGAATTTTTCTTAGTTTTCTCAGCGAAACAACACTGCGCATGCAATTAGTAAGTGTGGGAGTGGAGAGTGGTGCCAAGTGTGGGAGTGGAGAGTGGTGCCAAGTGTGGGAGTGGAGAGTGGTGCCAAGTGTGGGAGTGGAGAGTGGTGCCAAGTGTGGGAGTGGAGAGTGGTGCCAAGTGTGGGAGTGGAGAGTGGTGCCAAGTGTGGGAGTGGAGAGTGGTGCCAAGTGTGGGAGTGGAGAGTGGTGCCAAGTGTGGGAGTGGAGAGTGGTGCCAAGTGTGGGAGTGGAGAGTGGTGCCAAGTGTGGGAGTGGAGAGTGGTGCCAAGTGTGGGAGTGTTAGGTTTAATAGCTTTCTTTTTACTATTTTCTTTTTTGGTTGTTTATCCTTTTTTGGGTTTGTCTGTGTATTATTTGCCAACGATTAATTCTGGCATTTTGATTTTAAAAAATAATTTCTCTTAGGTTGGCGGAAATTCTGAAACTTTCAATAAGGGGATTTCTGTTAGATGATGCGGTCCAAACTCTTTCGTGTAAACTTTATATCTTACCTCTTTTATTTAGGTTTTGAAAGGGGATTGTTATGGACATATTGGTCTTCCTATGGTCCACCGCTTTTTTATTTATTGGAATTGTAAATGCCGTGGTTATTCTTTTGTGCCACCACAGGTTAACACACTGTAATAATGAACGCGGCAAACTTTAATTTATTTGTAACAAAAGATTAGTGTGTTTTTCCACGATCAATACTTTGCAAGAGGAGTAGATAACAAAGCATTCATTTAAAGCTTAAGTTGTGTCTGTTTATTTGTTTGTTATTTCCTTCGAGATTGCTTGTCACTTTGCATTTAATAAAAAGTCTTAAAAAGTGACGAAATTATAATCCTCGAACACCCAGTGGCACACAGTTTAGGACGGGAGAAGTCAAAACGGGCGCCGAAATTGATGCGAGCGAGCAAAAGTATACAAGAGCGGGCGGGCGAATTACTGTCTGTGGCGAAGAGGGAGTTAAATGGGTTCTCTAAATAGTTTGCTGAGAGTAGCATCCCAGGAGCCAGACGCCCTTGCGGAATTTTTCTTGTGTTGTCGATTTTCTTCAACCTTTGCTAACAAATAAAACCCGATGATGATGGTTTCGCTTTTTCGAATTTTGCCCCTCCCGACTAGACAACCCATGTTTCTATCTATATTGTAAGTGAATGATACATATGAAAGAAATCATATGTGAACTGCGGATATGAAATCAAATGAAGAATGATCGTCGGAGTTGTGATCGCAATTATTGCAATTGCGTAAAGAAGCCTGAAAAAATTCAGGACTTCAACGGGGCTTGAAGCCGTGGCCTCGCGATTCCGGTGCGATGCTCTACCAACTGAGCTATGAAGCCACTGACACTTTCACGGGAACATATGAACCGAAAATTGACCTGCTCCCAACGTCAGTGGCTTCATAGCTCAGTTGGTAGAGCATCGCACTGGAATCGCGAGGCCACGGTTTCAAGCCCCGTTGAAGTCCTGAATTTTTTTTTCAGGCTTCTTTACGCAATTGCAAAAATTGCGATCACAACTGCAACGATCATTCTTCATTTGATATCAAAATTGTATGGTGCATTTTATCTCAGTACTGGTTTGCCGAATGATAGTTTGTTCCGTTTGGCCCGGTCAGTCTTGAGGATATCGATGTACTGACTAGTAAGCTCGGCTTTTACGCTTACGCTATTCCACCGTTTCTGGATCTGTGTTTTCATCCCTTCAAACCATTGAAACGAAGCGTCTTTAAAAAGATTTAGTTTAAAATAAATTTCAACTCATGAAACCTTTTTCGAAAACCGTGTTGCTTTTTGCTTATTGCTTTTATTACTTCATTCCGGAAGGTAAAATAAAACGCATAAAAAGTTTTAATGTTTTTCGATGAAAATGCTTTAGTGTGCAGGGCCTTTAAGTAGCGTGGTGTGGAAAAGATTCTCTCCTGAGGCAGTCACTGCAGCTGGAGGATTATTCATTCTTTTGAGTTCCACGGCTTAAGAGTCCTGACACGTTAATGAAAAACTGAATTTTGCATTTATGCTAAGCGAATTTCCCCACTATATTAAAGCAAATGTGCTTAACAACACTTTTTAAAGACTTTCCTTGAGACTGCTTGTGGGCAAAATTGCTGCTCCGCAGTTCCGCAGATGCCTTCTTTAGTGAAAAACTCCAGATTAGGGCAACTCAGAGCTGAACTGTCATTCTCAAAACGTTTTCTGATTTTAAAAAATTGGGAGTGAAGGCGATTTTTAAAACATTTAATCGCTGTGGTATAGAAGGAATGATTCTAATTAGTATGACACAATGGTCCTCTGGTGACAAGTTTACGCTTTGATTTAACCACGCTAAAAAGTACGCCAGCGCTGGCATTTAAACCCTAAATAATCCGGTTGCAAATATACGAAATAACATAAACAGAGTCCCAGGGAATGGATAGTTACGCCATGGTTAAAACGCATGTATTTTGACTCCTGTTTATTCTTTTAACCATGGTTAGTGCCCTTTTTTGACCCGTTTTATATCTAGAGTAGTAGTCCTCTTGTAGCGTAGCCAATCAAAATGCAGGATTTGCATGAGTCCACCAGCTGGGTGATACTAATGACGAGTAGTTATGGGTAGTGGTAGGAGTAAAGTGTAGTTATATGAAATTGTGGTAAGTGATGGATAGTGATATGTGGATTTTTTCTTTAGTGTACTGGGACATGTTATTATTACTGCAGAAAGTTCGTGGCGGTCAGCAAAAACTAAACTAAAACGTTTGAAGTCCGTTCGAGGTGATCGAGAGTATTAGAATGGCTAGTTCAGATCATAACGATTTCCTAGAAGAGCTCAAAGAGCAAGCCAAGAGCAGCGAACTCCAAGGAGATGATGAAGAAATGACTTACGTGGATCCGTCAGATGGAACAGTTTATGAGTGGGACGCTGAGAAAAAGGGATGGTTTCCTAAGGTATGACGAATATTATTTTTGTTATTGCTCTAAGTGAAATATGTAATTTACGCTTTAGGTTGTTCTCCTTAAGTGTTTGACATGGGCATGATAAATGCGACAATCGTTATGATCTTAAGCTGTCAATGTAAGACGGTGAAAATCTTGAACAGCTGTTTGGACTAAAAGAGTAATATGTTTTAAAAAGACAAAGCTATTATAGTCAAAAGTTTGGCATTCGGTGCTTAGGGTGAAATTGACGGTACATGTGCGTAAAATAACAATGGCAGAGTGGAAGATCTATCACTCACTGAAGCTTATTTGCTTGCCCTTGTAAAGCCAGTTAGGTAGGATTCTAGTATCATTATGTTTGCATGAGATTGTATCCAGTGGGTCAGTTTGCCTACCCAGGCTGGTAATCCCCAAGATTACATCATTCTACTACAAAGTAAAGTGGTTCACCACTACCTATTATCACATGCAGAAGGATGCTATAAAGGGTTTGTGCCTGCATGGATCTTGTTGTCTTTGTTTTGTTCTGTTCCCATTGGACTATTCGTTTTGTCACTAATAATAATAATAACTTTATAAGTCTCAAATTGTTCTAGCCGAACACGAGTGCTCTGGGGAGACTGTAAATCAAAGAAACTCTAAATCAAATCAAATCAAATGCTTGTCTTTGAGGAGAGGGGAAAACTGGAGTACCCGGAGAAAACCCCTTGGAGAACAGTAGAGAACCACGCCAAGTGCGGGAATCGAACCTGGGACAGTCATTGGTAGAAGGAGAGCGCTCTCACCACTGCACCAATCCTGCTCCTTTCCCCCTTGTTGGTTGTATTTTTTCCTTTCTTTGGGGGGGGGGGGGGAGTCATTTCATTTCTGCAGTGCATCTGATTTATGATTCATTTCGAATACATCATTCATTAATTTATTCTTGTTTTTTATCTTAAAATGCTCCTAACCCCAAAATACTTTTATCACTAAAAATGGAATGAATAGATTGAAAAGTGCCGACCATGCACAACAGAGGCCAAAAATTGCCTCACCCTCTCCTCCTGTCAAGTAAAATGGTCTGGACCGACGACCTTATAGTCTCTAACCAAAATCTCCACAGGTAGATGAGGACTTCATTGCTGCATATCAAATGAATTATGGTTTTACTACAGAAGGTGAACAAGCTGATATAAAAAATGATGCTCCAGAAAATGGTGCAAAACTGCTATCATCTATAGATAGTCAGGTATGAAGTGTATGCAGCAACTTGTTCTATAATGCCACCAACACCTCTGTTTGTACAAGGTTAAATAAAGAAGGCTGTAGCTACAAAGAATGCATTAATTTTATATACTTTATTCCAGCAGTTAGTAGCTTGTACCTCAGCTGCACAAGATCAGGTGAATCATTGCAGTCTCATTATGCAGCTTGTTTCAGTGGCAGTATTGTAAGCTATCTTTGGGATTGTCCCCTCCCCCTTCCCTCCTCTCCCCTTCCTATGCCCCCCCCCCCCCATCTTGGCCTCACTGCTCATATGGATTGAAGTCATTACCATTTATAAGAGTTGCAGCCATGGGAGTGATTTCTCCGCAGGGGTTGGCTGGACGTTGCTCTTAGACATTCCAGCTGGCACTAGACATTCTTATACATGTAGCTCAGCAGTTGTAGTCCAGAAGATAACAGTGGGTGCATTAAGGTCATACACTTCCTTTTTAGCAGTTCTTTTTTGTGTTCATTCTCCAGTTTCTAAGTTTATTAATTTTTTTGCCAGTTTGCACATGATGGCTTCCTCAAGTTTTGAGGACTGTGTAACCAAGTTCAAAGTTCAATTTTACAATAATGCAGTTCCTCCATTTCATGTCTCCTGTAAAAAAGTGTAGGACTTGCTTATGAATCAGCAATAATAGATTGTCTGACTTGTACCTAAACAAAAATACATAGGAGTTTACCTTTCCTGGTTTGTTAGACCCAAAAAGAAGGAGAGCAACCCAGAGAATCACATAAAAAGAAGCGCAAAGCAGATGAGGGTAATAAGGTTTCCCATGCATTTTTTTTCTCATGCTTCAAAATTATTATTTAAACATGTTTGTTTATATCTGCTAATTTTCCTCTGATGGCACTTATAACTAATGGTTCAACTCATTGGTTTTTCAGGGTGGTTTGAAGTTGATGACCGCAAAAACCCTAATGTGTATGTTTCTGGTGGGTTTTTACATGTAATTACATGACTGTATAATTTTATATATAAACAAATACATTATGTTCCCAGGTGCACATATCATTATTTTCATGTGGAAACTAGTCAAAAATCAATTTGTCTATTTGAAAAGGTAATCAAGTTAAGTGTTTGGTCACATGAACAGAATTTGGAACTCGTGCTAGATACTCTTGCACTGACCTCTGTTTCATTAAGTGCAATCTTGGCGTTGAGTATTTCTGTTTGGTGGTTTTTTCTGTCCACTTGTTAGATCATGACCACTGATTACCAGTATTGATTATGATCTATTGAGGATAACATTATTCTTGTTACCCTTTAAGTCTGCTTATACATGAGTATGATGTTACAGGATTACCACTGGATACCACAGATGAAGAGTTTATTGAGATGATGAGCAAGTATGGTATAATAATGCAAGACCCTGATACAAGTAAGCTTACCTTTACTTAAATAATAATATTTTTGGTCAGTATTTTAAATACATGTACACATTTAAAATTAAGAGTGATTGTGCTTTACTCATGGTTTGGCCATGCAGGCTCTAGATCTAAAGGTTTTGATTTATCTATTAATCAATAATCTTCCACAAAGGAATTACTTATAATTATTTAACATGTAAATTATTTCTAGCATAGTTGGTCCTGCATCTAAGTGCAACTCAGTCTTTTTTCTTAAAAGAAAAAGGACCGACCAACCTTGAGAATTCAAGTTTGGTCTTTGAAATGTCAGAGTAAAATAGTGAAGTACTGTAATTGGAAGTCATTGCACCAGTTTGCTAACTGATGGTCAACATGTTCATAACAGTGATCATCAGTACTGTGGTTTGAAGGAAACAACTTGTGTGTAGCAACATGAATTGCACTTGTCAAGTGAATTGTTAATAAATTTAATATTAAACTCTTTGAATCTTTTTTATACACATACTAGATAAACCTAAAATAAAACTTTACCGAGATTCCAATGGTCAGCTAAAAGGTGATGGGAGATGCTGTTATCTTAAGGTATTAATTTTCGTCATTTTTGTGAAACATATTAATTTTTCATATTGCACTCAAGCCATTCAGTTTTTGCAATGAAACCTTACATTTGATTTGGGGAAATCAGGTAGTCTTAAAATATTATTGTTTTAAAAATCATTCACCTTTTTTTGGCACTCAAGACATAAAATACAGCCGAAGGTTAAAATTACCGGTAATGGTGACATTATGAGGGTTTTGCAAACTCTCACAGATTGCAAGTTTGAGATACAGTGGAGCTGTGTTCTGTGTTTTCTTATACTCTTCACTCAAGTGACTTGCTTCTCAAGTATTCTTTCTTCTCCAGGATCTTTAAACTCTCAGTTATATGCTCACATCGTAGTAAATAATATCATGTGAAATACAGTGCAATGAATCAGTGTCATGGTCTGTCAGTATTAAATATAATATTGCTTATGCATGAACTTGTTTTCCGTAGCGTGAAAGTGTTAATCTTGCAATTGAACTGTTAGATGAGTCAGAACACAAAGGACATGTTATACATGTTGAGCAGGTATGACTCTTGGTTATCTGTCTATTTGAAGTTATTTCAACTAAAGTTTAACTGTAGCTACAAGTGTAACATTGCACTTCAACAGATACAAGTAGTATTGGGCTTTTACTGGTTCCTTTTAATTTCTGATTAAACTCATCACCAATTTATGAACTTGGGAGTTGGTGCCATATAGGTTGGCGGGATCCTAAGCAATTCAAGATGCAGCAGAGAGGTAACCATGGCAACCCTGTGAGCTGGAACCACCCCAATGAGCAGCTTCCCACACACACTGTCACACTGAAAGAACTTTGGTGGAATACTTACCACTTACCATACTTGCCAACCTTGACCTCTAAGGTCCAGTTCAAATGTCAAACTTTTCATTTACTGAACTTAAATCCCTATTTGGGTCGACCCAAACTACATTTAAACATTAACATAATTTATGCATTTGGTTCGGTACATGAAAAGTTTTTCATTTACCGAACTTAAATCCCTATTTGGGTCGACCCAAACTAAACATTAACATAATTTATGCATTTGGTTCAGCACATGAAAAGTTTAACCTCAGAACCAAAGTCGCTTCCCACTTCCCATGTAGACCACTCGAACTTAATTCTCAGGTCGACCCAAATTAGAGATGTCGAACTTAATTGATTCAAACGTCAATCTTTTCATGTACTTAATTGAATGAATTATGTTCAGTACATTTGAGTACATCCAAAGGTCGACATTTAACTGGGCCTAACTGGTGGGAGGGAATGGGACCAGAATCCACAAAAATTTGTTTAAAGAACTAAGCAAAGGCTGAATTAATCTGCAACAATCCACAACAGCTGAATGAATTGGCAAAGCTTGGCAAGCAATGATCCACAGGGTTCACTCCTGCTTGAAGCCAAGCACATGTAATCCGTCCCTGTAAATTCCACGGGTGCCCACCCCGCAGATTACTTGCACAAATGAGGAAGACCACTGGCACTATTGGCTCTAGTTTAACCTTGCCTAAATTGCATTTAGCCACATAAATAATTGTTATCACACTATTACAATAATGTTATTTTATAAACCAACTAGTGAAGTGCCCTCGTTAGCTCTACTAAATTGGGGTCCTCTGGTTTGATGTTAAAGAACTCTTTTGGCAGTGTACTTGTATTTTTTGTTACCAAGCAACTGCCACCATGTTCCTCTCAGTGAGAAATACCCACACAATTCTTCCCTCGTGAAGAATGACATGCTCACAGGGTCCAACAAATATTTTTGACAAAACTTGTCCCTGGGCAAGTGGCATGTCAAAATCACTTGCCCACCAGAATGAGCTAGTTGTCCCAGTTAATAATGGTAGAGGACAAGCAATTCATTGCACTGTAGCAAAATCAGTTCACGCAGTCATTTTTTCATCACACAGGCAATGTGATTCACACTCTTAGCATGGGCATAAAGGGGATACTTTCGAAATTTGTCGCTTCCCATTACCAGTGGGCTCTTTGCGTACGAAACATTTGGCCACGTATAGCATATTTTACACTTCATGACACCGTGTGTTGTGTCTGTTGTCAGCCACGAAACTCTTCCAACCATTTCGGTTGGAACACTCATCTGTGTTTGTTTGCATCATATTCCTTGTTGTATTCAACACATTTCGCGTTGTACCCAGCGTACAAACAGTGTCGCAGGATTATCCATAAATTATAATCAATCGAACCGATATGGCGGAAAAACATGTTGTAAGGGGTATAGCAGCCAGGCATTGAGAGGTTTACGCGGGAAAGTACTGGGTATGAAACTCACGAAGAGATGTAAAATGGCGATCGAAAAGTAAAATAACGTATTGCATTTCGAAAGGCTTTGATGGGAATTACTCAAGGTAAACGTTTAATACTTGGATATCTAAAATTTATTGCGCGAAATTGCTCGCAACTCAAATGCTACGGCCCGGCAGGCTTTTTCTAGAAATAAAACACTTGCCCGGTATTCTGTTCAACTTGTCCCGGGCGTCCAGGCCTAGTATTTGTCGGACCCTGGCTCAGTGTTTGGAGGTTGTGATCTGTTCTAATATCATTTGATGTTACACAGAAATGATATTATTGTAGCTAAACATTCTTCTTTTTAGTCTGAAATATTACCTGGAGTGGGTTCATTTTCCACTATTTTACTGTACTCAGGCTTTGTTTGCTGAAAAGGAGGACCATGAGGAATCAGTGATGATGATGATGATAATAGTTTATTAAATGCCACTCTTGTAGAATAAGACTCCTGAATTACAGTGGTGGGACCAAAATGTTCAATTTTTTGCAGGCTGAATTTCACCTCAAAGGGGAATACAATCCAGCTCTAAAGAAAAAGAAAAAGAACAAAAAGAAGAAAGCTGGGAAAGGACAGGAGAAGTATGTGTTGGTACATGTCAAACTTGTGCAACTGGAATCATACATATCCATGCAAGACATTCTTTTATCCATTTTTATAATAAAAAAAGACAAAGACACTATACACCTTTTTTTAGTGGTGGTTGCTATGGCAGCAGGGCATTGATCAGCAAAAGTCTATATTCAATATTAAATTATTTTTCTTCAATTCTAAATGACAGGTAGTTTGATTCTTTTGACAAATTAGGAAAATCAAACAATTTATCTGATCAAAGCTATGGTA
>OX419338.1:300000-325000 GCA_948470475.1 Galaxea fascicularis | reverse complement strand
TGTCGAATTCTAACGACCTGTTCCATGTTTATAAAGAGGAAGAAAAATTCGTCGTGTCTTTCACGAGATGCCAAAGCAATGTACTAAAATTAAAAGTGTGATAAACATACAGTTGATGTTCTGCTTAGTAAACCTATTGCTTTGACTTTTGTAAACTTACTTGCTTTATTCATTGTTTTTCCGTTGTTCCCGTCGCTATCGTGCCGCCTTAAACTCCCTAGCTTCGCTTGGCCAATTACCTCGGCCCCGTCAATTATTTTAGCCTTGCTACGGGCCTGCAAGGATATTACTTCCTGGCCCTTTCCAAGGAACCTCGCCTCAGTCGTTGGCTGTAATATGTTTCCGTTTGTTTAAGAGAAACTGAAGTTTGTTCTTTCCATTTACATAGTTTTTGCATCCGTAACGCACGTAACTGTTGGACTGTGAATATCCGCATATTAAAACCTTTGATGTTCGCATTAACGGCGCTAACTGTAATTGAAAACACTAACACAGTCTCAAACAATTACTGTTTTGTGGTTGGTTTGGAAATGGTTTAAGGAAAAACAGTATCAAAGGAAGAAGACAGACTCCGAGTAACACAACGAGGTTTATTCAAGATGACGAATAACATAGCACATGGTTATCCAAGTACCAGCATGCAATTGGGACTGCGTCATCCTACATCCCCCCTCAAAAGAGAAAGCTATGAAAAGGCAACAAACAATAACGGTAACACGAATAATAACATGTCTAACAGTTTATGCAAACCACTAAGGCACACACAGTTCAATGTTCGATCGTAGATTTAGGCGTTCTGGAGGCTTCACAGTCCTTCCAGACCCGATTGTCAGGATTTTAGGGCTTGGATTGGGCAGTCTGATGCACTCTTCTGACGTGGCTCCTAGGGTAGTAACGGGCAAAGCTGTCTAAGCAGATGGTGGTTCCTCTGTAATCTGAGGCCTTGGAGGAGTGCGAGGAACTGACACATCAGGGGTAACACCAGGGGTTGACATAGTTTTGGGCTGTTCCGTCCGAGCTGATGTGGATGTGGCCACTAAGGCAGAGCGGTTTCGTCGGAGCATGCCCTTTTCGGTAATGACAAAGTAGGATCGGGGATTCTCGGTTTTTTCTTCAACAAGGCCGTATCGATCTTAATCTCTTATCCAAATTCCAGTGTCGGCAATTCTTTCACTCTGTGTCGATTATTAAAGTTGTGCTGTTGATTGGACCGATTTCTTTTTCGTCTACCCACTGGCGGTCGTTAGTCAGTACATTGGGGTACAAATTGGCTTGAAGGGTTGGTAGCTGCGTTTGCAGGCGGTGTCCCATAAGTAGTCCGCTGGGCGAGTAGCCATTTTTTAGGGGAGTTGACCTGTAAGTCAAGAGGGCACTGAAGATGTCATTTTTCCTGAGCATGCCGTGCGAATCGCTCTTTCGACCTCACCGTTCGCTTGAGGGTACCTTGCTGAACTTGTAACATGTGTGAAATGATATGCTTCTGCAACTGTCGGAACGGCTCGGAGCTGTACTGTGGCCTGTTGTCGGACATTGTGACATCTGGGATGCCATGTATGGCAAAAATCTCCTTGAGCACTTTTATGACTGCATGAGATGTCTCATCAGAGAGTTCCTTGATTTCGAACCGCACCGTGAGTAATAATCCACCAAGATGATGTATTTTGTACCATCGAGATCGTGCAAGTCTGTGGCAATTCTTTCCCAGGGCCGGGATGGGAAAGACGAGGGCATAAGTGGTTCTCTTGGCGTTGGTTGTTCGTTGGCACATGTAACGCATCGGCTGATTAAATCTGCAATTTGTGTAGAGTCCTGGCCACCAGAAAATGCGCGCTCTGGACCTACACTTGGTTAGACCTAAGTGGTCGGTGTGAATGCAATCAAGGAATTGTATTCGCATTCTCCTTGGAATTACTAAACGAGCATCGTACAGGAGTATGTCATCAACCACTGTAAGGTGACTTCTGCTTTCTCAGTATGACCGTAGTTGTGGCTGGTGATGCATGTACGGGGGCCACCCTTGAAGGCAGTACGAGCGTACAAGGGAGCATTCTCCATCGGTCTTCTGTGGATCTGTTATCTGTTGTAGTCGGTTTGCCGTGGCAAGGAGGTGCGACACTGTCCGATTTAAGAAGGCTTCCACTTCTTCTATAAGTCGCGTATCTTCGTACTCTGGTGGGCCAACAGGAGCACTTGAGAGTGTGTCTGTGGTACATACTGAACTTGGTAGTTGTATCTCATAAGCCTCATGCGGAAACGCAGAATGCGGGGTGGCATCTTTGAGAGCTCGGATGGGTTCAGGAGTACAGTAAGCGGTTTTTGATGGGTTTCTAGGATGAAAGGGGTGCCAAGTACGTAGTCAGAGAACTCACTGGCCCATGTTGTTGCAAGGGCCTCCTTCTCGATGACGGCATAACGCTTCTCGGTGTCGCTGAGAGATGTGGATGCATAACAGATTGGGCGGCGTTCTCCGTTATCCTGAACTTGAAACAAGACTGCCTCAAGTCCGGTGTTGGAAGCATGTGCTGAAGTTATCATTGGGCGGTTCGGATTGTATTGTGCCAGAACTGCCTGGGATACCAGAGCTTCCTTGATCTGCGCAAAGGCTTTTTATTGGGGCTCGCCCCAAACCCAAACACTGTCCTTACATAGTAATTGACGAAGAGGCTCACTGCGATCAGCGAGGTTGGGGATGAATTTTCCAAGATGGTTGATCATCCCCATGAATCGCTGTATCCCAGAAACCTCTGAGGGGACTGGGAATTGGCGTACAGCGGTGGTCTTCTGTGGGCCTGCGTGGAGTCCAGAGCTATCAATGATGTGGGCAAGGAATCTAATTGAAGACCTGGAGAATTCGCATTTATCATTAAGGGTCAACCCTGGTTCTTGTAGGCAGTGAAAACCCGTACTCGCCTATCATGTTCTGGCTGATCTACCCCGTGAATAAGGACATCGTCCATCTGGCAGAGTGTCCTTTCTAAGCCCTCGAGAAGCCTGGACATGGTGCGTTAAGAAATCTCTGGCGCGGAGCTTATACCAAATGGTAGCCTGTTAAAGCAGTAATGTTCAAATGGTGTTACAAAGGTTGTGAGCAATTTGGGGTCGTTGTCCAAAGGTATCTGCCAAAAGCCACTGTTGGCGTCGAGTTTGGAGAATATCTTACTGTCTCCAAGCTTAGCAAAGTTCTCATCTACAGAGGGGATTGAATGGACCTCACGCTGGACAGCCTTGTTGAGAAGTGTCAGGTCAACACAGATGCGCACGCTCCCCATTTGGTTTAAGGACGGGAACGGTACCTGCACACCATTCTGTTGGTGCTGTTACAGGCAATATCACTCCTTGCTGAAGCATTGTATCTATCTGACCTTTCGCCTTTGAGACCAGGGGATGGGGAATCTTTCTTGGGTTGTAGAGGCAGTACGGCTTAGCGCCAGGGCGTAGTGTTATGTGGCATTCAGTCTTCAGCTTGCCGAAGCCACTGAAGAGTGCTGGGAATTCTGCTTTAAAATCTGTTGGCTCTGTATCGACTTCTACGTCTTTGTCAGCACGTCTTATGAGCCCTAGTTCGACACAAGCTCTCCTACTGAGTAATGAACACTTCTGATTATGCAGGACATGTATAGGCTCGGTAATTGCCGATTGTCTGTACTTTAATGTTGCGGAGAACAGACCTTTCACCGGGAGTTAAGTGTTTCCAGGGCCGCGCAGAATCTGGGATGTCTGTGTCAATTCGACATCTTGTAGCCATTGAACATCATCACAAAGAACCGTCACTGTTACCCCTGTGTCGAGCTTAAAGTGGGTTGTCTGGCCATTCACTCCTATTTGTGCAGACCAATAAGTGCTATCACTGCCGATCTCGCCAAGAAAGTGTATCTCATCTTCCTCCTCTTCTTCTACTTCCTGTACCTTTTTCGGATAAGGTTTCTTGCTGAGCAGATGCACGGAAAGTGTCCCTTTTTGTTGCAGTTACTACAAATAGTTTCTTTTGCTGGACAATATCGTCTGTCGTGGTCCTGGCGTCCACACCAAAAACAGGGACGGTCAGTCTTGGAAAGCTCTTTTGTGGATCGTTCGTACCGGCTTCCTGCGGGTTTGTTGATAGTTGTTGGTCGTGTGTTGGCAGATCGTGCCTGACTGACGTAATCAACATCGCTTTCTGTTTCTTCCCCACGGACAACTGTGCGGTTTTGTTTTCTTGCTTCAGCTTGTCGGCTCATGCGAGCAGCGAGAGTGAGGTCGAATTTAGCTTGAACGCGATCAGACAATGCATCATCGAGAATCCCAACTTTCATTCGGTCTCTTATAAGTTCATCCATAAGAGTTCCGTACTCACAATTGTCGGCGAGGCGATGTAAGTCTTGAATAAAGTTGACAACGGATTCACCAGGGTTTTGCTTTTGTCGGTTGAACCGAGCTCGTTCAACAATGACGTTGCGCCGGGCTGCGAAATAACCATTGAGATCTGTTTTGATCTCGTCGTAGGAAGCAGTCTCTTCGTTTATGTTTAACGTTTTGACGATATCGTCGTCCGCACAAATGTACCAACCTGTTCCTGGTTTGGTTTGTTTTGAAGGCCTGAAGCGATCCGATAGCGCTCAAAACGTCGAAGCCATTTCGGCCACAGGTCTGCTTGATGCGGCTTGTTCGCGCCTTCAAATTTGGTCGCGAGTGGGAGCGAATTTACAGGCTGAGGCCGATTGTCAACTTCCTGAGGATCTTCGGGTTGGTCTCCCATTCTGTTTTATGGCGTTTGATGAGTCAAAGCCGCTGCCACCTTGTAGTATCAGAGGAAGAAGACAGACTCCTAATAACACAGCGAGGTCAGTTTATTCAAGATGGCGGATAACATAGCACATGGTTCATCCTACAGGTTTCTCTTCTGAACTGAAAAACTGAAAAAGAAGGAAATTCATGCGCAGTTCATATTGCTTGTTTCTTGATGGCTCGGCCTCAGCCTTGTTTTGCGGAACAGTTTGAAAGGGTGGGTTTGATATGCAAGCTCGCCTGCACTAAGTGTCGTAAATACTACTTGGAACAAAGGGGTACGACTTTTACTCAAACTTTCTTCTTTGCGAATACTGAAGGATTGTCGGAGAAAAACGCACTGACCAAGGCGCTATACTGACTTTTGAAAACAGTAGCCTGGGAACACGGACGATTTTCTAACTTTGGTACAAGCTGACAGTTTCTTTCGTCAGCAGCACAAAACATAGTGAATTTCTTTCACGCATGTCATTAGAAATTTAACATCTGAATTAAATGACCCGCTTTAACACTCGAAACGGCTATTGACATGAACGACGACTGATGAAAATCTTTAATTGCGAGTTTATGGCCCTTATATGTTTTGTATTGCCGAAGTTTCGGCTATTAGCGATGCTCGGTTAACATTAACTGTGTACAATCTTTTTAGGGCATGGAAATATATAATTATTACGGAAAGCGTAACATTGCATTGTAACTGGGTAGTTCTTTGAAATTAAAATGAAAACTAAAGACGAATCCGTGTTTGTTTTACTTCAAGTTATGCCATGGGCATTTTAAAATTAGTACTGCGTTTATGCGGTAATTAAAACACCATTTACAATTTTACGCGGTCTCTTTATTTGCCAATGGACTCACTCAAAGCACAAAGAAACCCACCCTACTGAACGAAACGTCTAGCTTTTTCACCTTTTGTTCCAAGGTTACATTTGATTCAAAATAAGCAAACAGGGAGTTTCTTGTGATTTTCCTTTCTGTAGTTCTTTGTTCAACGTATTGAGCCTTTCTCTCTAATCTATCATTTTTCTTTTCACCGCCTTAAAAATACATGAATGGTAAAATGGTCCCATTTATCTTCATCGCTTTTCGTGTTGATAGCGTTATTGCCGCTTTTTCCTCCACTACTAGAAGCTAGTTGAAAGTCACAATCTTGCAACCGTTTAAACGCCCTTTCCACGTAATTGTGTTTCAGATAAAACCTGTTAGTATACCTGTTTCCTTCAGGGTTCGGGTCTCGAGTCTCATTAAGAGTTTCCCCGAAAACTTCACGGCACAAAGACACTTTTCCACACACCACAATTCTCTGAAGTTTGCGAAAATTAACATCGGCTTGTCCCGTTCTTCCGAACGCGTAAGTACCACACATATGGAGGCTGATATAACCGAAGCGTTCATTCTGTATGTGGCCTGCTCTTTCGCGCGCTCTGCTGTACAAATCAAGCTGAAGCTTCAAGCTTGTAATTTCATAGAATTCAGCCTCATGTCTGAGTCTCGTAATCTCTCCGAAATCGTCGGGGAGGTGCAGTTTATTGGTTCGAAGAAAGTCGAGTATGTACCGAAATAGAAATCCATCTCGATCAATGAAATATTTGCCAGTTTCGTCTTTTGTCAGTTCTTGTCTTCCGCTAAAAATGCGTCCAAGACGCGACTCCGGGTCCCTTGTCAAAGTTAGCACCGATGTGGAATAAAACTTTCCCCCGACGTTTAACTCGATATTTTCTGGAAATAATCGATGATGCTGTAACGATGACGCCATGTTCGCGTTGGTTGAGTGGCCGATATTTGCGCCTATACCCCAGCTGTATGTTGCTACGCTTATTTGTTTTTACCTCGGCGAATAAGAGACAAGTGAATGAAGGCCAGAATAGATTATCATCTGCTACGTGTTGTGTTGATTTTATAGCTCTGGGCCGTGAGATAATTGACGGTTCTAAAGACAAGAAATTAAACATTGGCTCTTTTAAGATTTCCATAATACCCACAGCTTGATGCTTTTATCTGTGATGGCGGCTCGCACGAAAACACCCACCACAGAATGAAAACAACGGCATGATAGGAAATTTCATTAACATTGGTTCATTTTAAACATTTATGCTCTCACTTCCGAATACATTAGACAAGGTTTGTCAATGTGGACAGGTCTAACTAAGTTGCTCAAACTGATCAATCTGGGATGACAGCTTAACGAAGATACAAATCCTCTTTTCCTTCTGTTCCCTTAATGCATTGTCCAACTTGAATATAAAAAACCGAACGATATATGTTTTTTTTAATTATTCACTGGACATGTTGCCTTACGGGTGTCTTTTAAGAAGCATAGCGCTTCCGGTCGAGTATTGAAAACACTGTGAAGGGCTCTGTTTGAATTTCCTTCTTTCTTCACCGTAAGCCCAGAATATCCTACAATGAAATAGAAAAAAGAAGAAGGAAAAACCACGTATTTGTCATAAAATTATTTTCTGCAAAACAGCTCAATCTGCAGCGAAAAAGATAAAGGCCAATGTGTTACAGTCATCATGTAGTTCATTGTGTTGTATTACGGAAACAAAACAAAATTTTCTCTGATATTTGCCATAACATTACTATTCTTGAGTAATATGAACCTTCAAAGAAATTACTGTCGATGTCATGGTGGAAACATTTATTTGTATTTTTTTTTTCGGTTTAATTAAAAGCACGACCGCTAACACAACTTGTTCGGGCTCACCGGCCTAAATGATCTCCAGACGAATTCATTTTGTTGTTGTTGTTGTCGGCTGCCTTGCAAAGTTTCTCCGAAGCTAATGAGTTTGGATGGTCACGTGGCCTGATATCGTTTCCCTGAATTTATTTTCTCCAAGTTCCATTGCTTTAACTTTATCACGTGACGTCATATATTTTATGAACGGAGACACTATCGGGGACCAACTCAGAGAAAACAATCATCGCAGAATTTTTCAGTCAAAAGCAACCGCCCAACATGTCAAGCATAATTGATGTGTGGATAAAATATACATTTTTTCTTTTTAATTTTCTGATTTGGGAATAAGGTTCGACTCGATTAACCACCTCTGAAACGACTGTCAAACTTAATTATTTGAGTCTACTCAAATTGTGGCGCATGTAAAGTTCGACGTTCGAAATGGGCCTACGTAAGAAATCGTTGTAAAATTCAAAAGGCTTTTTCCAGTATGTTGGTACTGTGTCCATCTAATCATCGAGATACCGGCTAAAGCTAAATATTAAATATTTAAAACAGCAAATGTCAGCTCGGGAGAAGCTGTAATTTATGCAAATTACGAGCTTTTGTGAATTGAAAAATGAACAAAACGATCCTTTAAAAATTCATTTGCAATTTATTTGAAAACGCTCCCATTTGGCTCACAAGTTGAGCACGCGTGTCTGACTGTAACTGAGCCTTTTTAAAACGAGTAGCTTCGCGTTACCGTTGCTGTGGTAACAGAGACCTTAAGCAACAGGACGGGAAGAGACGACGGCGACGGGAAATCGGTGTGAAGTCTGGGGCGAGACCAGCGTCGTGTTCTTCTCACTTGAGCCTTTAAGCAACATCGCGATGGCAACTTCCCCTCAAGATATGAAAACTAAACAAGCAAAGCAAAAGGCAAACAAAGTACATAAAGGCAAGAGAAAAGGTTTACGACCAGCGAAATGCTAACTCAGTTGCGACGTGAAGGAGACGATAGTCGTTGCATTTGGAATTTATTTCAAAGCAAAGAGCATGTAAAAATTCATGTATGGCCTTTGAAAGCATAAAACTTTGTACATCAACGAGAATTTGCTTGAAAGTCACTCATGACTCTGCAACCTTCTTGTCATTGTCCTCTTAAGAGAACTAAACATCCCTTTCAAGATTTCTGACGGTAGAACACAGCATAGAAAATGTAAACATTGGAGATCTTAGCTCACCGAAACGATTTCTTTGAGCCTGAGGATTTCGCTGCTTCAGAGACGACGTTAATCTTAAAATTTCAAGACGAAAAAGTTTGGCATGGAAAGCGACGTTGTCCGCGCAACGTGAGAACAGTGAAAATGGCGTTGTCAAGGTGAGGACGACGGGAGACTGCTGACGTCTTTTTACGTTCTGCGCATGAGTAAACCTGAAAATAAACTTCCGGTACGCCGTCCTCGTCTCTCCCGTCCTGTTGCTTAAGGTCTCTAACAGCTGTTACTTGGAGACCGATGAGAGACTAAACGTCGAAAAGATGTTGTAGTTTCAAGGAAATAGAAGCTTGTCTTCTATAAGAAACTTTGATTTCAATAGGAACACCCCTAAGCCAAAAAAACTGCTGCGGGCCTCCTTAAGTGATCCCATTGATCACAACAGAAGCACAGCGTTACAAACCAAGTCGTGCCAACGTAGTGGAGCACGACAAGTTCCGTAATACATGGCAACAGCACAAGTCATGAACTCATGTTTTTGTTTTTACAACTTTACTGGACAGCAGACCTGCCCAGTGGGGATGAGCACGAACGGGACTCCTAGGTCCCATGTGAGGTGCCTCCCCTCAGGTCAGCACTAGGAGTGGTCACAGCCAGGGTTCATTACGTCCCACAGATTTAATTGTGAAGAGTTGTGAGACGGGACCTCCAGGTTTATCGTCCTTATCCGAGAAGACTAGAAAGTCTAACCATTTGCAGATGCCATTACACTTTCTCCTCAGTTATTTAAAGACCCTGAGTGTTGGTCCGGCCGGGGCTTGAACCCACGACCTCCCGTCGTCGTTTTAGTGCGGCACTCTAACAACTGAGCCAACTGGTCGGCAGTTAAAAAGGTCATGCTATTATCGTGCCGAATTCAATTCATAAAAATAATAAATGCTTTTTACATACATCAGAAAACCTTGCACATGTCTGATAGCGGTTGTTCTCAAAATTCGGCTGCATGAAATTCGACATCTATTACCAAGTGGCGCTTAATTTCGAGCCAGCTTAGCATGGGGATTTTACCAGATGCCCACATCATTGCTCCCATGGTCCACTTGGCGTTGGTGGTCCTGTGTGTTCATGAACTGCCTATGCCTTTCTTTGTTTCAAATCAACGGCAGCATGCCCAGCTTTCTTTGGGGCCTGGTGGTTTCGCTTGTTTGGAAGGTAATATCAATCGTATTCTCAAGATTTGGCAAGATGTTTAATTTTCTGACCAGGAAAGAATTCATTATTCTTGGACCTGATGTCCATGCTGCAAACAACTTTAAATGGTGGCCTCTGCTGTCGTGCTCCTCGGCGAATCCACACACACACACACACTTTATTTATTTCATCGGATATTAAAAAGACAATTAAAATGTCAACATAATAGTCCTCAATCCCAAGTACATTCAGAAGCAACTTATGAATTTTTCTTTTGAATGTTTTTTTCGTGAGCTTACACCAGTCAGGGTGTAGACAGTTCCATAATCTCGTACCAAACGCAGAAAAAGACTTCAGTTTCACCTGCAATCTAGATTTCTGTACATAAAAATTATTTGCGGAAGAGAAACACGTGTTATATGCAAGGACGTCAGATGAATGTATAAAAAGTTCACGAATATTCCTAGGTGTATAACTAGTAGAAACATCAAGCATTATGGCGGAAACAGTTTCAAAGTCAGAGAGCATATTAACAGGTGGGATATTCGAAGTAATAAAAAGAGGGATGGCATGAGATCTTTTGCTGGAGAAGAAAATCAGACGGATTGCACGTTTTCGCAAGGTGAGAATCTGAGCTGCCCCAAACAGGGATGCCGTATAGCGTGAAGGGAAATATCTTTCAGTGAACGGTAAATTTGAGGAAGGGTATTTAAAGGTACCTGGTGTCTCAGCCTGGCAATTATACCGACGATTTTGCTAATCTTCGAAGCAATATGATCACCAGGAGGCTTCCAGGTTAAGTTCTTGTCAATTAGCACTCCCAAGAATTTTACATAATCTTTGCATTCAAGAAGTGCGAATCCATTGTTGTTCAAGTTATCCGCAATACATGATTTCGAGGGCAATTTGGGATAAATAAGCACGAGTTAATTTTTCTTTGAAAAATTTACAAGTGCTTATTTATTCCAAATTGTACGAGAAAAATCAAACAGTTTGCTTTTATTTTGCCTTGCGGGGTTAACACGCTCCACCTACAAGAACCCGATTGCTCCAAAAAATGACAACGCGGGCATGTTGACAGGTTTGCGGAATACAGATCAAATATTGTTAAAATCAGGCTATCTTTCAAAATGCTTTTCGCTTTTGGAAACCCGAAATGGAACAAACAGTGAAAAGTTCAGGCTTGCTTCTTTTAAGAGCTCAACTTTTTTGCGCTGTAATTCAATTCCAAAGGAGAATCGACTTTCTTAAATGATCACCGGCGTCCTCGGCATGCTTTTGCGGATGATTCTCTTTTTTTTTTTCCGAGGTACCCGTCAATCATTTTTAATTTCAACTTTTTGTACTAATTTCGAGTTTTTCTGCAATCAAAAAAATTCACTTTTTGCACTTTGGGTTTAATTGACATGCTCTCTGCCAATCAGAGTGCAGAAATTTTTGTATGCATATTATTAATCTAGTAAAATAGCGTGATTGACAGTATCATATTTATCTGTATCGTATTCGCTATGTCCAAAATTGCATGCTGAGTAGAAAATTTCTCTCTAAAGCCATACTGGGTTTTATATAAAAGTTCATTATCTTCGATGTATAATTTCAATCGCTTGTACATAATTTTTTCAAAAATTATATTGAAGACGGAGAGAAGCGAAATAGGACGGTAGTTGTTGCTAGGGTCGGTTTCATCGTCGCCCTTGTATACTAGGATAATTTTTGCATGTTTTAGCTTTGAAGGATATTTTCCACTTTGAATAGAGAGGTTGATAAGTGCAGCTAAGGGTGAAGATAGTATGCTCTTTGCACATTTCAAAACGCGAATAGGGCATGAATATAACCCATAAGCCTTGTTTGATGGTACAATCGAGATTTCTAGTTCAATGTCTGACGAAATAGCCGGTTCAAAGAAAGAGGTAGTAGCTTAGTAAAATTGGTATTTGTTAAGTATTCGTTATAGTGACAATTACTATGTGGTACATTTGCCGCTAGCTTTTGGCCAACCGTAGAAAAGAAATCGTTTAGCGCGTTCAGAAGTTCCGCTCAGTTACGCGTCAGACCATTCCCATTTAATCGTTTAAGGCCAACAATGAATTTAGATTTTCTTTTGTTACGGTTCATTACGTCGTTGATTATAATCGATTCGTACCCGAATTCGCATGATTCGAACCCATCTGTTCGTTCCAAACGTTCACGTAACCTTTTGTTTTGGGACCGCTGGTCTGTTGTTGTGTAAAGAACGCTCGTGAAATAAATCGTTGAACAGTTTACCGTTTTTGCCGTCCCGTTTTGCGTTTTAACTGTTAAACCGTCCCAACACCATCCTTCAGTCGATTCTTGTTGTATTTAATTCTATAACTGTGTACAACTCTGTGTAACTCTGCATTTGTGTTTGCGAAATGAAATTGTACGTTAATTGTGGCATACCGCCGACAGAGTTAAGTAAACTGTGTATATGCCATACATGCAACTATCTCTGTGATTTTGTTGCCAGTTCAAGGGTGGCCACGCGAGTCGTAGACTTAACATTCAAACTTTGTACCTCGCCCTTCACTTAACTCTTTCGTCCGCCAAGTTGACTGACTATGCAAAGCAAATACCACTTCTAATTTTTCATCAGTATAACTGTATAACAGGGACCGCGCAGAGGAAGGGGCTGGGGTGTGGGCTTTTGCGCCCCCCCCCCCCTCCCCTTCGCCCACACACACGTTTGTGAAATCAACAATAAAAAATGCAGAAGAAATTTCCTTAGTTCGTAAAGGAATAAAAGTCACAATTCCCATTAGCAAATTAGCCACGCATTAAACTAGCGGCCATAAAGAGTAACATTTAGGTAGCGATAACTTATTTTAAAAAATTCATTTCTAACCTGATGCTACTCACGGCTTCAGGTTTATGTCCAGTAATTGGCTCTCTTCGGCTAGCGGGCCTCTTATCTCAGGGAAACAAAGATTGAAAACATGGCTGCGCTCAACAATGAAGCAAAAGCGATTGAAACAGACAAACTTTCTCTAATTGACATTGCTAACGAATTTACCGATCGCATCAACAAATTCTGATATACAATACATAACAGCCACTGCTTCAGTTTTACTTGTTCCGTCAGGGCTATACTGTGTTGGTTATTTCCATTCTAATTGATACAAATACTGTTTACTTCCCTGAGTTGAATGCGGTTGAGGTAAAATCATTCGATTCCTCTCTTATTTAAAGGTGAACACCCGGTCAGTACCATCTACAGTGCAGGAGATTTCAATCCATGGTAGTGAATGTAAACACCGGGTAATATTGAAATGTTTGTCAGTTTCTTCTCTTTTAGCTCTGAAAGTTTGCAATTAAGCATTACTGTTTGATAATTTCAAATGCGTCTTCAGGCATTTCAGAAAAACTGAAACAAACTTTTTCCGGGGGAGCATGCCCACGGACCTTCCTAGTTAACTCACGCATACGTATTCGCCTTTGAGCTCCACCCCCCCCCCCCCCCCCTTAACTCCAAAACATACTGCGCGGGCCCTGTATAATAAAGAACACCGCGTAACTAGAACCAGGGTGCCACTGGGGCGGTATCCCGCTATAGATAGTATAATTTTCAAGCAGCTTAGTCTGCGATAGGGTATAGAAAACAAGAATTAGTGTTCCTGGTTAACACTTCATCTGCTTTATGGTATGCATTTTTGCTTCCCAGTCCAGAATAAAGTAAAGACGGTAAAGGCCTACGATTCCAGGATCGTAGCGGCACACCTCCTCCTCTTCCCTGTTAGGGTGCCCAGTTAAGAGGCGGTGGCTAAGGAGACGCATAATCTATGATTACCTCCAGTCTAGAAATTTTGCTGTCCAATGGTTTACTAGTAGGCATGCCAGGAGAAAAGGTTTGGTTTTTGATATGTCCTTCTATTTTCAGAACCCTTCATTTTCAAGAGACAACAACAAAAACCAGGATCGGATCAGGGGATCGGATCAGGGGATCGGATCGGAGTGACAAGACCCAGATAACGGATTGGAGTTGACCCGGAATCCATCAACGAACGTCTAACCACAGTAAGTTTTAAATTCGTCAGACTTAGTTAGGAACCTTTTGCTTTAGAAAGGAAGCTAATGGGGAAATGGCTCCATGATGGAATAAATCCAACGGAAAACATAAGGTGATTATGACAACCTCGAAGATACCAGTGAGCAGGGCACAGAAAAGCGTAAACTGAGAAATATTTTCTGTCGAATTATATTATTTGTATTAAAAATCAAGTGACGTCAATCAGATTTATTCTGTGTTTACCTCACTTGCTTGGTAAACCTTAACTGTAAAAGAATTAGTACCTTCACCAATTTCACATGAAACTGCTGCTTTGTAGAAATTGACTTATTAGATAACTTTACATATCATACAAAGTGTAAGTTTTTTTGACCTGGAAATCATAAGCCATTTCCTTATCTATTTATACAAATTTCTGCCTCATGATAGGTTTTTGTCCGGCGTTTTATTCATTTGACCATTGCTCACCACTAACGTTTTCAGCAGCTCAGTGGTTAAAGTGTCCGACTATTGTACCGAAGGACGTTTTATTCTTGTTTGGTAATCACATCCCTTGCTCCAGCCAGCCACGTGTGTGTGCCTTAACGCGCTGGATACGTTATGAAGTCTTTTTTTTTTGTTCTCAAGCTAAATGAAGGTGATCGCACCAATTTGCTGTGAATTTAGAACAGCGAAAGAGGTCCATAAACTTGTCAATGATCCATACGTTCTTCCTAAACTGAAGCCTTCGTTAATTGAGCTCGTCAGAATAAGCGACAACTTTCAATGACCCGCATTATTAGCATTTAACTGCAAAGATAATGCTACACCGAAGTGAAAAACGTTTCATCTCGAGTTAAATAAACGAAAATCGAAACAAACTAAAACACTTCATGAAAGATAGACTTAACTAAGAATACATATATTTTTTTTTATAGTGGAGCTTCCGTGAGGCAACTGTCCATAACAGTGAATCTGATTTGAAGCCAGCATCGCACTGATCCACACTTGGACGGCACATGAACATTTAATCGAAGGCACAACTCTGTACCACGTGATGCCGTTGGATTCATCACTCAGTCCCAGTACTTTATCAGTCCATCCCAGCCACACGTGACCACCTTGGATGTTTCGTGAGGATGCCACAGGCAGCTGATACACACTGCGTCATGCGCCTTGAACTTGCTGCACAGGAGCACCAGCAAAGTATGCAAAGGAAAGGAAAAAGAATGAGAAAACCCAAAATCAAATGGGCCAATATCGATGCCGTTCGCAAGTTGTTAGTCGCTCGAGTTGAAACCAAAAGGAAAAAAGATGTACCACAAATTACAAAAAAGAAGAAAATTAAGCGCGATCTTTTACCTGTACAGTTTAGTAGATTTCCAATCCCAGATACACAGCTTCCCGTCAGCATCACCTGAAATAAGGTAACTATAAAAACAAAAGGAAACACGGCATCAAAAGTTCAGTAAGGCAAAATAAATTTAAAACACGCGGCTAAAGAACTATGCGAGTAAAGAAAAGAACAGAAGAAAGAGGAAATTTGAATTTTACTCACCTACCATCGGGAGAGAAACTCAGCTGACAAGCGTACCCTGCCACCTTAAGAGGAAAACGTTATTCACACGAGTTACACATAACAGAGAGGTTACGGTAATAGGCTGATGGGGTTTCCTTTGTGAGGGGTAAACAACGGCTACACCCTAGGCTCTCAAAAGATTAGCACCTCTGAGCAAACGTACCGCCCAACAAATAGCCATAATTTTCAATGTTTTAGGGACGAATGACCAACAAGTATGGTAGCAAATTACTCTTTAAAGTGAGCCACCAGTCAGACAGCAGTATCTCACCCATTTCATAGCAGTACTGTAGCAGCTCTAGTAAGGCTCTAAATTTCATTGGCAGGCATAGTGTAGCACCTCTATTGTTTTAGGGATAGGGTCCATTGTTTGTGTTGTTTGTTCTTTTGCTCACCAGAAGGGTAGCAAGCCAATCTCGTGAGACCTCACGAAAGCTGCTACACCGCCCTTTCATAGGCGCGCTACTGCTCATGTCAAGAAATTTAACGAGTTCTTCTATCCCTTCCAACGCTTTTTGGCCTCGGCTTTCTGAGGGCAGGACAAATAGCAGCTTTAATCGCTCCTTACCATGTGGCCTTTAAACGTTTTCTTTCTGTTCTGACGAAACCGGTTGAGCACGCCGAATATCATTATCTGATTGTCCATAGACTGACATGCCATCCATTTGTCTGACAAGAAAACGTCAACACAGCTAAGTACATGTATTGTTTAATAAAACATTTTGGAAAATGAGAATGTGCTACAAATGGGTGAAATTGTAAACGCACATTTGCAATGGCAATAATACTGTTCACACCACGATCGGAGGTGTAAAAATCATCGTTTGATAAAATTATTTTTTAATCCGGAATTTATGTAATACGGCTCGACATTCTTACGAGCATTTTTCAGTTATTCAACCACCGTATGCGTGCTTGTTTCGAACAGTTCACGTCCTTCAGCCAAGGATAACCTCACATCGACTGATTTGGGCGCCCACATACTTCACCTGTTTTGTGCCCTTAATAAATAAAACAGTCAGTAGTAGCTGAGAGCAAGTTAGAACAGTCATAAGACATCAAAGGAACTTACTGTTTGGATGAAGAGCAACAGCAGGCATTGAGTGCATGCTGGGTTCAGCAATGTACTTAAAATCCACAGGAATGTCCCTGATATAAAATACAACCAGATCTCTTACTTAGCAGAATAAATGGCTAGTTATCGAGTTCCAGGATTCCTCTAGAATTTCTTATGTAAAAGTTTTTAAATTCAAAAATCATTGAGGACTCCAACCCCACAAATTAGCAACCAACTGAATTTACCTATTTGTTTGTCTAAAATCTGAATCTCTCGTCGCAATGATCAAAACCACTATCTCCATCCTCATCCTTATTCTGACCCTCTTCCTCATCCTCATCAGGCTCAACCTCATCCCCATCCTCACCTTAATCCTCACCCTCGTCCTCATCCCGACTCTCTTCCTTATCCTCACCCTGAACCTCATCCTCAGCCTCATCATCATCACCACCACCACCACCTAAGCGCACAGTCGAGCAAAGCATTGGAAAATTCAGTGTTACCAAGTTTGGTGTCTCACCATTCCCACACCCGAATACTTTTGTCATCTGATGTGGACACAAATCTTCTGTTTTGATCCACAAACGTTATCGTGTTCACTGCTCCAAGATGTCTGAAACAGGAGACATTTTGTGCGTCAACAATTGGTTAATAAAACGTTCTTAGCTAGTAGAATTTTCAGGTAAAAAATACCAACCTGATTCCAAATACATGTGTATATTTTCTGGTAAATACTTACCTGTCGTATTCTTGAACTATTTCGTTCGCTCTTGTGTCCCACTATAAAGTAAAGGAAATTCAAACATTAAGACAAAGCCAGACCAAAAACCCATTAACAAAAAAACAACGACTTCAGTTGAGAGAAGAAAAACAAACGAAAGTACCCAAACAAGTTTGAAAATAATGATGTGCAACATTTAAGGTTGGTTTCACTAGCGACGGAGTCGGAGTCGTAGTCGGAGTCGTAAGGGCCCTTATGACCTAGTGAAAATCCAAGATCGGATTCGTAAGCGAAGTCATAAGCTCGACTGAATCGGAGTCGGAAGAATCAGAACGTTTCCATTTTCTCATTTCGACTCCGCTTATGACTAAGTTGCTTATGATCCAGTGAAAACTATGTTGTCGGAGTCGGAAGCAGAAGCGGAAGAACCAACCAATCACAAGGCTTGTTCTCACGCTCTCCGATTACAGTTTGATACCGAAAAGAGCGCTTGCGACTCCGACAAACTAGTTTTTACTAGATCATAAGCGACGGAGTCATAAGCGGAATTTCTTGGATGGTAAAGACACTAGTATTCTTTTATTACGATTTTTCCAAAACACAATAGCAAAACGTGAACAAGTTAGCCTATGTTTTTCACCTTACAGTCTGATTGCTCCTCATCATCTGTGGCCAGTGACAATGTAAATGATAGAAAACTTCCGAAAATTGTTTTAAAGCCTTTAAAAAGCTCAAAAATGTTTGCAACAGTGGAATCTGACTGATTCCACTGTTGCAAACATTTTTGAGCTTACCGAAATTACGCGACAGTTTTCTGTAAATTCGTTAATTCGAGAGGCTAGCTACTACTGAATTTCTTTCTGAAGCCACGTGAAAGCCTTAAGGGTACCTTTTGTCGGTTTTGGCTTAAGGTTTCGGCCGTCGTTGGTGACACATTCATCGAGACACTGGAGGTTTAATCTACTTACCGTTAATATTTTCTTGTCCGATGTCCCACAAACAAATAAATGCTGCTTGTCCTAGAAACAAATTTGACAATATTCAACATCAAGAGGAAATTGTTACGTTTTGTCATGGGTGAACCGCACTATAAATGAAATAAAAAACAACAACAGGTGATGCACCACTAAGACTGGTTGAAGGTGAGTGTTTGCCTTTTTATTTGTTCAGTGCTGTTGATGCGGTGTTTATACGATGATAGTTGATCTTAACTCTGCCATTTTCTGGTAAGCTTTGTGCTGGAAACGAAATTCACCCTCCAAGCAATCAAACCCAGTTAAGACGCGTTTGGCTCCGGTTCTGTTTTCAACTTTCCATTGCGAGCTTCATATGCTGATACTCACCTCATCTGGATTGAACTTGACACAGTACGGAATCTTGCGGTTGGTAAAGCGACCGATGCATTCCCCTGAAACACACCAGTCAGAATACATGGAAAATATTTCTTTGAGTGCTTTGTAAGGGTCAAAGAACAAATCTCTATCTTGATCTCATAACTGATGGAACTGTTTTTAAATGAACTCAAAACTTGACTTTACTTAAGGATGAAAGGAAGACACTCAATGGTCACAAGACGAACAGACGTGTAACACTTGGATTCCATCAGATCGACCTGAAATTTCAGAAAGTTGGTTTCTGTGCTAAAGACCAAATCAGAGGAAAAAAACCTCGGGAATCTCTTGGAACCAACAATGAACAACATCAAAATACAACTTGTTAATGCTGGATCACTGAACCACATCAACCCAATATTCAAATTCAATGGAAGTCGCTCAATTTTACACCATACAAACAGATGACAATATACAGTGGTTTATTAGTTACCAGTTTCTGTATCCCAGAGTTTAACATATCTGTCATAAGCAGCACTTAAGAACTGTGTTCCTGAGTTGTTGAAGGAGATATCACGAACCGCCTTACTATGACCTAAAACAATCACATGATGTAATGAATCGCAGAGACCAACACATATTGAGTACAAAGTTGTACTAACTGTCGTACACTGGTGATCTGACACGGCAGGTCAAAGACCGAGTTAATGTTCCCTATAATGAATCTAAAAAATACTGTTACGATTTCTTGCAAGCAAAAATAAATTATATTATCAATATGTCCGAAATGTCGCATACATGGAAAAATAAGAAAAATGCGAAAACACGGAAGAAAAAAAATAACACCTCATGCGTGAAAGTACTGTGTAGAGATCAAACTTACCAATGAAAGTTCTCAAGCATCGTCTTTTGCCATAAACCTCCCACAGCTGAAGTATAAACAATAATGTTAAATTTTTCAAACGCTTAATGGTTTAAAACAGCGTAATAGGATAAAAGGTGATTTGCTGAACATGTTACATAATTATATCAGAAACTTTACACTGCCTTATTATGATAGCTATGTTTTTGAAACTGTATGGTGTCTAAGATATAATTTATTTGTTCTGTAAACCATATTCATTTGATTTTGCTATCTAAGGTAAATTACAGTAATAAACCCCCGGCCCTCCCCAAACTAAAACCAAACACAGAGTAAGACATGTGAAGTGTTGTTGAAATACCTTAATCTTACAGTCCATACTACAGGACAACAGCAGATGAGCAGACCTGGGAAAGAATCTGATACACGAAACACCTTTCGTGTGTCCAGTCCTAATGATAAAACACAACAGAATCAAGATTTGCTCAGTAGGTTGTTTACGATTAACAAAGTTAAAACTTGGTATGGAAAAGATCTCAGTAATGTTAAGGGCAACTCTGCTTCAAGAACAACTAGCAATACGCAGTTCATCAGGTCAAAAAGCACACAAACAAGTAAGACATTCTGGTTGAGAGGCAAACCAACTAAAAGTCGAATAAAGTAGAACTTCCGTACATCATCTGAATGGTACATGTATAAACTACAAAACAAAGTCACTGTGTTAATTTGGTCTTGCAACTACATGTAATTAAGAACAAAACACAAGACAGGTAACCTTCATGAATAACCCTTTGTAAGTTAGAGAGAAGGTAGAAACGGTGCAGGTGATTTTGGAAGTTTTATGAAAACGTTTATAAGAACCCAAAGCGAAGTTTACCAAGCTGCTTACCATGTGTGAATGTGTTTCTTTGGCAAAAAGCATCGCTCAGGCGGTTCATCTGTATCCAGTTTAACGTCAATATCATGTGGAATATGGAGATATGATCGGCCTTGATAATCCGTCGAGTCTTGTACTGAAACAAAAAAGCAACAGTGGTACAATGTTGTAACGTACCATAACATTTATGTATAAAGTACAGTTCTGTTCTGGACTACACTATCAATGACTTTGACGTGGACTGGAAAAAATCTATGTCTGATATCTTAATTTACGTCTGATAACTGACTGATTATGAAGTTTTCAGTCTGAAAACCTAGAGAAAAATTTTCCTTCACTGGTCTGTCAATCCATCAGTCAGTCTCCTTGGCTGTACGCACACTATTTTTTTATCTGTCTACTTGATTATTAGTCTGTCTACCCACTGACCTGTCTGTCTTTGTGACTCTGCCTATCTGCTACCCGTCTTTCTACCTTTTTGTATTTGTCTGTCTGTCTGTCTGTCTGTCTGTCTGTCTGTCTGTCTGTCTGTCTGTCTGTCTGTTGATGTTGTAACTTAATAAACTTCTGTACCCTTACCATGTAAAGTAGTCTTTTCTTCCACGCTCTTATCTTCTTCTTTCTTACTTCTCTTTTGCTTTGTCATCTCAAACTCTTCAAGCCTGGCCGCTTGTTCCTTTAAAAGGCAATATTTCAACTCTATTGCAAACTTGTGATTGGTAATTTTGTAAACTTATTTGTAAATGGCATTGAACTGTTTACTCTGCAGAAAAACGCAGGGGAATAGAGATGGAACAGTGATGAAAGCACTCGCCTCCCACTAATATAGCCTGGGTTTGATTCTGGATGTTCTACTAAAATTACATCAGTTTAGGGGTTCATCCAACTGCAATTTATGTAAGCATGCTAACTGATTTATGGCTACCGTTTAGGAAGGAAAATCATTCAGTATATGCACTCGAATACATGTTCATCTCACCTCCGATGGTTTTGCAACTTTAGACTCATCAATGTAAGGTGCCCATGGACCTAACAATACAAGATTACTAAAACTGGTTGGTGTAATGACACACAGAGGCATAGAAACCATGCAAGTACTGCTGTATATGTATGATGACAGCTCTAACACAATTGCCTTCACAGAGAACGCTGCAAAGGCAGCTGGAAAGTACAGTGGTCTGCTACACTGTAAGTATCCTACCCTCTGGTCTGATCTATGTTTGTAAAAATAAAGTGATAGTATACACATGGTGCTACATCCAGTTGCAAAATTGTTGAGACATTCGCAATCAAAAACGTCTTTTCTTTCTCTAAAACGCTCCTGTAAGAAATCTGTGAGATACAATGCACACCCCCTCCCTCTCCCCCTTTCACAGTTGTTCCTCAAAGTTTCAAGCATGTTGATAAGAGGGGGAGGGAAAGCAGAAGATCATGGAAACATCATTAAAGGCCAAATGACGTACAGTGTCTCAAGTATTATTTTATGCAACTGGTTGTAGCTCAATAACACCTTTTTGTTCAACATTTACACAGCTTTTTACCTTTATATCCCTCAGTATCCCCTGGGTCACCTGGCTTTTCTCTTTTCCTTTTGTCACCAGCTCGTGGTTCTGCTACTTCAAATATTGTTAAACCTGTATAAAACAATCACCAGGTGGCGTTTGAAATGTCTGCTTAATTTTTAATTGTTACTACTTATAGTACCTTGGACAAAGCAATCCAGGGTTGGCTTTATTCAAAACGTCTCCTCAGGATTCTAGCAAATTCAACACAAAAATTTCCTGGAAGGAGCCATTGCCCATGTCTGGCATGAGATTTCCAGCCGTACCACTTTTATTGAGTTCGTAGGAAGAAGCTTTTGGCCATAGTGTCTACTACATTGAAGTTTCTTGCTTGAATTTTGCTTTTTAAGACTCTCAGACATTTTGAATATAACACAACAACATCTTCTCCATTCCGGAAAGTTATTGTGATTCAGTTTTGCCTACCGGTATTTGTTTCTTTCAAATCAACAATATTTTAAGTGCATCTGTGGTAATGGCACAACCAAAGAAAATTGCCATAAATGTTTTATAAATAGAAAATGTGTTTCATTGGATAGCAGTGTAGTTTCTCCTGTCTGGTCAAAGTTGTTGATCTCAAAATCCCTCTTCTCAACACAAAACTCAGCTTTCCATCCATCCACCACCAATCGTAAGGTAGATATATTCAGATGCTAATTTGTGCCTAATAAGTAATATTATTATTAATTATTATTATTTTCCCAGAAAATTCTTCATTCAAAAGGCATTTATCATCCTATGGCACAAACCACCAATCCTCCTATTTTTGAGATGAAAACTATATAAAACTTGTGAAAGACACAAAAATTCGAGCCAGTGAAGTTGCCATATTAATCCCATTTGCTTAAAGTAAACAAATTTTCGAGCCACTCGTATGTACTTGTCCCATTCCTTTCCAGTCAGACAACCATACTATTGAACCTCTGTAGCAGTTGCTTAAAGTCCCTAAGAAGAATGGACTGTGGGTACATGTAGCTGGGTCACCTTTTGCACCAAATTTGCTTTGTTTTGGAAACTGGAGCACTGTTGGTTTTGCCGGATTAGTTATAATTAACAATTTAAAAAAAAACATTTTCCTTAAGTTCCAGTTTATAAAAACAATAATTCCTCTATTAAACATAAGGTGGGGCAAGTAAATTTCTCCCATCAGCTGATAATGAAAACAAAGGCACCACCAGCTACTAGTGAGTGCAATAAGTGGGAGCCCATTTTCAAACACACCAGTAGTTCAGACAAGCATAAGGAGTCAGCACCTCAAAGTGAAAATGATATTGTTAACTTCAGCTGTAAGGAACATTCATTTGGTCCAAAAGCAAATATCAACAAGAGATGGTGATGGATTCCTGAGGGTGCCCAAAATTTTTCTTATGGTGCACAAAAATTTTAATCACCTAAAACACACTGAATATACAAGTACTTCAACATTCCCTTACCCTTCTTTTCCTCTGCTTTTTCTACATCACCAACATATCTGTAACAACATGTAAAAAGCAGTCAGAAAAACAAGAGAAAATCTTGCAAGTATATTCTACAAATGAGGTTGAATGTCTAAGGTAAACTAAAAGTTCACTTGGAGAGACAAATCTTATTATCACCCCTTGTGAATCAAGAACTTCATGTGAAGTGTCGGGTCAAGTGTATACAAAAAAAAGGCTTCTTGTCTCTAGATCCACTACCATTAGACCACTTTCTATATTTTGATACTGGACACAAATCCTGAAGTGTGCTGGTTCAATCAAAGCCTCAGAGAAGTTTTGTAAATTTGATACTGCTTTGAAAATACAAAGTTAGTATTATTTTATTCCACATAAAGATGCAGACCTATCACCACTGGTGCTGGTTCCTCCTGTAACACTTGGATCCAAAGCATAACCTGTGATATTCAGCAACAAAAAAACTTTTACTAGATGCCAGTAGTAAGCATGTGTTAAATAATGCCTTTAATTTAGTTTTGCACTAGTCATTCTAGAAGATGTGAGTGATCATTGCAGTTGTGAATGCAAGGCCTGAAAAGCTTGTAGTTGAGTTTTCATTGTTAATGACAACAATCAAACAAAGTTGAACCAACTGAAACTAAACAAATCTTTTTAACACTTACCATAGCTTGTAAAAGTTCTTCTCTGGGTTTCAAATGTAAAGTCGCTCAAGTGAGCTGGTTCAACATACCCTTAAAACAGATATACAGTGATTAAATTGCTCTTCAAATGATTGTACACATATAGACAAGCTAAGCCTGCACTCTCATTGTCTCATTGATGCATGGAAGGCCATGGGCTCCATTCCCGGTTTACAAAATGTTCATCTTTCCATCCTTCTTATATCACAGCTGACAGAGGAAATTCACAACATAGTCTAAAGCAGGTCATTGTGAAATGCAAATTTATTGAATGAAAGCAGTGTTCTTATATTATTCTAGTTGCTGTTAAAAGTTTAAAATGGAAGACTTCCGCGACACATCATATCAAGTACTAATGACCTTTAATTTATTATAATAATTATTAATTATTAATCTGGCTCCCTGGCATTTTCAGTTCTATGACTCTCTAACATTAAATTAATCAATTATCACATTACTGATTGTGTACATTAACTGTCACTACAATAATTATTATGGATACAATGAAGTACTGTTGTTGTTCGTTAATCATGCAATGGAGTTTCTCATGGTTCTTAGCCATAATAACTCACATAGCCAACAGTGTACCGTGCCCTGATTAAGATAAACAAAAACCTTTTATCTTTGAAACTGCTCATAGTAAATAAAAAGAAATGATCTCATCCTTGCAAAAATCTGAACCTGCAAGTGTGTTTTTTGGGGCACTCTGTTGTCTTGTTTTAAAGGGGTTTGAAGGTCCAACCTGCAATTAACAACAACAGACATTATTCCACTTGTCATACAACAAGGGGAACATTGCATAAATATAAATTTTGGTTTACATTCACTCTGTATCATCAATCTCATTGTGTACACTTCTACAAAACGTGATGTTAACATACATTTCATCACAGGAACAGTAATAACGTGTAACAGTTCTTTTCTGTAACCAGATACAACTACAAGGTGAAATACATTTTTAATTAATGTCATAATCCCTTCTGATGACAACCTGGTTAGCTTGTTTTGCAGTAGGATGTCAAATACAAAATTCTTTAAAAAAAAAAATGAATTGTAGA
>OX419338.1:235000-290000 GCA_948470475.1 Galaxea fascicularis | reverse complement strand
GAGGGTAGTTTCTAAAGAAACTGTGGTGCTGCTTCGGTGGGGAAGTAGTACACAAAAATTTGGTTTATCAACGGAATTGATAATGTAAATTGACCACCGAACAGGGATTCTAAAAGCTGACGTTGCAAGCGTTCGTTTAATTAGCCCTTCGTCAGAGCGAATCGAGGAATTATGGGTTGTGTGCAGTTATATAGTGGAGGAGGAACTACGCTATTGGTGGTAACATGCCGTGGGAATTAAGGGTGCCGATTTGGGAGATGAATTTTTCTTCTAGATTCTTGCAGCTTTCCGTCGTACCTTGATGTGGGGAAAGGCCGCAGACAGTCATGTGTTGTTTGAAGTGGTTATGGAGATTAAAATGACGAGCGACTGGCTTAGGTGCAGCCTTGTCGTTCTTCTCAACATCGCGAAGGTGATATGCTAGTCGCTTGGCAACGGGCGAAAGGACAACTGAAAAGAAATCAGAGTCCCAGGCAGGAATTGAACCTACAACCTCCGTAACAGGTTAGGCTGTATATCTAGGTTTTTATACAAAGTGCCCCACTGGTCTGCGGGCTCGACAGACGGCTTGCCTCGGCTTGCCTTTTTGCTTTAGTGATTCCTTGGATGGCACCCTACCCTTTTCGAGAGATTTGGTAATGAAATTCTCTTGTTGGGGCACTAACACATCACGAAAATAAGCAACAACAAACAACCCTTGCGAATCGATTACACCGGAAACCACCAACCCTGTTAAGCTGACTGTTTGTATTCATATCAGCCAATTTGTGACGCTTGGTCAGGGATTAAAAAAAACCTGGCTGCGGGAGATTATGTATTATAACAACTTTAATTAAGGTGTTTTCTCCTCTTTTTAGCTACTACAAAATTAGTTAAAACTGTTCCTTCCGTTCGGCGAAATAATTGTTCCCTCAAGATAAAGTAAACATATGTGATTATTTACGGAGCTCGGAAGGGAGGCCACTATTCACCAGTATTTACACCATCCTCCATGTTTGCCCCATACTTCTTATTTAATCACCAAGGAAAACCAATTTCCTCCAAAAGGCAATTTCCCTCAGAGAATCTATTTGTTAGCTTTACGAAATAATTGCAGATTAAAAATTGCACACATTCGTAATGAATTAATCTGTTACCATGATAAGTTTTGTTTAAGCTTGAACACTTTTAACGTGAAGAAAAAGACAAATCTTTGGTAGACCTTTAATAGCTGTTTAAGTCCAAAATCTGAAACCAGCATGTTCTCCGGACGTGTTCTTAACTCTTTAGACCGTCTTTATTTGTTCCAAAGGCGGAATATGCAAATGCGACGCCGTGGCTGTGCCGAGAGGCAAAGCAGGAAAATTTACCAAATCTACCACTTTGCAGCTCGAAGTAATACAGATTTCCAATGAACATACTGCGCCTGCTTAAAGTACGTTTGAGTTGCCGAAGATACAACAAAAAGTGACAACAACAGGGATTAATTTTCGTCAGTCATAATGCCTTTGATTAATTGGATTATGATAAAAGCTTTCAAAAGAGCCGGTATCTTCAGTCTCTGCTCAGTTCTTCAAGGCAGCGCGAGTAAATTCGTCTCTGCAAAGGTGAGTTATCCTATTTAGGGTCAATCCTTAGATGTAGAGCTAGTTTGGATTTAAAATGATACACTAACAAAAGTAAATTTATATTTTTCGTTTTAATCGGGTTAGACCTGGTTATTAAAAGGTAAACCCTCGTTGCTAAAGACAACCGCTAAGCTAGTAAGCCGGCATCATTTCTGTCAACTTAGCAGAGTTTTCTCAACACAAAAAGTTGGAGTTTTGTTATGATTCCTAACTGACTACATGGAATCCGTACTAACTGCCATCATTCTTGTATGGCTGTATCATTTTTGGTCACATATTCTACCTATAACCCTAACCAGCGTACTCTCTTTGAGGCGTCAAAAAACAAACCAAAAATTATTCAAGCAAGAAATTCGAAACAGCATATGCATTTTACTTTGTTATTTTTATCTTTGCTCATTCTAAACTTAAAGAAGAAAGTACACATAATCAATATGCCCATCACTTTAATTTCTCTTCACGTTTCCAGCACTGTGATTCAACCATGCATGGATCACCGTGGAGAAGGGTTCTGAATGTTTTAATTTCGCTAATGCATCAGATTGACCTTGGAGCGGATACCATATATTGTTATAAATTCATCAAATGGTTTGAAGTCTAATATCCGTTATTAGCTTAAGGTAATGATCCCGTGCAACGCGGATATAAAACGAAAAGGAACTGATAACTGTCGTCATTAGATATTGTACTTTTGAAAGTTGTTTAAGTACAAGACAAAGAAAAATACTTAAACATGCAAAATGAATATGCAATTTCAGGAGGTTTCCTGAGAGAATAGTAAAGAGGGGTTTTAGGAACCCTTTCCCTTGTTTTTTAGCAAAATGTAATTTGCACACCATTCCTAAGGTACTTATCTGACCTAACTTTCTACAACAAAAAACCACCCCATTTTAGAGTAAAACCGGCCACAAACGTACCTACCAGCTTGACCACCTGTAAATCAAATAGCTTGGGAATCTCCGAAAAACACACAAAAATTTATGACAGTGACACAGGATTTGCGAACAAACAATACTACACTAACAGCCAAAGAAGAAAAAATACATACAGAAAGTTATTGGCCGAATTCACACTAGATACGAGTAACCCGTCAGTCTTGGACGGGTTTCTCGTCTGAGACGAGTTTCCCGTCTTAGTGTGAAATCGGGTGGGAACGGGTTTTAGACGAGAAACTCTTCCAAATTTACTCGTCCACTTATCCGTCTGAGTCGACGAGTGTTTAGAGACGAGTTTCCCGACTAGACGAAAAACTCGTCAAAATGCATCACTGATGCATTTTTGACGAGTTTCACACTCACAAACTGGTGTCCTTCCGGCTCGCTTTTCGGAAACGTTTTTCCATCCGAAATGTCGTCGTTCGGCATTCCGTTCGGCCTCTTTGCCCTTCAAATAAAAATTGCAAACAAGATCAGATACTGAGCGAAAATTGTAATAACATCTCTGACCAGAAAAGTGTGACTTGCGTGAGTCTCAGAACATGTAATGAGTAAGGGCTGGTGATTTGCTTCCTCAACAACTGACCTACGTTTCGCACGTGTATGGGAAGATTCTAAAGCAGTAGCCACATGCAGTCATTGACTGTCAATTTTTTTTTATAAGGAAGAACACGAGGAGTTGAATTAATTAAAGTATTTTGTGCCATTTCTGTTGGAACATTCTTTGTGCGCCTGTGACTGTCGAAACTTATCTTCTACTCTTAGGTTACAGTTAATCTAATACGGCTATTTCTGACGCGAGCGGGCTAATTTTGAGTCATCTACCGCTTACGTTAATGAAACAATATGGAAGAATAAGCAGACGCATTGGCAAGCGAAAAAAAAAAAAACAGACGATACTGAGACCGCGGGGGGGCGTGCCCAACATGTGAACACGGTTTAAATCATTCAAAATCACTTAGACATTTAACAACAATACCTTTAACAACAACAACACACGCAGATTCGGCACCTTACATTGCCACCAACAGTAACCTGTGGTGCAAACTGAGCTGACATAAGTTTTAATCCAATCTCTAATGTTGTCACACAACTTCCAATATATCTACCAAATATAAAACCTTTTGTTGGGGTTTAACCTCGCAAATCTTTGTTTCCTTGTAGGTCGAAGTTGTAACCATGATTCAGTTTTGCTTCCTTGTAATCCTGTTTACAGTTGTGACGCCAGAAGGAAAGTTACTCAAATCATTTTTACTGTTTTCAGCATGTAAACAATTTTTTAACGCGCTAGCCCCGTCCTGACGTATCCGGATAAAAACGGAGATTTTTTGCCTTCGTTTTCGCTTTCTGTCCCGGCACGTAACCGGCGTTTTCGGTCATCGAAAACGGAGGTTTTCGAGTATGCTGTCCACACTCACGATATTTTTTAAAACGCCGGCTTATCGTATACGTGTGAACGAGCGAGAGCGGAGGTTTTTGAATACGCAATCTCGTACCCAGAGCCCACGTGTCTTTTGGTCTTTTGGATGTGCGAAAATTATCTGAGCACTTTGTCGAAGGTCAGTGCTGGAATCAGTCAAATCGGTACTGGCTTTCATGACGCATACGTTCGTATAAGCCATCAACTTTTCCACTTGATCCTGCATCAAGGCCTTTAGCGAAAATGAAACCCAAACTTTGGTATATCAGAGACTTGCCAAAACCAGTCGGTAAAACCGCTAAAACATCTCTTTTCATCATCACAACCGCTTTTAAAATTTGGTACTGCTGTTCTTTCAAAGCCAAATTCGACTTTCCTAGTTTTTCCAGTGCTTATTGAATACCTTCGTGGAACGCATCCACATCGACTTTATCTCTGGACGCCATGTTGTAAACAAAGGCATACACGCGCCGTGAAACCGGAACTCCTAAAATCTTGGAGTCTGGAATTTGATTATTCCAGAGCTCCGTGTCCTGGCGCTGACCAAAAGACACCTGGGCTCTGGGTACGAGATTGTTGAATACGATGACGTCAGAGCGTGTTGCATCGATACCATAAAGAACGCATGCACGCGCATACTCCGTACGGAAGGCTAGCTTTTCAAATCGGGCAAATACGATTCGAATAGGCTTTTGTACATTATGCTTTTGTTTCCCCACTAAAATGCTTCACCTTAATGCTCCATTTTCCCCACTAAAATGCTTGGTCTCCTAAAAAAAAGTCACTAAAATGCTCAAATAATGCTCAATGCTTTTGTCTCTCTAAAATGCTCAAAAAAATGCTAGCATAATGTACAAAAGCCTAGATTCGAATGGCGCTTCATGTGGACGCAGATTTTTTCAAATACAGAGAAAAACATCTACGTTTTTAAAAATATCCGGATACGTGTGGACGGGTCCTTAGAAGAGTATACTTTTTAGGCACATTCAACAATCTAGAGATTTCTGAGCCTCTGAATTTTTTGTCTTCGCCAGAAGAAAAAGAATTGGTCGGCATTTCACACTGTTCGAATTGTCTTTTTTCCTACGATTTCCAAGTTGGGTTGGATTGCTAACGAAACATTGGTGAAAAAAAAAAAGAAAAGAAAAGGAATCTGAGAAGAGTCACAACAAACGTGTGACTTTACAATGCTTTTTCTGTGTGGTGAGATCGGACTTGTACAGGCGCCTCTGGCTGCCGCTATCAGTGGTGCAATGTCCTTAGACTTCATTGATTTTGTAAATAAACATTCCGGCCAAACGTATCTTTCCCCGAAATGCAGTGAAAATAAGCTGCTGTTTTTTTCTTTGTTTATTACTGTTAAGGCTTTTCATGAAGTGTCTATACCTATAACTTTTAGATGTCAAATTTAATAAGTGTGAGATGACTTGGAAGAAGATTGGATGTTTCAAAGATTTAGTTGGCGGAAAGAGGGTCCTGCCTGAGCAGCTGGTCAACATCCGGGACCCTTCCAGCAAAGTGTTTCAGCCACCCCGCTTAAACTGGACCCTTTTAGCAGATTCCTGGCGAAGGTAGGTCCTTAATATTCGTGGAGTCTGGTTCAGACATGCCACGTTCGCCAAGTTAGACTGGATTGCTAACCCAAAGGAAGATTGCAGTGCTGTAAAAGGTTAGAATTCGTCTATTTCTAAACAGCTTAGTTTTGTAAACGTCGAGCTCTTTTCGGTTTAATGAATTGTTTAAACAATGACCCTTAATGCAAGACATTGAAGAAGAAGAAAAAAAAAAAGGAGCGATCCTTAAGACTCCATTCATCAGGGCAGCTATTTAATTAAGCCTTTCCAGCCCTTTATTCGGATTGATTATTTGAAAAATAGTTCAAAATGAAATTCAGAATTCTCTTTCCTTTCTTCCTCGCATGATGTATTTTGAAATGAACTTCTCATAAACTTTTAAAAATAAAAAAGCTACCTGTTGTTCTCTGTTGCTATAATTCCAGTCTTGCTTGTCAGTGCGCAAAGGCAACTCGTGATAAAGGCTACAAGGTGTTTGGCCTTCAGTTTTACGGCGAGTGTTGGAGTGGGAAGAATGGAACCTATAATCGGTTTGGAGAAGCTCTGCAAGAAAGATGCGTCATGGATCTGGTTTCTGATGACAACAAATTAGCATGGAAGTACTGTGAAATTGCATCAGAGCAAGCGTGTGTCGGCCAAGCAAACACAAATTATGTTTACATGCTAAAGGAAGGTATGAGTCAGGGTAAAAAAAAGTAGGGTGTTATCTTAAATAGCATCAAGCACTGCGGTGATAGTTGATACAACTTGGTTGGGTGCCCGAGACGCTCCACCATATCGATACCTGTGCCCGACCATATCGATACTAACTGACGCTCCATACTGCCCTCTCGCACTTTCTACACAGGCCAGCATGACGTCACTCACGTCAAATGCAATGAAAGGAGCTTAATACCGGTAGAGAAAAATTAAATTAAACCCAGATGAAACGTTGACAGTCAGTTCAAGTGGAGAAGTATCCGTGATTGGAGACGAGCTGTGACTGTTGGCTCAACCTAACATCTTAGATACCCTACTCTAGATTAGAAGTCATAAAATCACGGTTCGGCATTGTGACAAACTTCCGTTTGGGATTTATAAAGAAGAACTTGGGGGTGTCAATCATCTTATCGACCGCTGCTATGTTTCACACGGTGTTTGTCATATTTGTCTGTTACATCTGATCTCATCGTCTCTTATGTCTAGAGCCCAGTTCTCCTGGCGACGGAGAATGGAGTCAATGGGGATCCTGGACCAAGTGTGACAAAACGTGTGGTACTGGGAAACAGGTTAGAGAGCGCACCTGTACAAATCCACCCCCAGATCCCCAGGGTAAGAACTGCGTGGGGCCTGCTGAAGAGAACCGAAGCTGCAACTTAATGGAATGCCGTAAGTGATAAACGTGTTTGTAAGCAAACATCTCTCTCCCGCGCCGATTCAGACTAACACTATACCTGAGGCTCCTGATGTTTTGGGTATCAACAGAGCGAATAGATAGGAAAAAAGTAAAACTTCCACCTTCCTGCAACGCTCGCCAAATATTAAAGCTACAAGTCAACTGGTTAGAATGAAACCAGGAACATACATGTCCGGATTTTCATTAGGATAATCAAACCAAGGTACTCAAAGTGAAGGCTAAGAGTCTCCAGTTATATAAAACTAAAAGTGAAATTGCCTTTGAAAGTTTTTCTTTAAGAATTTCGATTTTTCGTTAAGGAATAACCTAGTAAATACGAATCTGAAATGTCTGACCTACAATCCATTTACAAAAAGCTAATTACGACATACGTGAATTAACAATCAAATGTTCTTCATCGTAAAGCTATTGACGGTGGTTTTACTCCATGGGAGCCTCTGACAGATTGTACCAAAACTTGTGGAGGTGGCACCCAAATGTTTGTTCGAACCTGCACAAATCCGCCGCCACAGCATGGAGGGTACGACTGCAATGGACCGAAGGAGAAAATTGGGCCTTGTAACGAATTTCCTTGTAAGTAGAACCGTTGTCTAAGGATGAACTTCTGTAAAGCCCGTTTGTGTGCAACGTATACCATCTAAATTGCACAAAAGAATAGTTACTTTAGCAAGTTAATATTTCGTCCGTTTTCAGTGTGGCATTGTTGAACCGCGATAGAGCGGTCTACATTTGAGCGTCGAATGGTAATAATATATTATCTAAATCAGACTGATGTATCTTTAATATTTTTCCTTCTTATTACATTATGTGCTTTTGCAATACTGTATGAAGTTATGGTCATGCAAATAGAGCTACTTGTTGTTGCATTGCTTCACTCGACGATTAGCCTGCAAAACTCGCCCCACCTTTTCAACCAATGAAGCAAAACCCTAAAAACCAATTACAACTTGCATATACGTTTTTCCTGCGCTTGGGTTTTGATTGGTTTATTGCACCGTTTTGGTCTGATTGACTGGAGTAAGTGCTTTTGTTTTGGTTTTACTGACTGCTCTAGTTTGCTTAGAAGAAACGTTTGTATATAGGTCCTGTCCCGTGCACTCGCGCCGTAGACCTTGGAGTGATTCTGGACGCAACCAACAGTGTCGGAAGGAAAAAATTTAACATTGCTAAAGAATTTGTTTTGGATCTGGTTTACTCCATGAGCATTTCTAAAGGAGCAAGCCACTTTGGTCTTATTGTGTACAACATTCAAGCGGAAGTGATCGTAAGATTTAATGAACTTGAGAAACAGGATCCTGATGTTATCAAAGCTATTCTGAAAGAGACTAAAAAGCTACGAGGGCAAACCTTTACTGACCGGGCGCTCCGTAAGGCTGGCGAGGAACTTTTTACAGTCCAGTGGGGCGACAGACCAAACAAACCGAATGTACTTGTTGTGTTGACTGATGGAAAAACCAATCCTAGTGGTGAACCTTACGAAACCGCGCTTGTACCTCTGAAGGTATGTCCTCCAATACACTGAGCTGAGCTTAATAAGCTAGCCTTCTTAGGAAAGTGTGTTTATCAGATTAGTCTTTTATGTTTAATTTGGTTAATGTATTGTAAATGAAGGGCTGCTTTTTAGTCGTTCTATATTTTAGCCGCGTCTTAATATTTATCCGCATTGTAATTCTTATGAACGATATATTTTTTAACATTTATTGAAGCGCCATTGGACATGGCTGTATCTTTCAGTTCTGAAGTAAGTTAGGATACCGAAAAATCTCCGATTAAGTACGTTCCTTGTATCTGCCGGATAGGCTCTTGCTACGGCAAAACAAACATTAAAAGAATCTCGTAGTTTTGTAATATTTTACCTCATATATTTAATGTCTCAAATTTCCTCAGGTCATATTTTTTTAACCCTTTAAATCTCAGTAATTATTTGGGAAAAGCATGTTTCTTTTTAAAGTGGAGCAAGAATTTTTAATGAGCTGCCCAGCGACATAACAAAAGCCGATCTACAGACTTTCTGCTGTCATGCAAAATAAGGTTTACGAACTTACGTGGTGATACATAGTCTGCTAAGCTTCTGCGTACAAGTAGGTTAGGTGCCACGTGACTAGATCGGCGGTAAATTTCGGTGAGCGACTGCATAAGCTTGAATCTGGTAGGATTATCACTTTGTATGTGTTTTTTCAAGCCATTCTTCCGTGGTATGAGGGTGGAGGCAGGCCCCTGAGAGAAAACAGTCGTAAAAGGTGGCTTCATGCTGACTGGGACGCTAAACATGCTGTGTAGTCAACACTGTGATTCACTACTAAAGTTGTTTATCTTGCCGTTTTGTAAAAAAGATTTCAGGACTTACTAGGAGAAAAATTTCAGTCTAAGTGATGCTTAGCTGGTGGGACTAAGTGGCCCGACACTTAAAAATCTATAAAGCTAAGTGCTGAGTTGCATGCTGGAGGAAGGCAAATTTCAAAACAAATCGACGACAAAAAAGGTGCACATTTTGGTATCGCTCTTGGACCAAAAAAATGGGATTTGTTGCAAAACGAACAGTACATTGCAGATCTATGATGAGTATGAAACCAACAAGTTGGCGACACACACACATTGTCATAACGTTCTCCCGGAAAATATATATCAAAAGAACTAACGCTATTCAGATTTCTAAACATATATGCGGGGTTGGGAGCTAAAGGAATAAAACCAGTACAGATGATGTGAAAAATATTTTAATATGTATGGCTGAAATGACCAATGGCAACCTATTTACAGCATTTTTTTTTTGTTCTTTATAGGAAAGGAATGTCAAAGTAATCGCCGTTGGGGTTGGTACGAAGATCAGGCAAGACGAGTTGACAAGAATAGCAATGGGAAAAAAAGAGAATGTCATTCAGGTGTCGGACTTTGGCAAACTGGTGTTTGAACTGCAGAAAATCATTGACGCATCATGTCCACAAGACTGTGAGTAACAAAAACTGTTCCTTACAGCTGGTTCCTTTAGATATATACGTAACAGATGGGACTCTACACAACCTTCAACAGTTTCTCAGGAACCTTAAAAGACCGGGGGGCAATAGACAAAGGTATACAGGGTGGGTACTGGTACACTACTTCGTGCAACTCCAACTCCAACTCTGTCAATCCAGTTTTTTCTTGACCATAATGCAACCACTCCTCTTCCACACTTGCAACCGCTCCTCTTCCACACTTGCAACCACTCCTCTCCCACACTTGCAAAGTCGTATGTAACCTTCAGAACTGCACTGAACATATGGATTATCCTTATTACTGTGAAACGGAAAGGTGATCACTTTGGACTTAAAAATTCGCCTGCTTTTCATCATCCATCTCTGGTGTTAAACAGCCATTCCTAGTGCCTGTAAACATTCTCTGGTACTGTAAATTTACCTACCATCCTGTCCTATGCAACAATAATTCATTTCCTGCTGTTTTAGGTATTTGGAAGTGTTTACCAACATTTTTATTTGGAAATGCACAAACTTCGTGGCTAATGATACAAACCTCAGCCTGAGAAACGAGCGCTTGAGAAACGAATAAAAAACAATTTATTTGAGTAACAATTATTTCTACGGCGCGAGATTTGAATGAATCTCTCTGAGAATGAAGCGCGCCGGTTAAACGCGCGAGAACTCGGCCAGTCCAATTGTTGAAGAAGTTGATTATTAAAGTGCTTTGCTGATATACAATTAACTCGGCCAGAGTATGCGTCGCAAGCAAAACGTTTGCTTGCGCAGAACGAAGCACATTAAAAGCCATGAGAACTAAACTAGTGCGATTGTTGAAGCAGTGATTTTATTACCTTTCTGCGTTGATATCCGATCAACTCGGTAGGAGTATGCTTCGCAAACAAAACTTTCTCTCACCCCTCACCCCAGCGTTGTTGGTTTCGTCGTCCCAATTATAACTCTGTCCCTCCCCCAAGGTGCAAATTGCTCATAATTCGGTCTCGCCGAAGATTCAAGTCTCCCGCGTGAATAGTAATCGGCAATTTTGAATTTCCCTCGCGTGTTTAAAGTCTTTGTTTTAGCCCAAATCGTTTTTGACCATACACGGTCAAAAACGATCAACTATAACAATACCTATTGTTCACGAATTTGAGCCGCTTTTCTTGATACGAGCCACCTTGTTTCTTCTGCCACCGCAGAAACACACTTGTTGTTCAGGGGTCCCTTTTACAACCAAAGGAATGGAGTGCTCCTCATTGAGGGCCCAGCATGAGAAATTTGGTTTCTTCTTCTTCTAGCTGCATTAGCCTCAGAGGTCCACCAGTTAGGACTGGTTTTCCCCCGTCGTTGTCAAACAAAATTTTAATCTCGTCAGTCGGTCCCGATCTTCCACGGTCCCTTTCAGTGCAAAAAGTGAGATCTGGGCTCGAAACAAGTACTATTTCACTGAAGTAGCTGAATGAACCTGAAAAAACAATCTGCTGGCTATGCGGTGCCTCGTACCACTTCACTCGAGGAGATTAAGAACTGGGGTTTAGTGGACTAACATTTGCACAAGAAAGATTAAAGATTGAGCACATATGAAAACATACTCCGTAAACTTGATAGGGTTAGAACAAAGGAGAGTACATGACATGCTTGCAATGGTCTGCGCACGGTGCTGCGCCATCCTTTTAACGATCTTATCTTCAGGAGCACAAGGCAGCAGGTTCCTATAATCTTAGTGGTTATGCAAAGCTAAAGGTACCTGCAGTGAAGACGAACAGTTTGGCCTGCACTCGTTCAAGTACCTAGTGCCTCACGCATGGAACAAACCTTTGGATAGAATGCGAGGGCGGACACTCAGTAGTCTATATTTTTAATCTTTGCATCGTGTTATCTTTATTTTTAATTTATTAATTACAGTTTAACTTCCTCCGGGATACTACGGCACCTTAGTGCTACTCTAAAATACAAAAGTGAAATAAGCTGATGTATATATGTACGTATAATGTCTGAGCAGTCCGTGACATACGGCCGGGTGTACTGTAAAAAATTAGTATATTTTAGTCAATTTCCATATTTTCAAGCATGTTTCAAGACATTGATATTAAGAAATCTTTTTATTTCTCTTGTTTTAGGAGAAGCAATTATAATCAAAGAAGGCATCACCAACAGACGGCGTAAACAGAAACACTCGGTAGTTGTGGATACAAGTTGATTGGTAAACTGTCAAATAAAAACGGATGGAAATAAAATGCAAAACTTGACTGAAGCTTCCCGTCTCAGTGTTGGTTATCTCAAGTACAAATGCATTATCCGCACTAGAGAGCAACTTGTTCACAGTTTTGTAACAAACTTTAACAAAGAGTCACTCACAGGCAATCAGTGACAATAAAAAGCGGTCTACTGTTTAGAAAATTTGCCATTAGAAACATGGAAACTATTAAATTCCCAATTTAATATTCATGAAATAAGGGCGAATGTTCACAGTTTATTGCATCTTTTATTTTGACAAGTTATACCAAACGTTTACGTATTATCTAATAAGTGTTCATAGCTGTTGCTGATTTATCCTTAATTTTTAACGCACAATTTATTCCTCTCTGTGTTAGGATAACCCAGGGAAAATCAACTGTGTTTTTGACTGATTTTTATGGAGTCCGCTGAAATAATGTGCGGTGTCTGGGCCACACGGTATGAGCAAGGCCATGCTGAGGTCCGCGTTTCTAAAAAGCAAACTCAAAGCTGAAAATATTGAAAACCAGTGTTTTCAATTAGCGCTTCGTCCTGAGATATAAACTGAACCTTGTCTCCCGGAATGCAATGAATTCGCCAAAAAGATAACTGGTCAAGAGTCAATGCTTTGTTGTATTTTTGAATTATTATCTTCCAAAAGCTTAGGACAAGTTCTTATAAGATGACTTTTAGCGCCACATTTGTGACAAGTCCGAAGGTTACGCCTTTCATATGGACATTTTTTCATCCTGTGTCCATTTTCATTGCAGTTATAGCACAGTGTCGTGAATTTTCGCGCCCCTTTTTTCACGCGGCCCTTTCGTCTCACGTTCCCGCCATCAGGTGATCTCACTAAAGCGGCGATTTTTCCCCTCTCTGTGTGGAGTATTTGGAATTGAACTTTTTCTCCCTCTTGAAGACTGCGGTGTCCCTTGGATTTTATAGCACTCTGGAAAAGATAAGTGTGAAAAAGAGACATTGGACGGTAATTTGGCCTACTTTCTCTCCACGAACTAAGTTACTATCAACGGCATCAAAGTAAGGGAAAGAAGGAAAATTTTGCTGTCACGCTGCCACGTGGGGGAGGGTTCCAGGGGTTCTGGAACCCCTCTTTTGGGCTATGATCATGGCTACAAATTTAAGAAGAAAAAATTATTGGAACCGTTCCAATAATTTTTTCTTCTTAAACTGATCGGGAATTCCGGTCAGATGAGATCTTCCCTTCTAAAGAAAAAGAAAAGAAAATTAATTTTAAACTGCATCTCATACTTTATCGAGGGTTACCATGTTATAAAAATGGGTAAATCGACATTTTTTTACACGGAAGCATCCACGGTGCCTCCTTCGTGTTGAGGATATCATCAAGAAGAACGCGCCTCCTTTTTGCTGATATCCTAGCTGAGGAGATGGTAAGTCACAAGACTACAGTATTTGATGAAGTATGCAATGTATTCAACTGCAACTATAAAATTATCCATTTTTAATTCTATTACCATCTCTTCAGGATTTTTGCGGTGAGATTATTAAAAAAAGTTTTCTCAGAATCAAAGAAACGCATTTCTACAAGAGGGTCTCAATGGGATGGTGGCTTTAAAATTGTGGCTCTTTTACGGCTATCGGTTAATTTTTTTCAGTTACGGTTAACAAAAAAGTTAAAAATTAATTTCTTTTATTGCAAAAGGTTAAATATTAATAAACCTGTGTTTTTTAAATCTTTAAAGCAAAGAAAAAGTCTTATGATCATGTCGGGCTTAAATAAGTTATTCTTTTGAAACATTTTAAAATTGATAGATCATACCACTTCTAATATTATTTTACGAACTTCCTCGCTTGCTCGTTAAGATCAAGAAAGTCAATAACGTTTTTCTTGAACGTTGAAAGTGTCCGATGCTCTTCTTGGACTTTGAGTCTTGCCTTGTACCTTTCGATTGGCCTTTCCTCACCCGTTCGATAAAAACTAACAACAACTTTCAAGAGGGTCCCCTATACTTTTTTCGTGAAACGTGATTGGGACTATTTTTTTCTCGTGAAACGTGATTTAGGTTTATTTGTTCATTCGTGATTCGTGATTGCCGATATTGATTTTATCGTGAACGTGAACGAATTTTGGGAATTATCCGTGACGCGTGAACAGTCTCAATATTTTTACGTGAATGCATTTTCCAAAGTGGTATAAGGGACCCTCTTTCAATACCGACATCGTTCAACTCACATGTACACTGGGTGAAGAAATTGGAGATCTAAAAACATAAAGCTGCCAACTTGTCCTACAAAACGCAGGCCAAGTGAGGTCAAGTGAGACTACCGGGGGTCCTGAAAACAGAGCTTGGCCTGTAAAAACGTATGAACCACATGTACGACATGTACGGAGTCAAAGTAGCAACGAAATAAGAAACGCAACAGGTCATAAGTGAGTTTAGCACCTTCCTTAAAATTAACAAATCTAGGGAACAAATTTTTTTTACGGTTAATTCTTTTTACGCTATTTACGGCTAACGGTTAAATTTTTTCAATTTTTACGGCTATCGACTAAATTTTTGGCCGTTTTACGCCTATCGGTTAACCCCATTGAGACCCTCCTACAAGGGCCTAAATTACGAAACGGTTCCGAGGAAGCATATCCCCTGACCCCCTAGCAAAGAGTCCATTGTCAATCGGGCCAGCAATACTACAATAGGATCCCCCTATGCAAAAATGTTGTTTGAAAGAATACAAATAGTTTATTTTACACGCATTGATATCAGTCAACAAAAGACAAAGGAAACCGCTTGAAATACAGTAAAAATGGTTTATTTGGAAGCACTGATAAAACAAGAACGTCGTTTCTATCTGAATTTTGAGTCGGAAACTCTGAATATTATGTTGTTTGCCTTTCTTTTCGCAAAAGCAGTCGTTTCAAAGTTGACAGATATTTATGGAAATTAAATTAAATTATCATGCTAGTCAGGTGCAACTCTGAAAACAAAAGATGCCAAAGAAAGAAAAGAAGAAATCGAACTATCAATAACGAGGAGCACTCGATGAGCCATTAATCTGCTGAAGTCTCTTTCAAACAGAAAGCAGGAAAGAGTGATCACGACTATTAAATAGATGAGTCAAATCAGTAAGCTAGCTATGCGTGTATCCTGCGTTGTCAATGATGTTTGTGCACAAAGAGTAAACCCTACTAAACCCGTCTAACACTCAAAGATCTCATGAAATTTTGAAACAAAGGCTCTCTTATTAACAATATGTTACAGATAGTGAAAATAAACCTCCTGCTATCGACGTGTGTCACAATTCACGTGGGGAAATTTGCTAAACGGACATATGTCACTGTTTCTGAATAAAGCAAGCTGCTGTCGAAGAAACCGTTGACAATATGTTTGATATATGAATAATTAACAACTCAAGGTACTCTTAAACCACAAAGAATGTGTCATGAAGAAGCTCGATGCAGGCCGGTATAAAAAGAATCCTATCACTAAAAACTAAGTGTAATCATTTTTCAATTTCAGATTCAAGATAACTTTGTACCTGATGAACAAAAATGTCTTCTTTTCCATCATCCGTTGTAATAAAACCAAATCCCTTGACGAGATTAAACCATTTTACCGAGCCGGTAATTATGTCAGTGCTTGGTTCGCTGTCTTCGTCCTCTGCGCAAACACAAAATAGACACAAAACTTCTATTGTTAACAATACGCGACGAAAGTCCTCTAGTGAAAGTTTAAAGTTGAAAATAACGATGTATACATGTAGGTGATAGGATTTAGTCTACGAACAAATGAATTTGACACTAAAAATTGAATTTTATTCCGAGACTACTTTTAATAGGTAAACGCCTGGGATATGTTACGAAGATAGAAGGTCCTCATTTACATGTGAAACCGCGAACTTGAAGGAACTGCAGCTTGGTTTCAGTAATGGTTCAGATTAAAAACCCGAAGAAAAGGTTTTTTAAGCGAAGTATAGGGAAACTACACAAATGTAATTCTATAACGTAAACAATGTGTGCAGAGTACCTGACATTTGGTCAAATAGCCCTCGGGCGAAAGTGAGAAGTGAGTCCGTCAGTGAACTGCTTAGCCGGTGAACGTTTTTCTTCAATCGCTGGCTTTTTTTACACAAGCTTGGTAGACTAGCCGGTAGTTTGTAATATCTATCATAAAATGCAATATATTCAATACTAAAATCCCCTGGAAAACGCATCTGTGAGCCAATGGGAGGCCTTGAACTTTTTTCGTAATTGATCGTATTTTAGCGCCACAAAGATAAGTCTGTCAACAGTAATAGGAAAGAATAACTGATTTATCTTTTGTGCTGTGGAGGCTTCATTTCTATTGGCTTCATTAGATCCGGTTTTGACCACGGAACCACCAATTATTCAAAGTTCACTGATTATTTTACGATATTTGAAATCTGTTTTGTTATGAAGCACAATACATATATTTATACAGACTGTTTGATTTTCACGTTCAGAAAGAAAGAATATTTAACAGTCCACTAAATTGAAAGCTGGCAAACGTAGATGAAAGTTTCACTTCACTCGATTCAAAGGAAACGGTATTCGGGAAACTTTGCTCAAATAAATATGGCAATAAATTCACGTTCTCTCCACGGTCGTCAGTAGCATTATAGTGTCTATTTAAAATTGGCACATCTGGAATGGAATGACTTGACATGACTAAACCAACATAGTTTATATTGCTTTAGTTCGTCAACATTAAAAACCAAGATTAAAAGAGAAGGAATAAAAGAAATACCATAGAATATAATAATATAAAAACTAAATTAAAAAACAGGTGCTTTTTCTGCGTCAATAGCTGAGGCCTGTTCTAAACTACAATAAGGAGTGGAGTTGGAAACTTTTTTTTTTACTCTTATAGCGACATTGGTCGGATGTTCAACTGTGAACTAATCAGAATACCTCACAAATAAAATAGATAGTGAATAATGCATATGAAAGAAATCATATGTGAACTGCGCGGATATGAAATCAAATGAAGAATGGTCGTCGCAGTTATGATCGCAATATTTACAATTGCGTAAAGAAGCCTGAAAAAAATTCAATAATGAGTATCATCTAATGAAGCCTCATATATATATATATATATATGAAGCTGGACATCCAACGATGCAGTCACAAGTCAGTAGGATCCAAAGGGTACACAACAAATATTATTAAGTGGTTGAATGAAGAAAGTAACAACAGCGAACCACTAACTGATCCTTTTAATATGCCGTGAGTGGGAATCGAATCCGCGTCCCCCTGGTTACTAGTCGAGTGTGCTAACCACTGCACCATCACGACAACCCTGCTGGCAACAGAGCGACCAGTGAGGCTACTGCTCAGCCGCGGGGTTTTATATATATCAAGGTAGCTGAAAGCCAATCACGTGGTAGCAAGCATTACCTATGAAATCTACCAAATAAAGTTTGAGCATTAGCAGTCATTGTGGCTACCGATTTTCGGTTCATTTTAAGAGATACTTATTTCCTGTTTGTTTCGTTTGCATCACGTGATTCCCCCAAGGGAATTGCACATGCTTTGTAATTTTCAGAGATTTTTCAGGAATGTCGCGTCAAACAGTTTTTCAACGTACACGTACGCTTTAAGAAGTACACTTTTGATGTAATTTGAACGTGAATTTTCGAGTAAATTTTTAGTATAAAGGATTGCCTAGTTCATTGTGGAACTAACAGCCATGGACAGCTGTTTCGGCCTTGTTAGACCTCGTCGGTATGGCATAGCTAATACCCAGGCTCATGTACCCACATGGATAAAACAAGCAATGAAAATGTAAAGCTTGTGGATGCCTGCTACCACGTGGCCCTAGTGCCCAAAGAGTAGCAGTCAGCTTACCTGGACATATTAACTTGTGAGGTATTCTTGTCACTCTAAGCCGCATCCCACAAGCTTTACATCTTCATTGCTTGTTTTATCCAAACCTAATTTAGTAGATTTAAGGTAAAATGCCCGCTTTCACGTTGACACAGTGCCTAATGAGTTGCTTTCAGCTTACTTGAGCACATTACTTTGTGAGGCATTCTTCTCACTCGAAGGCACACGTGCACCCCACAAGTTTTCTGACATGTCCATTGCTTCTAAGCTAAATCAGCTCGAGTGCGAACGCAAGCTCTGAAGAAATTTCAGCAGTTTTAAAGTAAGTTACAGCGTACAAAAATCTAATTCGTCGGCAGGGTTGTGGTTCCACCCAAATTTGGTTTTTAGTCTACCGTACACTGGGAATATGGTTGGACTGATGGGGACAAGGCAGGTTGGTCCATGCTGGATTGAATTCTACGGCAAAAAGTGACATATTTGAGGCCATAGATTATCTTCAATATTCTACTGTGTTAGAAGAACAACCACCGAGACAAGGCAAAGAAAATTGATATGATTTATTTTATATAGGGTTCAACAGCTTGTTACACTAAGTCTTTAATAGTTAATATCAATTAAAAGAATTACCTATCATTATAAAGTCGCAAATTACAAGCAATAAAAGGAAAGAAAATTAAAATGGTCAGGAAAGAGCAGTCGCTTTTCAATGATTCCCAAACAAACTGGCCTTCAAACTAAAAAACGTCATAAAATAAAGTGTTTAATCAGAAAAAGTACACAAGTAAATCTCTAGAAGACGCGCGCAAGGGATATCGATACGAAATCCAGCGAAATTGATAAATAACAACCAAAATTAGAAAAAGGACTACATCCTCACTTCTGTTGAGTTAATTGGGGTATTAATCACTAAAAACAACCCTGTCCCTCCCCTCTAAGTGTCCTCAGCAGTCATTCAATTCTTAGAAAATACTCCTCCTTAACGGACAGTAGTTGCCAAGGAGACAAGTCTTGCCAAGAAAACGAACATACCTCAGGGAAAAAAATTCTCTTTATCTTATAAGAAAATACCCAGTCCAATAAATTAAAATCGAACTTAAAAATTCTTCAATTAGAAAAGTAAAATAGCTCTAAATTACATTACATTAAAATTTAAATGATGTATTTTAATTCAGAAAAATACACTTGGCGTATGGACAATCTTGTGAATTCAGTCCAGAAATGCTTTCTGAACATCTGCCCAATCACCCGCTCGAGCTTCCACATTCCTGCAAAACTGCAGCCACTTCATTCGGTGCTAGCCAATCATAGCACTGGTGCATCTATAGCTGATCGCCAAGGCGGGAAAATGTGGGACGCAAGTCAGGGGCTCACTATTCTGAACAGAACCTCGAATTTCTGAAATTCTTTCAACGAGAACAGAAAACATGAATCGTTACAAAACCAAAATAACAAAAAAGGGCCTCCTTCATTAATTTTGTATTACACAGATGGGCCATAAACTATAAACATCAGATTTGAATTAGGCCAAATCTGACTAAAGACAGAAGTATGAAGAAAACGGGGGTGTCCTGTTTTACACTCTTTCAATTCTGAGTGAAGTTCCGTTCGCCAATAGTCCAGGAACAATTTACTAACAAAAAAACAACAAATTGCACTACTTTAACAGCAGCATTCAAACTCCAGGTCACCAAATTATCCTGCAAACAAATCAATAAAAGTATGTCTCAAGATAAAAAGCTTCACCAAGCTATCAGGTATCACCGATCATTATTCACAAGTCATGCGATCTACGTAATTTTATGGGCATGTACTAAAACCCGAAACAACGAAACGAAACCACCGAAACGAAACCACCGAAACGAAACCACCGAAACAATGTGATTACATGGATTTTTGGTCTCCTATATTCTGTCCTTGTAATTCACAATCTCCTCCACTACTATACAGTTTAAACGTAGTCTCAGGGAGACAAGTAGCGATACTGACTGAGACGTTATCAGTGAATACTTCGATTCTTTCCCTAACTTTTCAATTATTTTCCTTTCTTTTCTTTTCCCATCTGCTTTGGTCGGTGCTCCGCCATAAAAATACATAAAAAAATACGAAACCATTTTCTTTCTTGAAGTCCTAAATGTAAGATAATTCTGTCTTTTGCTGGCTCGTGGTTTCGTTTCGTTCGTTTCGCTTGTTTCGGTGGTTTCGTTTCGTCGTTTCGGTGGTTTCGTTTCGTTGTTTCGGTGGTTTCGTTTCGTTGTTTCGGGTTTTAGTACATGCCAATATCTATACATTTGAGCTTTGTAATCAACATATTGAATAACAAAATAACTATCCCGCTCAATCTTGCGGAATTTCCCCTGATTTCAAGCGATATCACGCGCGATTTCGCAGGATATTATTGTTAGAGTGGTTTTGCTTAACCTGTGAAATAACTTTTATTGCACAACATGTAAAATACCTTAAGAGTCAAATACACACAAAAAATACAAAGGAAATAGTATGTAATAGTTACAAGTGGTTACTCTATATTACACTGTATTTCAGGCGATAAGTAAAATCTTTCTAATTACTCGCTACAAATACGTTTAACATCGGATAGCAACTGTACATAAATCCTACCCAATTTAATGTACCGAAATAATTCCTTTCCAAATTTTTGCCAGTGTGAGTCGAGTAAATATATCTTTTGCTAACTTATTATCAGTCAATTTTGCAAGGCAAGCGGGCTGACGGTACATCGGATGATTTCAGTCAGTGCTACTGAGGCTGGAAAACAATCCAATATGCCAGCTGTCTGAATTGGAGGTGTCACCTGTCCCATAAAGGTCAAAGTGTAGGCAGTAGGTTTAAAAAGGCAACTTACTATTTGTAATGCAGCTGATTATGATCCTCTATTGTTCCCCTGCTTGATCTGGTGCAGGCACGGGAACACTCCTCGTGGGTCCTGGTGGGCCTTCCTCTCCCTGAGGACCTTGTTTACCTGGGGGCCCCTGATCTCCTTTGGGACCAGCAGGGCCTTGGGCACCTAAATGACATTCCAAATTTATGCAGATCCCATTCAAACATCAAGTGTATACCACAAAAAAATTAGTTGAATCACATTAAACTAAAGTTGAGTTTAACATAACAGTGGTGGTAAAGACGCTACATTGGAGCACAGAAAAATCCCAGGGCTGTCATTAAGGGCCAGGAGCCGGGGAATTTCTCCTTGTATTCTGAGGTATCTTGATGTCAGCAGGCAAGTCAAAATTTTAAAGAAAACGACAACACTCTTAAATTTGCAAAACATGTTTCGACAGAAACTTCTGTCATCTTAACATGTTTCGACAGAAACTTCTGACAGAAGTTTCTGTCGAAACATGTTTTGCAAATTTAAGAGTGTTGTCGTTTTCTTTAAAATTCTGAGGTATATCCCTGGCTACTTTGACATAAAACCAACATGTTGACTTCACTACAGCAACTCGAATCCCCGGCTATTTTTTTGTATATCCCCACCTACTTCAAATATTAGTGACAGTCCTATATATCCCCAAATAAAATTCAGATATATTCACCTGCATAACAAGTTTGGACATCTGCTTTCGTGATATGTTTCAATAATTATTTAGTTTGACATTTCAACAACAATGATGCAAAAGATTTAATTAACAGCTTGATTCATAAAATTGTGCAAGTTAACTGAAGATGAGGAAAAGAACAAAGCATACGGTCATGCTCATGCCCATAACAACTGTTCTGACTGTGGGTTCTACACCATTCATTCCACCAATGACTTTGAAAGACATGCAAACACTTTTACTATACAAAGGTGCCTTTCAGCTGACTGTAAAACTAGTACTGTACTAGGGTACTATATTCACCATCCTCTCCTCTTGATCCATCTTGTCCTCTGTCTCCTTGAGGCCCTGTGATAAGTGTGAAGTTAGAGCATCTCATGTGTACATGCATCTTTCCAGTTTATAAGGGTCATATAAGCAGCATATGTGATTTCTAATGTCAATACAATACCTTTGGGTCCCTCTGGTCCCTCTGGTCCTTGGGAACCAGTATCACCTAATACAAAAATATTGTGGATTATAAGTAACCTGTTGAATAACCAAAAAATAAAGAAAATTGTAGACAGGTGAAGTTTGCTGCAGCTGCCAGGAGCTTCAATTCCACCTGCAATTTTAGGCCACTATCATGTATCCATCCCTCCACACAGACCAACCTCCACAAATCTGAATCATTTGGCATGTAAAGGTCATGGATGTACATGTATTTATTAGGCAACTGGCATAACTTAGTTTCAAGTTCAATGCATCATTTCCTTGATTTTGCCATAGTTCACATTTTCTGTGTTTCTCGTAGGTTTGAGTTTGGTTAAACTAAAACGACACGATTCTGAACATAAAAGGCACTTCAGTAAGTTTTGAAAAATGCAGAAAATGATGGATAGGAAACTAACCAACTACTCACAGACTTATGTCAGAGTTTGCAGTGGAGTCATGGAGATACACTTCAACTTACCCTTCTCCCCCTGATGGCCTGCTGTACCTTGTGGACCTGGGTAAAGTTCATGTACATGAAAGAACACATTTACCAGTTAGAGTGGTTGCAGGGAGTATGAAACAACAGTTAATGTTGTAACAGTAAAAACTACTGGGTGATGGATGCATGTTTGACATGCTGCCCTAACAAACTTTGCCAGGGAATATACCCATGTACAGTTCACACAATTTAATTTAATTTAATTTAACATAATTTATATAGCGCTGACTCCACTAATTGACCAAAGCGCTTTACAAAGAGAGGAAACATTTTTCAGGTGAATGTTTCATGTACCCATGTGGAATGGTCCCACATATTCAAACAAGTTTAATTTGGTGGGACCATTCACAGGGAACAAATTTTGGTCCCACCTAATAGATTTTTGTTGGTGCACACAAAGGGAATTGGTCCCTGTAACTGTTCCTTGTGAACATTCCCCTTGTGTGTCCTGGCCTTAATGAAAGTCGTCACCTCTCTACAGTGGGGGAGATGAAAGACCTAGTACAGTAGGTAACTAATTTATCAGCTTTGCTTTTACTTTTTATGCCTTATGCAGCAGGACCTAATATTGACCAATCAAGGAGCAGAAACAATAAACTAGTAATGATAATAATGATAGATATACATGGATTATTTTCAACATATTTACAGAAAGTACATGTCTTCTGGTAATTTGTTTGGCTTGCTTTTGGCTGTTAAATGAGAATCCCTGTCATCACAAGTCAGAGTCACACAACTACCAAACATTTTATTGAAGTATGGTACCTTGCCCACCCTCATCCCCTTTGGGTCCTTTTTCACCCTGAGGTCCTTGTTGTCCAGGGGCTCCCATGTCTCCTTTCTCTCCAGGGAGCCCTTGAGGACCCCTTTCACCATTTAAGCCTGATGGACCTAAAAAAATCCCAAGATATTGCATAAGAAGGCTACAAGAACTGAGAAAAAGAAAACTTAAAACAGGTACTGTCAGGGCAATTCCCGTTATAAGTTTGTTCTAACTGTAAGAAAGTACTTTTTCTATTACATGAATAACTACTTAATAACCGAGAGTGAGGTCGTTACGGGAAAATCTCGAACTGAGGCCTTGCCATATTGACCGAGCGATAGCGAGGTCAATACAGCTAGGCCGAGGTTTGAGATTTTCCCATAACGACCGAACGGTCGAGGTTATTAAGTTGTTTATTATATGGCTAACATAACGGTTCTAAGGGAAAAAAAAATAGTTCAAGCACAAGTCGTCGCTTCACGGTAATCTATTCATTAATTTTTTCCAAACTCAGGTCAAACGTTTCGCTAACAGTTTTCCTGATCGTCTTTTCAGTTTTTTGCTCTAGAGGCACCAATTTTCAATGTAAATAAAACAAATGTGGCCTTTGGATGACTTTTTGTTGTTTTTGTTCCTAATTTGCATCATCCGTAATCGGCCCGTGGGCATTACGGGAGAATAATGCCCTAGCGCTTCGCTTCGCTTAGCCAATCAGAGCGCGCGTTATATCGTGTACAACCACCAGCCATATAATAATGTCCTGTAATGCACATAACACAAGGATGTGGACTCTAAATCATTCTTGGAATGAAAAGGCAATTTAGAACAATGCATTACCTCCTTATCATCAGTGGCCAATTAGACAACCACAAATAGTCTCAAAGCATGTACTATCCCACACTTCGTAAGATAACTGAAAACATATTTGAAGGAATTACATAGTTTTGTTTTATTAATTTATCCAAATTATGCAACAGTTCCCTTTTAAATGCTTGCATATTTATAAGTCATCATTATTAAGAAGGCATTCAGTTGAGTATTGGGTCACACATGTACATTATGCGGCTTAAAAACCTAGGATTTAACAGTAAGAACTCTTGGTCATAACAAAAATATTGTCTGCAACATTAAAAATATGCGTATGAAAAGCCTTTTTTGGTTATAGTAATGTAAAGCAATCTCAGTGACTCATCATTTTCTCCCATGTCAATAAATTATGATCTGGTTTGACTATTACTTTATAGAGGGCCACAGGGTCATCAGTTGTATTTAAACTGTTATGTGCTACCCTCTTAAAATAAAGTCATTACCATTACCATTACCATTACCATTACCGTTACTAGTTACACATTCAAAATATTTATTTTACTTCTGCTTGAATTAAAAATACCTCTGAGAAATTGTGAAGCAGAAAGCAAAATTTAATTTATAATCATAATCATATCAAATGAAGGCTGATCCTCACAGTTTTTGATGAAATTATATGCAATTGCGTAAAGAAGCCTGAAAAAAATTCAGGACTTCAACAGGGTTTGAACCCATGACCTTGTAATACCAGTGGGACGCTCTAACCAACTGAGCTATGAAGCCACTGACATTGGGAGCAGGTTCACCTGTTCCTGTGAAAGTGATGGATGTGAGTGGTGAATATGAAATGAATCACTTATGAACTGTGGAAAAAAAGTCAAATGAAGACTGATCCTTGCAGTTGTTAATGCAATAATATATGCAATAACCATAATCATAATCATACTCCATTCAAATACCATAAGCAACATTTGAAAAGGAGGACCTGATGTTATCCCTATAAAAGGATCTCCTAGTAACTAATGAGTTACAACTATGGTATAAGAAAGCACTAAATGGTCAAAGGCCAATTCATAAAATTTATAGTACTCTTAAATAAAATAAAATTATTTAAAAGATGTTTAGTTTATTCTGAATTAGATTTTTTTTAGTTTGTCAAATTAAAGGTCAGAATGCTTTTCCTGATTTGTCTTTCAAGCTGTTTAACATTTTAATTTTCATGGTATCACTATTTGTATATTTTTTAATTTTTTATCCAGTACCTTAGGACCCCTTACTGGCCCCTACATCACCCTTTTCACCCAGTGACTCTTGTTTTCCTGGTATTCCTGTGTCTCCTTTAACCCCAGGTACCCCAACAGAACTCTTTTCACCAGTTTGGCCAGGTTTACCTTTGAATGTGTGCATTGAACAAAAAGAAATAACAAACAGAAAAACAAAAAAGGTTTTGCTCAGCAGTGTACACACTGTATAATTATAATGTACCAATCTTACTTTACCTTTTTGGCATTTTATACCTTTTAATGTTCTTTATGTCGGGTTTAAAATAATTATAATATTTCTTATTTTATTTTACAGAGAACTCCTTGAAAATACATGTTCTTGAAATTGGTGCTCCTTCAGACTACCTTCCTCTTCCAACCTCTCCCTCTCCCTCAACTTTTCTTAAAACCGGTATTTGTTCAACTTTCTATTTCTGTGTTTATTTATACCATTATTCTGTATTAATTCCCTTCACATCTGACGATGATGACATGAACTGATCATTGAAAACGTCATGTAAACTTTTTGTCGCTTAATTTTTTTTGTTTACCAAAATTAATCCTGGATATTTAAATTTTATTAACTGGCTTTTGTTCTTAACTTACTAATAGTTTCATGTAAAGAATGCTATGTTGAGTTAAAATTAAGACAAAAATGTATATATAACTTGACTTCTTCCAGGAACATCCGATCAGGCCAAGGGTGGAAAGTGAATTTTGAAGACAATATTTTCAGCTTAAAATTTACAAACTTTAAGATAATGTTCAAATAAACCTCGCATTCTAGAGTCCAACAAGGATTCTTTATTCTGATGTGGACTTAGGACAACGTCAAATGATTAAGAATGTTTGGGAATTTAAATCAAAACCAACTTCGTCTTCCCCCTCAGTCCTTTTTCCCCCTGGGATCCTGGTTTCCCTGGGATTCCCCTGTTTCCTTTTTCTCCTGGATCTCCTTTCTCACCAATTTTTCCAGGAGGACATAATATACAGGGTTTCATGATACACAAAAATGTGATTATCAACTGAACTGACAATGTAAGCTGGCCACTGTAAAGAGATTCAAAAGCTGATACTTTGCGTGCTACAACCAGTTGCAAAATTGTTGAGACATTCGCAATCAAAAACGTCTCTTCTTTCTCTAAAACGCTGCTGCTAACAAATCTGTGAGATACAATACACACCCCCTCCCTCTCCCCCTTTCAAAGTTGTTCCTCAAAGTTTTGAGCATGCATGGTGCTGCACCGTTAAAAACTTTGATAAGAGGGGAAGGGGGAGGGAAAGCGGAAGATCATGGAAACGTCATAATGGTGTACAGTGCCTTAAGTATTTTTGCAACTCTTTGTAGCCCTATTTTCAGAAAGATGTAGCTAGGCTATTGGTGCCTGGGGATTAAGAGTGCCAGTTTAGTCCATGTTCCCATCTCCATCTGATTCTGCATATGACATACATGCATAACCAAAAATTCCTCAATTTGCTCTGACAAATGAGCCAACACTCAAAACGACAGCCTTTGAACCCTTTACAATGACCAATTTACATTGTTAACTCAGTTGATAAATCACATTTTACAGAATCTATTTCAAGATTGAGTGTGCCTGCATCTTTGAATAGAAATTAAGCAAGATCAAGTGCACTAATATGAATTTACAACTTAACACAACTTTGGCGGAAATCAAAGGCTTAATCATTGTTTGCTTTTAAAAATATATTTAATCAACATTTTCATTCGTTTAGGAAAAATCTGTAATTTTTCGTAAGTCATGAAATCCTGTTATTAAATTTAAAATGCATGTATATATATGCACATGAGATAATTAGATATGTTTTATTAGATACTAAACATCACTGCAAACGTTGAAATAGCGACCTTAATAACGATTGAGCAGATATTTTACACTGATTCGTTTCTATAGTAGTGTTTCATCTAATTATACGCTGAACAAAACAGCTTTCAACCCATCAAGTGAGGTTCTGCCACGTCGACCGGTGTGGTCGAATTACCATGCGTGACACAGTCGTCCCCAAAAAAGCTTCTCTAAGTTTGACTCTTAAAGCTTCGTCTTAGGGGGGTTAAAACCTTAATTGCAGAAAAAAAAACAAAATGGTATGGTGTATATTATGGAATCCACTTTTATCATCAGTAAAATGCTATGTTCTTATCCGTCTTCCTAACAAGCTTAAGTCTTAAATGAAAGACTTCGTGACAGTCACGACAGAATAAAGAAGAATTCTGAAATGACAGATCACAAATACATTTTTTTTAAACCTAAAACAAAAATTACTTTCATAATCACGTAACAATGAAAAAAATCGTAAACAAGGTTTAAGCTTACATTTACATCGCAAAATGCAAATTCATGGTCATGTCACAAAATAAACATTTTTAACAGAAGATCGAGGGAAAGAGCATGCTTACCAGCTATTCCTGGTTCCCCTTGAGGGCCAATCGGACCTAAAGTAAAACAAAGTGATTAAAATTCTTAAGGATCTACAACAATCAAAAGCATAGAAAATAAAATTGCAGCAGTTTCACCAAAGAGTAGAAGCAGTGCTAAGTCAGCATTGTATATGTGGGATATCTCAGTGAAGCAACTTCCGAACCAATGATCGGCTTTTATCCTGGCTAATCTGTACCTCTTTCTCCTACTTTTCCTGGGGGGCCTTGGCATCCTAAGAAAATAAAACCAAAAGAATATGAAACATTTTTTTTATAATGGACAACTGTTAGAAATTGAGCCTTGTTGAATGGCTTTTTGACCTTTCCCGGTCAGCTTTACTTGCTTTAAACTTTCACCTTGAATTTGTGGCAGTCTAGTTGATCTACTAGGAAAGCGCTTTTAACTTTTAAAAATGTAAGTAAATCGCAAATTTACCTTTGATTGGAATATATCCATAAAGCATGGCGAAATTCATAGCTATAGAGGAAGTAGCGATAAAGAATATGAATAACTGGAACACAGAAAAACCACCTCCACCGGTCCCGACGGTCTGGGCTTCTTTTGCTCCTTTTTTGTTAGGCATAACGTTGGAAAGCAAAGATGCTGATATTTTTCCAAAGGTTGCAAAAAAAAAGCCAATACAGATGGAACCTATTAACAGAGGGGAAAATTGTCCTAGTCAATTACTTGAGGTCTGGGACTTGTCTGGGACCAAACTAAAATGTCCTAGTTATCATTCCTCCCCGGCCACACGATTGAAATGCATGAATGCCTGTTGGAAAATTGCTGACATCAAGCACGTTCGAAGCTTTGGGAGTCACCTGGTTTTCTTCGCTGCGTTACTGAGATGAAAAAACTACTGTCGAAAAGGAAAACGTCCAGAACTGCTAGCATGGACTCTGTTCTCGAAAAACATGTCCATCAGCCAACTATTGCGTGGAATCTGCTCGAATCATCGCAGACTGTCGAGAAACTCAAACCAATTGATTACAACACTCCAAAGCCGGCTGGACACACCAGATTTGTGTGTATCGCCGACACACATAACAGAACGGATAAAATGAAGCACATTCCTGATGGTGATGTTTTAATTCATGCAGGAGACTTTACAAACTTTGGTTCACGGGATCAAGTCGTTCATTTCAACAACTTCTTGAGCACTTTAAGTCATCGTTACAAAGTTGTGATTGCTGGCAACCACGATATTTCGTTTGATCTTGAAAGCTACGATTCCTTATGGCCTGCCTTTTCAAGAGATAAAGATGATCCTTGCGATATTCGAAAGCAACTCACAAATTGTATCTATCTAGAAGATGAGGAAGTAGACATACTTGGATTTCGAGTTTTTGGGTCACCATGGTAGGGTTTTAACGTTAAACAGGGTGCATCTAATCTATGTTTTCGATACTCAATTAAAAAGTGGATCTAAATCGATCGTAATCGATACTAATCAATTGATTAATATCGGAAATCGATGAAAATCGGTTCGTCGACGTCTTGGGGTTGTTGATTTTGATCGATTTTTGGTAATAACCTATCAATTTTATTAACAGTTATCGAAACATTTAATTAAGTGCTACAGCATTTGGCTGATCCTTGTCAGAATGTACCACAACTCACTTGAATTGACAAACAACAACTTACTTGTTACATGGTTTCACTTCATGTAAAAGACCTAGAAGAGGTTAAATTTAAGGAACAAGGTCAAGAAAACAATGCCTAACCAAAATAGAATGATTTACAAACAATAGCTACCCTATTGTGTACCCAAATTTCCAATTTCTCTTCAAAGTTGATTCAAAGGTAAGCTGATGCAACCTGACTTCCTGTGTTAAGTCACAGTCTTAGCAGGCTGTGCACAATTACCTGCCAAAAGTTTTCCTAAAGAAATACATTATACATGTACTGTACGTTATTCTGCCTATTCTGAGCAAACCATCTTTTGTTCATTTCAAAAACAGAATAGGCCCCCAGAAACAGTTATCTTCTATTCTGAATATCCCTATTCTGGAATAGTCCTAAAAAATACACCTTAATGTGGACTCCTTAATCACTTGACAACTGGCCTAAGTGGGACTAGTACAATATGGAGAGATGCAATGGATTGAGGTCGTGTTTTTTTTACAGTGTAGCTGGTTGCATTTGCTATGGAGTTATGCAACATTGTGGCATTAGATGACACTGCATTCATGTGATGTCATACTCTGTTGAATTTGTTTCCTTTCTAGGACACCAAAGTTTTGTGATTGGGCATTTATGAAGGCTCGTGGTGATGCCATACAGGAAATGTGGAACAAGATTCCAGATGGCATTGATATTCTTATCACTCATGGACCACCCCTTGGTTAGAAAATACACAACAATTGTTTCTTAATATTGAAAGAAACACACACATTTAAGTTGCGGCAACACAAGTGATTTTTTGCCTCTGATGGTAATGCTGTTGTGTTGCCGGTACGCAGTGGTGGCTACATGACTGACAAAGTCCATGATTGTGTTGCAAGAAGTTCAACTCATTGAATTTCTTGCAAATTTTTTCTACAATTTCTTTACCTGTCACCATTGCATCACTTGTGATTTTCACGTGAGAGAGATGAGTGAGAATAATGTATATGAAATACAGTGTAAATCATATTTCATTTCAACAGTTCATATGATTTATTTTATGTACATCATTCTCACAGGAACATGTGAACCCACAATTGATCTGCTCCCAATGTCAGTGGCTTCATAGCTCAGTTGGTTTTAAGAGCACCACACTGCTAATAATCCTGAGGTTACAGGTTTAAACCCCGTTGAAGTCCTGAATTTATTTGAGGCTTTTTTATGCAATTGCATAAATTGTATTCACATTATTGCAAGGATCACTTTTTTTTCTATTAATTGTAAAAGCTCTCATTAATATACTATTAAATAATATGGTGTGATAATTCTCACACACTGTACGCTGTTTATACGTGATTCATTTTTTACTTTAACTTTGATTCAATTCTCAAGTTGCCTTATCTACCTTATTTTCATACAGGTCATGGAGATTGTACATTTACAAACGTAAGAGCAGGTTGTCTTAATCTCTTGCACACTGTACAGTCCTGTGTTAAGCCTAAGTACCACATTTTTGGCCACATTCATGAAGGTACATTCAACTCTTGTACACCTTACAGTATTAGTGATTCTTTTTATGATTACCTACAAACAACCCCAAAACTGCAACTTTATTTATCCACAGAGTCCTCTTCATTGAAAGTGTTTTCTTAGGGGCTATGCACCATAACTAGAAGAACAACATACACTTAAAAATGCCTAAAAATACTTGTGTCATTACGAATAAACCTTACACTGTATATTAAAATAATGTACTGTAGGGAAACTTAAGTTATTAAAGCAGTATCGAAATTGTTTTAACTAGTAGCCTGCTTAGCCTTAGCTGAAAGACTGTTCCATAACTCAGCAACCCTAATACTGGAAAATCTTTCCAACCTTGGTGTTTGGTCTTGGAATGGACAGATTTTGTTGCGAATCCCAAAGATTGTCTGTGAATGGTATTTATGTTGTTGATATGGATGCTGAATAGGGAGTACATGTACCTTAGGGAGGTTACATGTACCTCTTGACTAATGTGCTCTTGACACTCATACATAAATTTTTTAACTCCTTATTTTCAATACTTATTTTCAGGATATGGAATCACTACAGATGGTGTGACGACATTTGTAAATGCGTCATCAGTTACAATTCAGTACAAGCCTTTCCATCCACCAATAGTCTTTGACCTTCCACACAACTTAAGTCATGAACAAACTGCAGACTAATGTAGCTTTGTTGTTTGGAGCTAAAAGTTCATACAAGTTCAAGTTTATTAAAGACTTAAAAAACATACAGAAAAATACCCACTGCTCTCAGTGAAAAAAAGTAAGTTACAATAAAGTAACATACTGGCAACACCTGTTGCAAAATGTACTCAGAACAACGAAATATGATTATCTGTCAAAGGGAGCCCATCTTTCAAAGACAGGCTTGATTTACTTTGAACTTATGGCTTTCTCTTGAATTACTTGGCAGGTATAAATTTTTTAAAATGTTTTGCACAAAGTAACTTTGTTACAACCGCAATTCAAGCCAATTTACACATATATTTATTAAAATTTATATTTATTTTTTCTGTTTACCACTATTTTCTGAAATTCTTGTAAATAATTAACAACTCAACCACCATAAGGTCTGAGCTTAAAGGTATGTTCAGAAATATGAATGATAGCCAATATCTTTCTTCAGATTACCTAGAACCAGACAAAATTTTCTCTGAACATACCTGTAGATCTTGTTGTCCCCTTTTGCCTTAGTTACAGGTAAATAAATCAGCATTTCCTAAGGAAATCTCATATACCCAACTCTCTACACTTGGAATGATTGTTTTTGAGGTTTAGTTTTTGAAATTATTAACAGCCACATGTTACAGTGCAACTACTCCGACCAAGGCCACCGAAGAAACTTTTTTACAAATTGGCCAATAATGTTCGAGTGATGAAACAACAGAATAGCCACAATTTGAATTTGGTTGTGCTTCCGTAGTGGGTAAATTTGTTATACATAATTAATTTTGTCAAAATCCATTGTTCCAATATGAGGTTCTGATTGGCTAGTTTGCAGGAAATTTTCACGGGTGGCCTTGGTTGAAGTAGTTGCACTGTAAATTCTGGTCTGAAAAATGAACTTTGCCCTCATAAATTTTTTGTAAAGAATGTTGGATGGTAATTCCTGGAAGGTAATTCCAAACATGATGTGCTGGAAATTATTGATCTACATAAAAAAAGCCTTTTATTCAATGTTACAGGTGTATCAATTGTAAAACCACCACCAATTCCCCAAAATTATGTGATTTTTTCAAGGAAATGGTGACGTGACATGTTACACAACAAATTTTGGTTCAGTGTTGTTCCTCTGACCTTTTAATTTTTAATCAATGCAATAAGGAAAGTGTTTTTGGCCAGAGTAGTAGTAAAACATGATCCACTGCTACAGTGGAACAGATGAAGCAGCATACAGTGTATTTTCATGTTTTGGGTTATTATGTTGTAGGAGATACAGTTTGCTAGCTACTCTTTGCAGCAATCAAATTTTTCAGCATATCAAAAGTGTTTCCATCTGGTTGTACAGACAGTGTTTTTCCAGACTTTGCTTGCACTTGGAGGAAACCATAGTCATCTAGGCCAGTTATAGTAACTTCCTCTTCAGTGTCATTCATTAATAGCTTTATCCTTGCATTACTGAAAGTGAAATACAGAAATAAAATAAAATAGTACTTAAGAATGATGTATATGAAATAAATCATATATGAACTGCAGTAATGAAATCAAGTGAAGGATGATCCTCACAGTTGTGAATGCAATTTGATGCAATTGGGTAAAGAAGCCTGAAAAAATTCAGGACTTCAACGGGGTTTGAACCCATGACCTCATGATACTGGTGCAATGCTCTTACCAACTGAGCTATGAAGCCACTGATGTTGGAAGCAGGTCAGTTGTGCCTTTTCACATATTATAATGAAATTGTTTCTTACCAGGTACTGCAAAATGTAAAATCAACAAACCTGTGAAGCCAATAATCATAGTACTTTTTGAGAAATGAGTTCTTGCCATTGTTTTGAAAGTCGTCAATGAATTTCTCGATGCTGTTGACTGTTCTTGCCAGAGTTTCTTCTATTGGCAGGGACTGTAAGTTGGTTTTGTGGTCTTTGTTATATTGGGAAATGATCTCATTGATGCTGATAGTAGGTTTACTGTTAGCTACATTGACACCCATACCTGGGAAAAATCAGAGTTAAAAAGAGACTAATTACAAATTTTATTCACTATATTTGGGGCAGATAAAGAGGTAAACTAAAAAATCAAACCAGGTACAGCATGTAGAGTAACACTGATTTCAGGTACAAATTATTCAACAGAATACATCTAAGGACATACAGTGTACAGTTTTGGTGCTCAAATCATCTAATTCACCTGTCACACATTTTTTTCTTCTTTGTTTGTGTGTCTATGTTGCAGGTAAGGTCAAGTTAAGCCCCTTTAATAGGAACTACAAGAGAAGACAAGGTTTGAAGGCCTGATTTGAATTTGTTAAATTAGCCTACAAGTTTAATAAGTGTAAAAAACCTACTGTAGGATGAGAGCAAATTGATCTTACTGTAACATCAAATTAACCTAGGTTAGAACAAATTGACTAAGGTTGAAAATATGCATTGACCCAGGTTGAAACAAATTGAACTAAGGAACAAATTAACCTGCAACATCTACAAGACTGTGTGTGCTGACAAACTGTTTTCAAAATATTGTTGCAATATTGTTTTGGGGGACTAGAGCAGAGATGTATGTGTTAACAAATCTGAATATTGTAAACAAATGTTTCCCTTATTTTAGTAACAGCAAAAAGTTGCTGAAGATTAACTAGAGCAAGGCCTGGAGGCCACAAAATCTAGCCTGGGATATTACACAAGCTTGCTGACATGATGCGAAGGCTTTTTCTGTATTAATAGGAAAGTACTTGCCTATCACTGCACTCAAGGTACCATTTGTAGCTGATGAAGTAACAATAACACCACCAATCTTGACCTTATGCCCAAAATAAATATCATTTGGCCACTTGAGACAGACATTGATATCCTATAAAACAATTACACACATCACTGTAATTACATGTAGATGTACAATGTTCATTCTATATAATTATATTGTAAGTCTCTTTCTCTGTTCTCCTGATTTCCAAAAAAAAAAAAAGATTTATATGCAAGTCACAATCCCTAAAAACTGGTGTTAATAAGTTCAGGGACTCGTTTGAAAGAATAATATTTACATGTAGTTATACTCTACAGCATCACCTGTGATCAAGCTGTGACTCACCTTTCTAAAATTAACCACGTATGACTGTATAATGTATGAAGTGCGAGAAAAATAATTGACCAACAAGCCAAGTCAGGAGATTATTAGCTTCAATCATGGAGGATGCAGAGAGAGGAAATCCGATTCAATCTTACCATTTTCAAAACACATGGAGCTTGCTTTTTATGAGAAACTTGAAAGTGGGACATGTACTCAATAAAAGAATATTATCCATTTCTGTCAAGGAAATTTTGTTGGTCTGAATCCCTTAAGAATCCTTTATTCCAAATAAATTACACATAACCTTGGCTGAGAAACCCTTCCTTTCAGAATTTAAAATGACCATCAGTAAAAAGAGTATATTAATTAGAAAGAAGGGCACAGGTATATAAATTAATATACCATTAATTACCAAGAATTCTTAAAAGCTAGTGTCTCCCAAATCAGGAGTTTCTGTGACTCCAAAAATATAAATACCATCCACCCCTCCAACAGAAGATTTCAGAAGGGAAGGGGACTCAAAAGCTAAAATCATCCAAAAGAACATCAGAGGACTGGAGCGAATCACAAATAAGAATTCTAATAATAGTATTAAATTTTAAAGACTGGATTTTATTGGAGTCACTTTGCAGTAAAAAGTTGAATTGTGTAACTTTACAAAATTAATAACCTACTGTATTACTAATATCTAAAACTAAACTAGTCTTACTAGTAATGCTCCTTCATTCATTAATATTAATCATGATAATAATTGTTGATGTTTTGTGCATATTATACAAGGAGACAACAACACTGCAAAGAAGTAATTTTAGAAAATCAGTAACTGCTGCAAACTGAAAGTACAGATTGCCAGAATGTAGGACATGGAGACGGAAATGAAATGAATCACCATGTGGTAAATACTGTTAATACTTCACATCAGTTGATTTGTTTTGAATCTCAATACTGGTTAATAAGTCACATGCTCAAAACAGAACTTTTTACCTCATATCCTGGTTGGGATCTGACTGCCTCCACAGCAGCCAGAGAGGCAATGTGCTGTAAGAAGGGAGGTCTTTGACCAAGACTAGATGCAAATGGAATCTTTACATGAAGGGAGAACATCATACATCCAACTGGAGACAGCCACATATTTCCACCTCGACCTGCTGTCAATTGACATGAGTCATTCTTAATGCCAAACTGTATTTATTCTACTGACTTTTGTTTTTCAAAATAGTAATGTTCATTCATTGAGCGTTTAAAACAGCACCCATGCCCTTGTTCCATAAGAATTTACCTTTTTAACAAAAACTAACACATGTGTCAACAGTTTAATAGAAGTAATTTTGTTGGCTTAGTCTTGTCTATACACTAACAAAAGTTACCTGCAGGATGGGTGAATTACTCAGGCACATAAATTCCTACATGTATTCTTTCAGTCTGACAATTAAATAATGCTTCTGGCTTCTGCCCTCTCATGTGACTTCCTGCAATCTGCAGTATTAACTTATCACCTAAAAGACGGCGAGGCCATCAATGCTACCTGTGTTGGCTACAGCTTGAGGCTATGCAGGCCCATCAGCCAAAATCCCATCATCTTGCAATATGTTATGCCCTAATGAATTACAAGTTGTATAAACGCAGTTGCTTCCTTTCCTTTCCACAGCTTTCTTTCTTTCATTCTGGTTTCTTCAGGACTCTAGTCTTCATCTCAGCATTAAATATTATAGAAGGACATAATATAAAGCACCTTCTATGCTGTACATGTAATTGACGTAGGACAAGCTTTCCTTGGTTAGCATTTTGCTAACTACTGGACAGTCCATGTCAAGAAGTATTCAGTGATAATATTGATATCAGTTGAAAAGTTAAAACTGCATGAAACCTACATGTAAAATGACTACTCTTTGTTGGAAAATTGTCTATTTAATTATGGTACTGGATACATGTATTTATTATTATTATTATTATTATTATTATTATTATTATTATTATTATTATTATTATTATTATGCAGCAGTAAAAACTACCGGTATCTGTATGTTATACAGTTAAAAGGAACACAGGGTACCAAGGCGTGGCCTGTGCTCCAGCTAGTGAAACTAGAGTTAAAAGGTAGTGTGCAATTAAAAAGTAAGGTTAAAATATGTATATGTATAATTATATATAATAAACTAAACTAATTTACACTAATAATAATTATTATTAATTGTCAGGCCGCCACACACTAGCCAATTTTTTGTCCTAGGACTGCAGAATTTTGTCGGGTCAAACCAGGTTAAAATCAGCTTGCCACACACTAGCTGATTTTTTGTTGCATTGCTCGATCTCCGCACTGATCTCAGCTTTGATCTCTGCCATGTTGGAAAAGACGCTTGTTCATGTGACTCCCATGACATTTCCTAATTGGTTGAGATCTAGCACTGTCAGATACTGCCAACAAGCCTCAATTTTGTCGCAGTCTTGTCTGAATTCACTGCACACCAGCCAACAAGTGAAGATTTTTCATTGGCTGACAACAAATCAGCTAGTGTGCAGGAGCCTTTAACAGACCAACCAACCTTGACCCTTCATTTGCTGCCCAGTAACTACTATAACTCCCACATCATCTGGTATGCTTTGCACGAAAGTGTAATTTCTAGAATTAAAATGAGTTTTATTTTCAATAGATATTTTTCCATTTTTCAGTTGGGAAATAAACATACAACTTTAAATAAAATAATGGTAGTCAAAATCTTGTCATGTGCTATCCAATAGAGACTATTACAATATCAGGTAATTACTGTAAGTACAGAATTTTTGTGGTAATGACCTGTTTAATATTTAACCATTCAATACTGTAAGTATCTCAAGTTTTCTTTCCACAACAAACTTTTTTCCATTAACTTATCCTGTGTTAGGATAATGGATTTCAAAATAGTGATTACAGTAATGATGCACTGTCCATTGAAAAACATACTACAGTATTACCCATCAAACACTGCTTGTGTCGATGTAATAACATCTGCATAGAACACCATCTGACCCAACAGCTTGGTCTGTAAGCAGTCCCAATATTTCTTCCAATCAAAGGACAATGGTTGATAATTTTCGACTTCTGTTATGACTGGCAATATTGTCTCTGTTGTCTTGGGAATGGGTTTGCCACTTGTTACAAAGTGCAAAGAGAGATCCTTCCCTTTGCAAAGATCACCCTTTAGTCGAGACCTCAAAGACTGCAATAATTTCTGTTCATCCTTTTGAAAGAAACCAAACTAGTATTAATAGTGGAACCTTCATTTAGGTGACATCCTCAGAATCAGAACACCTCTTGCCTGAATATAGGTGTCTCTGGAATAGAGACTGGATTCATAGTTGTGTGAACAAGTTGGTACAAATGGACACCCCTATTCAGAAGAGACTTGTCCAGGTCCCAAGGGTGTCCCCTGAATTTTTTTGAGTCATTTTACTGCCATACAGGGGATATACAAGTAATAATATTATTATCAACACAAAGGGGCAGACGACATTGTGTCAGACTGTGCCAGACTTATAGATAAGACCTGAACCACAGCCGCATGAACAAGTTGGTAAATACAGTGAAACATCCATTCAGGGGATACCCTTGAGACTAGGATAAGTGTCCCCTGAATAGAGGTAAAAGATATAAAGATTGTGGAAATACTTTTTTTTCCAGAATCAAAGTTTGTCAACCCTGAATGGAGGTGTTTCAAGGGAGAAATCCCACTGTAAGCAGTGTTATTTTTTTTACAGTTGCTTATTATTATTATTTGCTAATAATCTCAGATAAGGGTGTTAAATCTGGTTTTCATTGGCTCTGGGCAACAACAGTTGTCCAGCAAATCCAAGAAGCATCCTTCATTTTGCTCATTCCTCTCTTGTCCACATCTCACTTTCCTAAGGATCCTTGCTGACCCCAACAGCACAGACCTAATAATAATTATTCTATAATTAATTAATTCTTAGCTTAATTCTATACCCATAATTGCCTCTTTGAGAAAATACAATGTGTGTGTAATAATGACAATGGTGGTGATAAAGGTAACAATGATGACAGAGATGAAGATCTGGATGACTATGATTTAATTACATGTATAATGCAAGTAACTATTATGTAATTGTTTGATATTACAGGGGTACCTAACACTTTCCTTACCTCCTTCTTTGCCAGAAGGTACACTGGAGTCAATATGGGAGCATTAAGTCGCTGACAGTTTAAGCCAAGAAGTTGTAAAATCTGTGATAATATGCTCATTCTCGCATCATCGGACTGTGTCCAGTGATTTAAACTTGGAGCATCCAATTCTTGATTTTCGGCAATTTCTCCATCAGCTACTAATTCCAAATGTACAAGGGTATATACAGCAGTGCCATGTCCTTCAGTGACCTGAATAATTACTGGTTTCTTAGTTTTGACATCTTGTGCAACAACAGTTTGTTCTCCTGCAAAAACCAAAGACACAAATTATGGTACATGTAAATGAATACAATTGAATAACGACAGACTGCTGGATTTAAATGGCAGAAAATAATTCCTAGCACAAAGAAGAGGGGTGAAAAAAGCATGCCTCCAGAATGACAGTTTGTACAGTTCATCATGTACAGGCAGTAATAAATTGCCTACTCTGTTCAACTCTGAATTTCAAGACCAACATTAATATAATTTTACATCACCAAGGCTAAAACAATGACATTGAGAATTACACATTTTGCATATGCATACCAACTTTTGTTCCTACAGTACATATATTTGAGGGATAAGCATTAGTCATTAATTTAAGTTGATGATCACTTTTAATTACATGTAGGAAATATGCTAACATTTGCAGCCAACTGTACTAAGCTGAAGAGTTAAAGTGCATGCTAAAGGCTTTTCCTTTTTCACAAGCTTTTGATAATTAAGGATGTAGCATGAATTTACACCTTTTCTATGGTGTTAAGTTTTAAGTTTTTTGGGTTTTCAGGGTTCATTTCAGATTGTGAGGCACTATTCATTCATTGGGAAATAGTGCAGTACAAATTCATTATTATTATTATTGTTATCATTGTAATAAATTGCCTACTCTGTTCAACTCTGAATTTCAAGACCAACATTAATATAATTTTACATCACCAAGGCTAAAACAATGACATTGAGAATTATACATTTTGCATATGCATACCAACTTTTGTTCCTACAGTACATATATTTGAGGGATAAGCATTAGTCATTGATTTAAGTTGATGATCACTTTTAATTACATGTAGGAAATATGCTAACATTTGCAGCCAACTGTACTAAGCTGAAGAGTTAAAGTGCATGCTAAAGGCTTTTCCTTTTTCACAAGCTTTTGATAATTAAGGATGTAGCATGAATTTACACCTTTTCTATGGTGTTAAGTTTTAAGTTTTTTGGGTTTTCAGGGTTCATTTCAGATTGTAAGGCACTATTCATTCATTGGGAAATAGTGCAGTACAAATTCATTATTATTATTATTGTTATCATTGTTATTATTGTAATAAATTAAAAGCTTTAATGCTGTTCTTACACTGTACCATAGACAGGGTGTTGGTCATAGCCAAGGCATGAATTATGCTTACCTTCAAAGTAAAAAGGCTCCACAAGTGCCAAGACATTTTGCAACCCTTGCTGATTAAGTCCTGGATGACATACTTCAACAGTACCAATGAAAAGCTCACTTCTATCTTCTAAAGGATGTTTAACAACTTTGGGGGTAAATGAGCTGCACAAACCCAAGATCTTTCCCCCAGCTTTGAGGTATTTTATAAATTTTTTTTGTACAGATGTGGATACTGAATCATGATTTCTAATGACTAATAAAGCAGTATTGTCCATCCATGGCTGGGTACTAACATGCTGCTCGTGAAGTCTGTAGATAGCATAACTATGCACATTCAGAACTCGCAAAAGTGTGTGCTTTACATTGTTAAATATCCTGTTATCAGTGTCATTGCTACCACAATAAATGAGAACATTTGGAGGTTTGGAGGAGACATCTGTCATCACTTTTTTTACATCACCAAAACTATGTGAACCTGGAGAATTGAATAAAAGCACCTTTAATTGTGAATTGAATATTTTTCTTTTTAATAGTGTACAGCAGTCAGGCTTACAATTCAAAGAAATGAATCCCTTAAAGTTACCATCCCTGGTGAAAATCTTTTGAGGATCTTTAAAGATCTTCAAAGATCTTTAAAGATCTTTATAAAGATCTTTGAGGATCCTTATGAAGATCTTCACAAGGATCCTCAAAACTTCTTGCCAAGATCCTTAAGGATCCTCAATTTTCTTGCCAAGATCTTTGAGGATCTTCAAAGATCTTTGAGGATCCTTTGCAGATCTTACCAAGATCTTTAAGGATCCTTTGCAGATCTTACAAAGATCTTTGAGGATCCTTTGCAGATCTTACCAAGATCTTTAAGGATCCTTTGCAGATCTTACCAAGATCTTTAAGGATCCTTTGCAGATCTTACAAAGATCTTTGAGGATCCTTTGCAGATCTTACCAAGATCTTTAAGGATCCTTTGCAGATCTTACCAAGATCTTTGAGGATCCTTTGCAGATCTTACCAAGATCTTTAAGGATCCTTTGCAGATCTTACCAAGATCTTTGAGGATCCTTTGCAGATCTTACCAAGATCTTTGAGGATCCTTTGCAGATCTTACCAAGATCTTTGAGGATCTTCAATGTTCTTACCAAAGATCTTTAAGGGTCCTTTGTGGATCTTGCCAAGATCTTTGAGGATCTTCAAAGATCTTCAACAATCCTTTGTAGATGTTACCAAGATCTTTGAGGATCTTCAAAGATCTTTAAAAATCCTAATTGCAGATCTTATCAAGAACTTTGAGGATCTTCAGGATCCTTTGCTGTCAATTCAGATGTCAAGATCTTCAGGATCCTCAATTTTTTTGTGAAGATCTTTGGGATCGTCAAAGACCTTAAAGGATCCTTTGTGGATCTTGTGAAATAGCCAAATCTTGTCAAGATCTTTGATGGATCTTGAATGAACCTTTACCTATAATTAGTTACGTTTTTGGCATTTTGGGAAGTACAAAGTAAATTATTTACTTGGTACTTCCCAAAATCCCAAAAATGTTGTAACTACAATTTAGGGTGATTCTGAATTTGTTACTTCCCAGAATAAGAGTGTACCTGAAAAATGTAAATGCTAGGTATTATGGAAAAAAAAACCACCAGCTTGCCAAAAATAAAGGCTGATTTTATTTAAAAAATCACTACAACTTAGTATTTAGTTAAGCTACAAAACATTATTTGTATATGAAGTCAGCACTTACTGGACGTCTACATGCAATACTTAGTCATAACAGGAAGTAATTTGTATCAATAAGTATAGATAAAACATTAAATCTGTATTGCTAATAATATCCAGCAGACGGACATTCTGCTTCTAGTGTGATGGACCCAACTTTGACAATGTGACAACAACATGAAACCTTGGCACCATAATCACAATCCTAGATGTTGACTTACAAGAAACTCTATAATTCCTGTCTAAAAACTTTGTAATTGTAAAACTTGCTTTGATAATTTCCAATGAAAAAGTCAGTACAAGAAAATCAGATTACAAAAATGCGCCCACACAGTTGTTATCAAAATTTTAAGTTTAAAGGTAGATTTAGACAGAACAACAGACGTTTGATGATGCAAGTCATTCTGTGTAAAACCAGCCTACCTATTGCTTATGATTATTGACAAGACTCAAAATGTAGGAACTTAAAACTCTTGACAAACGAAAGTACACATCTACGTAGTTTGCACTGAGGCTAAGCAATTGCAACAAATTAAAAATAAATTAATAACAATTGCAAGTTAAAATCCTTGTCTAAATACAGCCTTGACATGTTTATGGCTGTTCAGAAATTAATTGTATTCTTCCCTTTGTAACGACTCACAAAACGTGGAAAAACTGCATTCTAGAATTTAAAAATGTGACAACACAGTGCAAACACGACAGCAGCAAATGTGTGCCCAAGAGTGTAAAAACTGTGCAAATACAGTACCAAAACAACAACAAAAAAACCATGTAGCATGAGAATTTTGAGGGAGTTATAGTTTGCAGATTAGCTAAAGTTTTACAGTTCAAGATGACTGAAAATTTCTGCTGCAAATTATTTTTCACAATTTCTGTTCAAGCAGCAAAACAGTAACAAGGATCAAGGGACATTCTCTAACTTATTTGTCTTCAAATACAAAGTTTTTTTACTTTTTTTATTAATTACTTAATAACCGAGAGTGAGGTCGTTACGGGAAAATCTCAAACTGAGGCCTTGCCGTATTGACCGAGCGATAGCGAGGTCAATACAGCTAGGCCGAGGTTTGAGATTTTCCCGTAACGACCGAACGGTCGAGGTTATTAAGTTGTTTATTATATGGCTAACATAACGGTTCTAAGGGAAAAAAATAGTTCAAGCACAAGTCGTCGCTTCACGGTAATCTATTCATTAATTTTTTCCAAACTCAGGTCAAACGTTTCACTAACAGTTTTCCTGATCGTCTTTTCAGTTTTTTGCTCTAGAGGTACCAATTTTCAATGTAAATAAAACAAATGTGGCATTTGGATGACTTTTTGTTGTTTTTGTTCCTAATTTGCATCATCCGTAATCGGCCCGTGGGCATTACGGGAGAATAATGCCCTAGCGCTTCGCTTCGCTTAGCCAATCAGAGCGCGCGTTATATCGTGTACAAACACTAGCCATATAATAATATTAATAATTATTCATTCTAATACAGTACAATGCTACCAAACACACAAAAGAAGGGAACTATCAACACTTATACTGATTACAGGACTAAAATTTAATAAAATGTTTTTGACTTGTTAAGACTTAATTACCAGTACAATCCTCAAGATTATTGTCCAAGGTAATTGACAAATCCAGTGATTCCTTTTCACACTCTTCCTTTGAACCTAATAACAACAGTCAAAGAGCATTAGTACATGATTGGAGAAAAGAATAAAGGGGTATTGTTTAAGAGAAGATCATTAGAGAAAAAACCAAAGGTAAAGAAACTTTATTTATACACGGTTTACAATTGAAAGCTGTAAGCTTGTGGGGCTGTGTGGGAGAAATTTTGATTTTTGACCCGGAGACGAACTGCTCGTCATTTGCTACGAAAAAAAAACACGATATTATTAGACATATACAGCAATTGGGAGTTTGAAATAAGCTTACTTGTGCCAAAACGCGCACTTACACATCTTGCTTTTTCTTGATTTTACACCCCCGTAAATAAATCGGGGAATCTTCAGAGAATGATCTATATTTTATCCCAAATTGTGCAAATCACTAGCTAACTTTTTGGACTCCTTTTCACACTTTCCGATTCTATTTCGCGGACTGGCCAGCACTTACTGTCCGTGAAAAAACACAGCAAAGGCAGAGGGACACGAATATGTTGAGTGTATTTTCGCCGTTAATCTGAATGAATGAATAAACAAACAAAATTTTTGGTGGAGCAGGAACGTTTCCGTTCGATTCTACAACCGTCAACTACAATCGGTCTGCACCCTTTGTGCAATACGTTCATAGAACACAGACTTAAGCTTACTGCAGTCACGTTATAACCCGGTTATAACAGAACTACATGTACTGGCCTCTGTAGTCTTTAGTAGCTTCTTGACCTCTAATTTTAGAAGACTATAGAGTTCACAACCAGAAGAGATTCGTCTGAGATGGGCGTAACACTCTTGCAATTATCCAAACATTGGCATATTTTGAAACCTATGTACTCACCAGATTCTTCTCTAAGTTTTTTTGCATTTGCAGCCGTTCACTTGTCGCCATTTTCTTATCACTTCAGTGAGATTAAAAGCTGAGGTTCCTAAGAGACTGAATTATTCGCTAAAAGCCCACGCGAGGTCATTCGGATGGTCTGGATCGTGTGCGGGATAAACCTCTGATCCAAGATCGCGACAAAGCACTTCCGTTTAATCTGACAGCTGTTCTTCAAAAAAGCAAAAGAAACGTAACGTGATTGGCTATTATTCAATGGGCACGTGCTCAATGTTAACCGCGAAAAGGATAATTTTTCCCTGCCATTTTATGACGTTGAAAGGCCTTATCACGGAATTGAATTAAGAAAACTTTATGAATTGGGAAATGAAGTTAATTGCCAAAGGATTTTAATGTGAAAATCTGAGGTTCCTAACTGCTCTAAAATTTGCCCGGTGGGATTTTGAATTTCTCATACATTGGTCTGTAATTTTTCCCGTGCGTCTGCGTCTGTCAAAACTTTGTGTTATCCGCTTCGGCCGGTTATCCGTTGAGAGAAATGTAATTCAACAGTTCGCATGGCTGGGGTTAACCTGCCGCACACGTGAGGAAAGAGGTGAGCAAAATTCCTTGTGAGGCAGTTAGCTCAGCCGTTTCCTCACGTGTGCGGTTATTGTTAACGTATAAAGATATACTAATAATATACTTTTCGTGATTACTGTTTGTTGAAAGACACGATGCAATCTTTGAACGCTAACATACATGTAACGTAGTCTCAGGATTTCCCGCGTGGTGTGTTGCGTTACCGTAACCACCGCAATGCGTATGCAAATTGTGCGACGAATGTTTGCTTCGGTAAGCATAAATACCGCTCGCAGTTCTTATTGACACAAAGAGATGGTTTCATCGTCCTAAAATAAAGTTAGTTCTCTGTACCTTTTTTACTGGTAGACATTTAACGACAAATGTGCCCAAGCATGTTTGATGTTTGGTTTCGAGTTATTAATGTCAGAAACGCAAACACAAACATCGACTCAATATATTGAATGATATGTTTTGCCAAAGTAATTCGGTCGTCAATTCAAAGTAATTATCATCTTTTCCCGTTAAACTGTTCACAGCGATCCGCTGGAAAATCTTATGTAGCCGTTTAGCAGTTAACCGTTCAAAAATATTCCACAGCCGTTCACCGTTCACTTTGAGCCGTTCAAAAATTTTCTTCAGCCGTTCACTTTGAGCCGTACAAAATTTTTCTTCAACCGTCCATGATAGCCGTTTCAAACGGCTTTGTTATCCGTTTGTCATCTGTTCAGTAGCTGTGCGTTTTGCCGTTCGAACGGATAGCCGTTAGTGTACGTTTTCGCGTGAGAGGACGTCACATATTTTTAAGATCACTGCAAGGATCCTTTCAAGATCCTTGAAGGATCCTCAAAGAACCCTTGCGGATCTTCAAGGATCGTGATAAAGATCTTTTAAGATCCCTTTAAAGATCCTTTCAACATCCTTGAAAGATCCTCAAAGAATCCTTGAGGATCTTAAAGGATCCTTATAAAGATCTTTTCAAGATCCCTTTGAAGATCCTTTTAAGATCCTTGACGGATCCTCAAAGAATCCTTGAGGATTTTTAAGGATCCTGATAAAGATCTTTTCAAGATCACCACAAGGATCCTTTAAAGATCTTTGCAAGATCCTTATAGGATCTTTAAGGATCTTTGCCAAGATCCTTATACTAATTTTTACCAGGATCTTTCCAAGATCCTCACAAGATCCTCAGAATGTCCTCAAGGATCCTTGCAAGTAGTTTAAGCAAATGAAGATCTTTGAGGATCTTTCAAAGATCCTTCAAAGATCTTTGAAAGATCCTCATCCTTGAGGATCTTCAGCAGGTCTTTGAGGATCTTTAAAGATCCTCAAAGATCCTGTGAGGCTTTTCACCAGGGATAGCCAACAAGCAAACTAATGTGCTGTTTTTTTTTTCTTTACCACTCATTTATAAGATTGCTGGAAAGGGGACTGGATATTGCCAAGGGATTTAAAACAACCTGCCTTAATAATAACAATGATAATTTAAACAGAGTTGATGGTGGTCAGGCAAACAAGCTTGACAATTTTGCAGTGACGGACAAGAGAGAAGGGAAAGGCAAGATTTCCACACAGCCCCATACATACATGCATTTTGTGACTCACATTCAATTTTGGAACAGGGTTGACATGGCAATAATGCATGTATGATCAATGTATGGGGCTGTGCGGAAATCATTCCCAAGGGAAATGTCTCATAATAGAGATCACATGTCCCTTCGACACAAGAATCTCTGAGAAGGAAAAGGAAAAAATTAATTGGAAAAGTATCACGATTTGATGGAACTCAAAAGGATTTGGAAGTGTAAGGAAGTCACTATCATGCCCATGATTATTGGTGCCCTTGGAATGGTGTCAACCAGCCTGAGTAAATGGTTACAGGTGTCAGACGTCTCCAATGAGTTACAGCTGCTAAAGAAACTATGAACTCAACTATAAAATGGACAATGGCATTTTGAAAAACCTTGAGACAATAATAACACATGTTAACCTCTGATAATATCACGCAAAAGAGGGAAATCTCTTAAACATGTGCTTGAAGGCTGTAATGCAAGGTGCCTACAAAACCCACAAAGGGAGTCCGTGCAGGCCTGTCTTTAACTTCCTTTCAAGTATCACTGCACTATCACTATCATATCATATTAAGATTATTCAGCTCCACAAAGGAAATACTTTAAAACCTGGAAAGGTACAGCACGTCAAAGATGACACTGAAACTTGGTACAAGACGTTAGTGTCCCCCCAAAAAGGAAATGAAAATACATGTATATTGTTAATTGGGATATTACTTTTGTCCCCTTGAGGAGAAATTCTAGGTTAGACACTATTTAAGGGTTTCTCCTTGTACTATCTAAAACTATCATGACTTGATGTAACTGAAGTTCATATTTATAGAGAGTTTTGGCTAACATTAACCTTAAAATTAAGCTTACAGTCATGTATAAGAATCACTCACACGTTGACACTGACGTTGATGACGAGAGAAGTTTCTTTGCAGCCAAAGGACTAGCACGCGTTGAAGTCAATTTTAGTTTTCTTGAAAGTCCGATAAGTGTTGTAACAGCGTAACCAGATAGCCAACCTGTGCCTAACAAAGGCATTTAACCAGCATTGATCCAGGAAAAACACCAGGCACTTTCTACGACAAAGATGTACCTAAGTGCCCCTACCTAAATAGGGAAAGTGACACGGGCGCGTATTTACGTTATAACACGTCCTGTCATGTAATGGTCGCGAACTGTCGCGCGTCGTTGAACGGCGCAGGCATAAAAAGTCGTGATTTGTGCTCACGTATAGGAACGTAACTGCAATTCAGACTTCTTGCCTGAGTAGATCCTGTTACGCCTTCCACACCCGCACCCCAAGACCCACAAGCTGCAACATTGGGACAGCGAAATGTCTCTTCTAACACCTCCAGGAAATTCCTTTTTATATAAACTCTTGTTGTTAGGCCATCGTAGCTTGATTAAAAATAAAACACAAACAGCGGAGATAAACATAGTAAACCAACGCATTTTATATAGACTTGACGTTTCGTATGCTAGGCAACATACATTTTCAAAAGTGACCGTTACAATTTTTTGAACACTGTTTATATACTTTTAAGACAGGGGTCTGGAACCGAGATTAAGAAAAACTATCTTAACAGTAAATATGTAAAAGGATACACCTTATCAATAAAGCAACAACTTCTCACTACTAATGTTTGCATTAAAAGCTGGCTTAAGTTCTTGGATAAATAAGGTTTCCTTAATTTTGCAATGATAATCGGTTTTGCCCGACGCTAAAATGTCAAAATGATCCCACTTGATGTTGTGTCCAGTGGTTTTAACGTGATCAGCAATGGCTGATGTGTGGTCATTTTTAGCGAGGGCCTTGAAATGTTCAGTTTTCCTGTCATGAAGTCTTCTTTTTGTCTTACCGATGTAAAAATCAGTGCAGTCCCAGCAACCGGCCTTATAGATGACTTTAGACTTCTGAGAGCGGTTTAAGCGGTCCTTGTAAGGAAAGAAAGACTTGATGCGGAGAGTGTTCTGAAAAACTGTCTTAAGGTTGACGCAGGAGTAGAAATTGTAAACACAGGATCTCAGGCGTTTAGCGATTTGGTTGCTCTGTAGACCTAAGACAGTTTTTCAGAACACTCTCCGCATCAAGTCTTTCTTTCCTTACAAGGACCGCTTAAACCGCTCTCAGAAGTCTAAAGTCATCTATAAGGCCGGTTGCTGGGACTACACTGATTTTTACATCGGTAAGACAAAAAGAAGACTTCATGACAGGAAAACTGAACATTTCAAGGCCCTCGCTAAAAATGACCACACATCAGCCATTGCTGATCACGTTAAAACCACTGGACACAACATCAAGTGGGATCATTTTGACATTTTAGCGTCGGGCAAAACCGATTATCATTGCAAAATTAAGGAAACCTTATTTATCCAAGAACTTAAGCCAGCTTTTAATGCAAACATTAGTAGTGAGAAGTTGTTGCTTTATTGATAAGGTGTATCCTTTTACATATTTACTGTTAAGATAGTTTTTCTTAATCTCGGTTCTAGACCCCTGTCTTAAAAGTATATAGACAGTGTTCAAAAAATTGTAACGGTCACTTTTGAAAATGTATGTTGCCTAGCATACGAAACGTCAAGTCTATATAAAATGCGTTGGTTTACTATGTTTATCTCCGCTGTTTGTGTTTTATTTTTAAATTCCTTTTTGCCCGCGCTTCAGGTAGAGTTTTCATAGCCTGCGTAACAGGTGTTTCCATGGGTACTTTCTCTGATCCAAATTTTCGCGAGGTCAAGGAAAAAGAAATCCCGCGGAAACGCTTGCTACGCAGGCTGGAGGTCTCGTTATTCCTTTATCTGTCCCAGTTTCTGATTCTTGAATTTCCTTTTCAACAGTGCACAGCTATCTACGAGTGCAAGCAAGAAAGACGCGTAAATGCACCTGTTCAGACAAACTTCACACGGTCGCCTCAGAACATTTGATGGAAAATATAACACTCAATTAGTGAAGTTCTGGTCAGGTCAAAGTTATAAAACGTCAAGGAAAGGGTTGATGAGTGGAGAGTTTCAAACTGAAATACAATTAAAGCATTCAACAACCGAAAAATCCGAAAGAGAGAACTAAATGGAAGCACGCTTGATTTGTAAGAGTTCATGTTTATATGCATTTTATGAAGAACGCAAAGTTGATCCCTCTTAGGCTGTGAATCAATGAAGATTAGAAACTCTCTGCATCCGCATGGTACGGAGATATTTTATGGTACTCGGGAAATATATTTTTTTAAGGAGTACAAATTGTATTTCTTAACTGAGAGATTTAAGGTAGCAAAACAGGCAAAAGAACACCTCCGTGAAAAGAATTGCGATTTTTCAGCTTCCCTAAAATAATTTTGATCACAAGCAAAAGATGTCAATTTGATTCTGGAGACAGCCTCCATCGAAGAGGTAGGCCCTGACCGCAGCTCAACTTTCCTTGTTAAGTTCTGTATTCTTTTCGTTTTAAGGTAATAGCCATTGAAGAGGAAGCTATCATCAAACGTAGAAGGTAATCCATCACTGTCTTCTCTTCATCTTCTTTATCTTGTTCTTCTTGTCTGCTTGTGATTGTACTCAGGCTAAGTACACCTCTGCAGTTTGAACAGAGTGGTTTCTCATATTCATACCTGTGTTAGCCGACAAATCAATAAATTTAATCATTAATTTAAGGCTCCCACAATCACTATAGGACCATAGCACGTGAAGAAAGTTATCAGACTATGTACTTACTGAGAAATCATCGAGGAGTCACAGTCCGAGGAGTCCTCCAACTGAAGTTGACAATCGTCTGTTAATAGATAAATAGTCTATTCAATCAACTCATCTATGGAATTGCAGTTCTAGCCTCGTAGATCTCTAAATAATGAGAATTTATATGAATGATTTGGGGCCTTATAGTACACTCAACAAAATTACTCAATTCTGATTGGTCGAGGGCAGTACATCCCAAATAGTGCTCCGTAGGAGTACTTATTAAGTTTCCATGACGACGGCGCGTAAGTTCGTAATTTTTTTTAATGTACTATAAATAAAAAACCCCACGACCTTCTCGTACAATTCGTGATTAATAGATACTCGTGATTTGGAAAGTTCTCAAATTGCACTCGCCTCAGGTCTCTCTCTTCCTTCTTCTTACAGCGACAGTACTTTTCTTAGTATCTTTACTGTCCCCAGAAATGCTGTTTTCTGGATCAATTCCAACCTCATGTTCACGCCGATTCGATTCACGTACTTTTTAAAGTTAACTGACACGGCTCCAAGGGCCCTAATAACAACAGGCACTACAATGACTTTTCGCATATGCCGGACTTTTGCAATTTCATTTTTCAATAGTTGGTATTTCTCTAACTTCTCAAGTCCTTACCCTTATTATTATTATTATTATTATTATTATTATTATTATTATTATTATTATTATTATTATTACTATTATTATTGTTACATTTCTTAATTAAGGTTGATCAGAGCACTCACCTGAACTTCCATCGTCACAGTAGTTACTCTGGGGTACAACATGGGGTGTTGATGTCTAAAAGAACGAAATGAAAGTCGAACAAGAATTAAAAGGGTGGACAATTAATTATGGTATGTTGAACCACTATCAAGCAACATATATCAGAGGTTTGGGTGTATTGATGGGTAACCCATTTCATCTTCATACAACGGAACGATTTACGCCTAGCGCACCTCTGACGAGGAAAGGTCATCCTGAAGCCCAAACGCCTGAGCGAATTCTTGTTGTTGTTCGGCAAGGATCCTGTTAACATTGCTTTTCAGTTGCTCAATTTCTTCGTCCATTTTCTGGCGAATAAGGATGTCTATAATACAGAGAGTAACGGAAGTAAGATAACAAACACACATAATAGCCTTACATAAGTCATCTTGGTCACCTTTTGGTTAATTGCCCATATATTCAAACGTAATTGCAATATAATTCGGGAGTTAATTTTTTTAGGTGCTAAGAGATACCCATGAAAAACCCACTGGGCATTAGCCCTAGTAAAGGGTATCAGCCGAACCACACGAGGCAAAGAAAAAAATTCTTATGACATCGGTGGTAATCGAACCCACGACCTCCGGATTAGATCTACCATTGCCCTGCCGACTAAGCTACGAGGTCGGACAGAGAAAGTTCAGTTATTACCAAGATGTCGGAATACTGCTGCGGCAGCGGCTGAGTCATCAGTTGAGCTCGCTGTTGACATGTCTTCTTCTGAGAAGTGACTCATATTACCAGCCGCACCGGCATTTTCGACTTCACTAAAGGCTTCTGAAAAACTGCAACAAGAATTTGAAGATCCTTACTAGTGTATTAAAAGAGGAGAAGACAGATAAACATGAGCGTATACTGACAGGAGAAACCGCGGGTGCAAGCTTTTCTCATGTTCATCAAAAACAAGAGAATCTGAATGCAAATCGTTAGGTCATGTGTTTATCAAATGAATACAACAAGAAGAAATAAAACTTTTGCACAATTTTCAAACTTTCCTTTGGACAATTAATGGACATTGAATCCGTAACCGTATGTGCGTATATGTTAGTATTATGTAAACTTTATTATTTATTTTTTTTTTTGCAATAGTATGTAAGCCTCCTGTAAGTAATGTAAGTAAGTAACATGTGGTATGTAGGTATGGTATGCTAGTATCGTGATGTAAGTTGTAATATGTCGTAATGTAAGTATCATGTAAATATTATGTAAGTTATATAGGGATTTCAGTTAGTATGTAATTAAATAAAATGTTTTAGCAATATAAAAAAAATAAAATAATAAAACTTTTTCAGAAACATAATGATCTTCATAAACACAAGTTTCACATTGCTGCCACGTACCAGTACTGATCTTTCCCCGTCCACCCTTTGCAATAATTCTGCATCAAACCTGGATCGCTTTCGTAAACGGTCTGGTGGCTCTGGTTAACGGCCATCTGGCAAAAAAAAAACAAGGTAAAGAACTGTTTTCACCAAGTTACGACATGAATGTAAACATGAAAGTTTCGGTTCATTTCATCGTGACATGCACAGAAGCTCACACTTCTTGCCTTTTAATTTGTGTAACTAATTTTTCAAAAGCTATAGAATTGATTGAAAATTTTGAGCTTGTTCTTGAAAGCGCTTACTGACCTTCCTCTCTACCACTGAATTTTTAGTAAATTTTGTATATTATCAATGGTCAATTCAACCGTCTCACTCAATTCCAGAAAAAAAAAACATCATTGGAACACGGACACCTTTTCATCCAGCCACAAACTTCCTCTTTGTGACTAGAACCTGCAAAGGCAAACATTTTCAACGATTGACAAGCTGCTCATATTTTCGCGCCAAAACAGCAGCCGTGTCAGCAGCCACCGCTTTTCGCGCTATTTTTGTCTTAGCACGGGCTTCGCGCTCATTGTCTTTGTGTATCTTCACAGTCAACTTGTACTGTGAAAATTAGCCAAGGAAAGATATTGTTCTTAATTTTGGATATTCCGAAATGGTTCGAGATATCGTCGAAGACATTGCAAACGCTTCAACGTTGTTGCAAGGTATGGCCTTTTATCGGAAACTTGTTTGCTTAACAATTTTATAATTACTCCATTCCGGTTAAAAATAAAAATAAGAATTTGTGTTGCTACGTGCTATGAATTCTCTTTTTTTAAGTTCTTTTGAGTGAATTAAAACAAACTTTTACACAAAATCGTTCTTCAGCAGCGGTGAACAATTTCAGAAAAAGTGGGCTTTTTTTTCAGTTTTATTGTTTCAAAGTCACGTCCGGTGTTTCCGCTACCATCATCAGCGTTGTGATTTTTATCATTAAACAGCGCCGGTTTAACTGGCAGTTGATGGCGCTGACTTTACTGCAGAAATGTGTCTTTCAGTAAGTAAGTAATTTTATTTATTCACATATCGCATATGAGCGAAGGCTCGTTTAAATCAGTTTAAATGCAAATGTGCCAAAGCCAGGGGTGGTCACAGCCAGGGTTCTTTACTATTCCCTAGTGGTTCTTTAGCGTCCCACAGAATCAACTATGAAGAGTTGTGATACGGGACCCACGATTTATCCTGGCTTATCGTCCTCATTCGGGAAGACTACAAAGTCTGGTGTAATTCTTTCCAAAGTGGTGCCACTCCATGGAAACCAGTCTCAATCGTGCAAATGATCAGTTAAGAAATGCTAAAACAAGTTTTTGTTCTACACAGCTCTAATTAAAGACTTACACCAGAATCAGAGCAATGAGGAAAGAGTGTCAGCACTGGCAGATAGGATAACAAACTTGGTAATCAAAATGCAACAGTTAACCTTTGACAGAAATGAAAATAATGCAGCGTTAATTCAGATCCATAGCTGTGCTGTTACACTGTGGAATATTGCCGTTGCAATGAAGACTGGTGGACAGACTGGAGCATTATGCAATGCAAGATGTAAGGATTTGTTTATGTATTGTAATATAATAAGCACACTCTGTCTTTCCGGTGTGTAAGTGTACTTACAGCTTAGAAAAGTAAGGAGGTGTCAAGATAAAAGACGCCGGCGGTTTAGTTAGAAACTTAAAGTGCATATCACCCCTAGTCGGTTTGTTATTTTCTGAAAAGTAGACATGGTAAAAAAGCAACAACAAAGAAAAAAACTGCATTAGAAGCGCTCTGTGATTTTTAAAACGCAATCGAAATCAAGGTTTTCGAAGCTAAAACCACGCACAAAGAAGTCTGGCGCCAGTATCAGTCGTGACGTCAACCCGGTATCTCCACAACATACGAACAACTAACACTATAAGCGATTCAGTGAGAAATCCACCCGAGGCGAACGATTTTGGCTGACAAAATGTCTGAAAATCAATCCGACTCTGAGATAAGCGATTACTCTGTTGATTCAGAATACAACTATATCCCTGGATATATCCACCCAGTTCTTTCTACGTTTTTTCGTTTCGGGACGGGCATCACCGAAGAAAGGTATAGCGTGAAGAATTATACCTTTCTGCACATCTGGAAGGGCAGAACATCCCCCAACCACACACCTTCCCGGCATATTTCCTTCTGTTGAGCGAGGGTAAAGACTGTACCGGGTTGTCGTCCCAAGCTAGTTAGTTCCCAGGCTTTCGATTGCTCCTTTTTGAATTCAAAATGGCGGGAAAATGAGCTTTTCGGGGGTTTTTGCTCTCTGATAAAAAGAAGTCAAAGGGCAGAATAAGGTTTATTTCTTCACAGAACATCTTTGGTAGACATAAATTATCGGAATTCATTATCAGTAGGTTGTGGTGATAGGCACTTTAATGATTACAAAAGAAAAGACAGGCCTGAAAATGATCTTGAGAGATTACTACTTCATCAATGAACTGTGCAATAACGCTACGTAACTATTGCAGTTTGTACCAACTTGCTGTGTCACTGCCAAGTCTGCAAAATCAAAAAATCCCTCAGTTATTAATGCTATCAATTGATTTCAGTGCGACACGCAGCATGCAACCTGTCATTTCTGGCTAATGCTACTGAGACCAGTGAAGTAACCTACAGGAAACAGCTGGTGGTAAGAAAAGCAAACATTTTTTTTTTTGTCTCCAGCTGAAGGGGCC
>OX419338.1:175000-230000 GCA_948470475.1 Galaxea fascicularis | reverse complement strand
GGTGAGGTTTCACTTCTTTAATTTCCCATACATGTACGCACTGTGCTCACTGACAAGTACACGGAGCAGTATATCCGAGCGTGATAATCTTTGCCACAATGAATTATAAAGTAAGAAATTTTAGTTTTAAAGAGTAAAAAAGGATGTAAATTTCAAAGCGGGTTAATAAAGTAACATGTTCTCAAACTCGTCAGGAGATCAGTTCCTTTGGCTAAGCGGTACAGCAATGCGAACGGTGTGCTGAAGGTCATGGGTTCAACTCCTAAGAAGTGAGGGGTTCAGAGTTTTCTTTGTCCCATCTTTGCGTCAAGACAAATAAGGATTCATCTCTTGTTTGCAACAGTATCCTTGAGTTTCCTCATGAAGACCATGCACTAGGACAAGATACGGAGTATAACTTGTTTTTATTTATGTTGAGCTCTTTAGGATGGTTTTAAGCTTTATCAATTTTGAGGAATAGGGCTATGATAATTATTGATCAGAACTGACACAGCGGCTGTAAATGAAAAATAGTTAAGATATTGACATAATTCTCACGAGTTTCTGTCCATCTCGGCAGGATCTACTGCTGCAACATAAACAGCATGAAGCTGCAAAGGAACTAGTTGAAAATTGCATTGTTGGTACGTAAGTTCAGAATCATTGTCAAAGTTATATCCCCATGCATCATCTCTGATTTGAATTCCACGGGTAGCGGCCAATGCACGCCGAAAAACAAGTCACTGTTTCGGATACGCTATATATTCGAACAAACTGAAACTAAATCAAAAGGGGGGATACCTCGAGTCAACCACTGAACATAGTATAACATCGCTTCAGTTCTGTTCTGGACGGTTAACATGAACTAATGGTTGAAATTGATTTTTAGGTCAGATAGGGAAATCTCTTGACTCCGAGATGTTTCAAAGGTTCAATATTCTTTTGTGGGAACAAGCAGCCGCTGCGTATCAGGTTTCTGAGTGATACTGTTAAGTCCTATGGGATTCTGGCCTTAACCGTACTTGGTATTCACTTTGTTAAACGACACAATTCAATTCAGGCTCTTTATAGAAAATTAACCCCTGAGTGTAAAGTGCAGTTAATTCGTTTAGGACTGACTCGGGCTCCTTTCCAGCTGCTGTTTTCGAAGACTATAATTATATTCGAAAAGACTTAAAATAATTGTGTCATCTCTTTCTTGATTGACTAGCCAGCAAACACGCAGGCTCTCCATTTGGGTTATTCCGACAGATGGTCGCCTCGATTTGCTCTTGAATGGTGCGCGGTCAAAGGTATTCCCGTCGAGAGCAAATCGAAACAAAAACCTAAATGAAGAGCCGGTTCGCAAGCTATTGATTGACATCTGAATTGATTATCACCACTTTTTGTTCCGTGCACATTTCTCCACAACAACAGTGCTTACCCAACATTTCACATCTCTCATTCATTCACTCATTCGTTCGTTCGTTCGTTCGTTCAGTCAGTCAGTCTGGCCTTCCTTCCTTCCTTCCTTCCTTCCTTCCTTCCTTCCTTCCTTCCTTCATTCATTCACTCACTCATTCATTTCATACCTGGGTGACACACCTTTGTGGCTTTAAGTGGAGTTTACATGCTGAGAATTGTGGAGTTAGGGCAGGAGTAATTCCACTACTCCTAGTTCTTTGAAGAGCCAGCCGCTGGGAATCACTGAATGTCTTACGATACAACTACCTGAAAAGAGTACAAGTCGTGCCGCTACGAGGTAGGTGCAATCCACAATCTGCTGTGTTTTTTCTTTTGTCACCTTCAGGAAAAAGACTACGTGGAGGCGTTGAATTGGTATGATTATTCACTCAGCTTGTTTAACTCCAGGGAAACAAACTCCAGTAAAAGTATCGGAAAACTTCAGGTTCGTCGAAATACAGTATCAGAATTTGTTAAAAAGGAATCCAAATTGGTTTTGCACTATAGGCAAAAGGGCTTCACTGTAGTCCAATTCGAATTCTAATATGCAGTGTACGTATTATTGGCTATGGTAAAGGTTCGGTAAACTTATGAAAAAATGTCAATACGCAAATCTAGTTCTTTTATAGACATGGTTTGATGCTACTCTGGTTTAAAGATTGTCCACCTGGTCGCAGTTTGAACCTGAACATAAAATAAATTAGTTCTTTTTTCTTGCAGCGAAACAAATGTTGTTGTTACATGAACCTTCAAAATTATTCAAAGGTTTGTAAACATTAGAAAACAGCAGTCGTATAATCTAGATTGTAGGATAAGGTCATCATCAGGACTGGGAGGAAGGTTGTATGTTATGGGAACCTGTCGGGAGTAGCCCATATAACAGATGTTACACTGGCCTGTGAACCGAAGCATGAGTTCCAAATGTTGCGTGGTAGTCTTGTACGCGGCCAAGTTCCTGGCTGTTAACCACGGTATTCACGGATATTAAAATGCTTATAATGTACTTAGGCTATTTAGACTATTGATGCCACCTTTAATCTTCTTTTCTTACACGCTCTGTATAGAAATTGACACTCAGTCCTTACTATGAATAGCTCCTTTTGTTTTGGCGCGTGCACAGTAGAGCTTTCAAGTTGGATCAGTTCTTTGCCACAATTAACAAACTTTTCCTTTACCTCCAAACTGCTTCAGTAAATCTGGTTACCTGACGCACACACTAGAAGACCAAACAAGTTGAAGGCGTTGTAGCTAAAGACGCTTAAGTAAACACTTTTTCTACACATGTAGTACCTAACGTAAACCTTCATTTTTTCTTTTTATTTCCGTTTATTCAATCTTTTTAGGCCAAAGAGGCTATAGAAGAAGCCGAAAAAAGTGATATTGAAAGTCCTGTGGTTTACTTCTACAAGTTCAAGATTGCTCTGGTGGAAGGAAACGATGACAATGGTTGGTAGAACGTGGGTATTGTGGTCGCAAAAGGGTTCTAAAGATTACTGTTAACTTCAAGGAGCCTCGTAGTGTAAGCAGATGTTTGCATCAAATTAAACAATAACTACTGAGCTTAATGTCCCAAAAATAAGGCAGCCATTGTTCGATCGAGACTGTGAAGCGCGTCACCCTTATTTCTTTATGGTCGAATTAGATGACGGATACTGAACGTAAGTGTTGAAATAGCCAAGTTTTCGATTCCTCAGCTGTAGAGGCCATGACCAAAGTGAGTGAAGTTGGCTCTAGGCAGCAGGTCAACAACGCCACTGAGACTGATGCTCATTTGCTGATATGCCTTGCTGCACAGTTGGCTTTAGAGGTACATAGGCCGTAATTTAGCAATCTGCTTTGGACTCATTAAAATTACACTCTTCATGGAGAGTGACGCTGTGTACACTCGACGATATTGTTGCTGGTCTGCCGCATGGCAGCCGGGGTTTACCTACAAATAGCTTCTTCCCTCCCCATAAACGAACTCATCTGAAGCTCTGCAAGTGGTGGAAAAGAGAATTAACTCTGGAGTGTAAATTAAAGTGCTAATAGAAACCCATGAAAAACCCACTGGGCGTTAGCCCTAGTAAAGGGTATCAGGGAACCACACGAGGCAAAGAAAAAATTCTTATGACCTCGGTGGGAATCGAACCCACGACCTCCGGATTAGATCTACCGTTGCTCTGCCGACTAAGCTACAAGGTCGGACAGAGAAAGTAGGGGACGATTGAGATGGTGAATCGCGGCGAAGACAAAGTAAGGGTACATATATATGTTGTGCCGCGTAGCACTATAAACACATACACTGTTTGGTCTCTGCGCACCCGTGTGTGCACACGTACAAAAAAAAACTGAAACAAAAGAGAAAAATCATGTTGCTTACCCATACCTCTCGTGCAACCTTACAATAGGCAATGAGAAATTAATACTTTTTTCTTTCATGTAGCGTAAGAATGAAAAGGTAGCCGTCAGTGCCCTGGAACAAGTCATAGCAACGAGTGTTGATCATCAGCAGGTTTTGACGTCACTAAGGTACGATGTCGCAAAGAAATTAGCTGAATTTGTGTGAATTGTACTGAAAACTGTTGTGCCATTTAGTTCTTGCACTGTTCTTTTTCTCTCTTTTAGACTCAAGGTCTGTATATAAAACCACCGAATGTAATATATTCTCAAGTTTTCAAGGTTTTTCGTAGGTCTTAAATAACGTTAGTATTTCGCTATTTCATAATGCATTTTCGTGAAAAGTTGTGAAACTTGTTTAAATGAGTGGATCGAACTATCAAAGTTCTAATCTACATTATATCTTAATATTCTTCTCAATTAGATGCCTGACGAGACTGAAACTTACTCAGTCTACAGATCCCACTACAAGGTACTTGTAGATGGAATTAGGCAATGAGTAGTCCAACTTGCTTTTATATCTTCTGTGTTTTGCTGAAGCTAGGGACCGTTATTTTAAAACATAACCTGCAGAGCCATGCAATCAAATTTAGAGGCTGTCAACATTCATCATAAAACAAATAAAGACTTGGTCATCGTACATTGTTGATTGAGGGTTAGGGTTCCGCGTGCATCATACATTTATCCTGCGAAATCGCGCGGAATATCGCCTGATACTTAGCCGACGAAGCCGTTAGTCGAGCTGTCTGATATTCCGCAAGATTGAGCAGGATGATTGGTCAGTCCATCGTTCAACACAATGGTAACAAAGCACAATTCACTGAGTTTACTGCAGAAGAGCTGGAAAAACCGCCTTTTATTTTCTCCACGACACACAATTACGAAAATCGCAAGATATCCGTTGAGCACGCACGACGAATATTGAGAGCGCCATCACCATATGCAGTTGCGGACATTGCCACAACGTGTTGAATAATAAAACTCGGTATATGCATGTTAAAGAATTAATCACTTGATAAATTAACCATGACCAGAGAGAACGAATGTTTGGTTACACGATAATGGAAATTAACAGTTTCTTTGAATCTGATTCACCTGAATTTCGACGCAGCTCATGTTGTTGACAGTTCTTCAGTTTACCATCAACTCCTTTTCTTCCTTTAATTTTGTGTATCGATCACTGCATTTTATTAACCGTCATTTAACGTTTTTGAGTCTTTGCTTATTTTTCTATTCAATATTTTTGACAACGCAGAAAAGATGTTGGTACTTTACTTGGCTATCTACAAATCGGTGAGTTGGTACGAAATGATACCTCAGGGACAAAGAAATGGCTTCTATTTGCCGTCGAAAATGCTGGCGTTATAATAACGGCCCATTTTAACTTGTGACAAAATTCTGATGGGATTGAACAGGCTGAGTAGAAGTTACCGTCGTTTCCAGGATTGGGAGGTTGAGACCTTTCTGTAGCAACTGCTACAATATGGTTGTAACATTAGTTCTACCTTAGGCCCGTTTTAAACGTCGTGGTACTGCCGTGATTAGCTGGATCGACTGTAGCACGACTGCAGTACGACTTGGTTTCTGATGTCGAATTTAATTCAGTCCAATTAAAAGCTGTTGTCATAAACATGCGTCAAACCATAAAAAACCTGGTTTGCTGACTTTGAAAATGTATTTTTAAGTTATGAATTCAGTTCGACACGGCAGTAACCGACGACGTTTGAAACGGGCCTTAAAGGGGTTTGATTGTGGATGCCTCAGTCAATAGTACAACAAATGATCATGAAAGTCGCTACATTAGAGAGAAGCCGTAATAAGGTTGTTCACTGAACTTGACGCTCGTTTTTTGGTGGGGGAAAGGTCGACTGATCTGTATTGACTTTTGTGAATCGTTTTCTTTTAGCACTGGATCACTTGAATCAGATGCAAGAAGTGAATGATTCCAACGTACAAACCGAGGCCACGTGGTTCATGAAAATCGGTGAGGTTCACTTACCAGAAGTAGTCATGCCATGAATTGTATGCAATTTAACTATAACGTGAATATAGGAAACAGAAAAACATTAAAAATGGTTTGGTTCTAAACTTAATTTGCTGCACAGTGAATGCGATATTTTAAAACAGTTCAGACAGTTTGGTTCAACTACCGATCGTAAACTCGGGTTAAAAACAATATAATACATCGACCGGCCTTAAGTCATTCACCGTGCTGGGCAGTACAACTACGACTTGATTTAGGCTGTGTTTTACAGGACGCTCTTTTAATTCAGTAGTATAGCAGTTTAGATATTCTCGCACGAACAATAATTGCTTAATTAACAGAAACAACGCTTTTTCGATATTTTTTTAGCCTGGAATCTTGCGTTGCAAAATACTGGTAACAGCGCAGAAATGCAAGAGCTTTTTCAAGATTGTTACAAGGTATGTTGACACAAAAACGAACCAATGGTGTTGTAATTCGGCTTACTCGCTTGCAACAACAGGGTTAGGTGTCGGTTCAGTTGAAGCTTTGTACACATTGGGATACCCACTCAAAATTTCAATTAGATGACACTCGAAATAGATTTTAAAGGTTTGTTTTTGTACTTGTTACCTCAAAGTGATTTTATTCTGACTATTTAGTTTTGCTGCCTGTGTCCAATGGAGTCATCAAACGTAATTCGTCAAAACAACTGCCTCGTGATGGCAGCTGCATCTGCGGTTCAAGCAGCCAGAGAGCAAAGCAGCGATGGAGAAGAAAAGGTTTGGCTTTATTTCAACTTAAAGATACAGGAACTGGAAAGCTCAAGCCACTGAACAACTTAGTGGAATCCCACTAAAATTTGGATTGAATGTAGGTTCCTAACTATGTAGTATGAAGTCAGGCAGCAAAAAAAGAACGATGCAAAGGAATAGCAACATAAAAGACAGCCTCAAACAGAAGGCGAACTGACTTCAGCACATACAAACCTCAAATGGTGGTAAAAGTGGATTAATGGCCGGCTTCGGGAATTTAGAAGTTACGGTCGTTAGCGGCTGTCAAGGTTGTAGGGGCTTTCAGAAAATAAAACTCTCAATATTTGGAGCAAAAGTACTATATTGTCGCGAAAAGGACGTAGTTGTATTAAAGGAGTGTTTATATCGCGGTGTTGGACTTCATTCGTTTTAGATTAAGTTTGACTACACAGGCAAAATTGCTTCGAGAGAATTGAACAATAGAATGGCCATCCAAGCGAGTCATGTGAGAAATACATGAAAGATATTTTTGGAAAAACTCAGAAACTCGGAAAAAAAAAATCTGAGCCCCAGAATGGCCATCGTTTATTATAACTACCGGTTCAGTATTATCTTCATATAAGATACCCTTCCACCAAAAACACGAAATAAACGAACAAAAAAGCATGATTTAATACTTATTTGAACTCAAAACTAAGTAGTCATACCAATTTTTGTTGCATGTAGAAAAAACTATTGAGGCAATGTTTAGGACATGTTGAAGCTTGCCGGGATTTACGTAAGAAGCTGGGTACTGGAAGATCAGGAAATCAGAAAGGTGCAGTGCCCTTATATGAGTTGCAACTGTCTGCTATCTCTTGATACGTCATCATGATTTACCTGTAACAATAATCAAGACTTAGCCGCTTTATTAATTTCAGATGAATCTGTGGTACTGCTAACACTGTATGAGTTTGAGGCCAAGGCTCAGTTGGGTGATTCAGACTTAGCTGCATGTCTAGATTATGCAGAAGCACTGCCACACACAGATCCAAGTACCTTTGAAACTCTTGCTGGTAAACAACTTGTAGACAATTGTCATTTCTGTACTCCCTACAGCCATAAAAAAAAATGAGGGTGGTGTTGGATCAGTCAACATTTATTTAAATAACTTTTTTAAGAAACATCTTCTTTTCAAAATTTTGAATTCTAATGGTGCCTTCTACGGGGCGATAACGGTAGCCACATCTCCCTGCAAAAGCCTCAGTTGGTTGCCATAATAACAACAGTCATATGGCTGATGGCCGTTTTCTCCAACAATGAGTGGTAAACACTTTGGATTGGAGTTCCTTCCTAGATATAGTTTCCAAGTCGTTCAGTTAAATGATCCTTGGTGCTTTTTTATCAGGACTTTCCAAGTCTTCATAGAGTAATATGGAGCTTATTACTCAGTTTCCCTTTCAATTGAGCCATACTCCTTGCATTTTCAAATCTTGTTTCATTATATACAGCGCTCGCAGTTGAGTCTCCTGTGTACCACAAGGACCTAAGCATGAGAGCTTTGAGAGTTGCTATCAAGAAACACCTGTCCATGGACGTAGTTGAGTTTTCTAAATTAAGGTAACTGAAATATCAATATAAATTACCCATGACCCCCCCATTTTTTACGACGAAATATCATTTATCATCAGCGTCATTTATTTGCCTCTTTTGCTTAATATGTTAACAGTTTATACAAAGTACAACATATGCCAAGGTGATCTGTAGAAACCACCAGGCCCCGGTTGTTCAAAGGCTGGATAGCGCTATCCACCGGATAAATATCTATCCAGTGGATAGTGAAATTAGCTTTACCAATACTTATCTGATGGGTAATGATTTATCCAGTGGATAGCGCTATCCAGCGTTTGAACAACCGGGGCCAGGCTTTTAGTTGAGGCTACCTTGTGCATAACAATATGTTTACATAGATGGTGCTACAATTATTTTATAAAAACTGCTCTAGAAGTTTCTTCTTAAAGTTAGGACTAAAACTTGATAGAGAAGTAATTGTAACGGAAGGGAATTCCAGATCTTTGGACCTTGGTAAAGAATTGTGAATTTTGCAGATACTGGTTACGTTTATGGAAAAAAGAGAAAAGGTTAAAGCGTTAAACGTGCGGGACGCGAAATTGCGCTCACATCTGTAGTGTGCTTTGATATAGGTTTCGTGGTTTATCGACAATCCAGCAACCAAGCATGGCGCACGTATTCGTTTTTAACGAATCGTCTTGGTGAGATATATATTTTCCTAACAAATATTTCACCAAGTCCGCGCGGAACTAGTAGCCACAACCTACAGTTTTAAATTTTCATGTGAGATGTAATGTGTTAACTGCGTATATTTAATTGTCGATCAGCAAAGCTTTTCACAGCCTTGTACACCATGCACTAAACAACGGCAGTAGCACTGATGCAGAAAGCAAAGAGGAGGCGTTCATTATTTGCCAGGACATCTGCGAGATCATCGACAACCAAGCAAAGGTAACACTTTTTCTATTAGAAGGGAATGAATTAGTTCTAAAAATGACGGTTATTACTACTGGTTCTGTGGTTCAGTGATGACTGATGAGCGGAAACTACCAAGAGTCAAATGTATCAGTATCCATGAATTTCAAAAGGAGAAACTGAAATGAAGCATACTATTTCATTCCCTAACGCAGGACACCTTTTTGATTGCATGCTGTTGCTCGGTTATGGTTGGTGCGGTTGTTGTCAGTTTGGTATTGTGTTCAATCGTAAGCTTTATACAACTAGCAGTTTGAAAGGGAGATGGTTGCCTGGGTAGTACACTAAATCTACTTATACGACTGTTGAAACCCTTATGGATTCAGGGCTGTTATCCAGAAGTTCAAATATTATGGCTGATGACTAAAGCTTGGAACTGCGGAATAAATTTGTTCAGGTACGATACTAGATTAAAATTCGTTCTTTTCCTGGGGCTACTTCTACCCCTTCGTAGGGAAGCGACCATCAAATCACCAGAATAATGCCAGAAGGAGTCTTGCATTTCTGCTAGCTTCATGTTAATCCCAACATGGAATCTAAGGACAACACCCTAGTGTTACTAGTTATTGATTAGATGGAAGCCAACAACCTCTCCTTATGTTAAAAAAAATGTTCTTGTACAGCGAAACATAAAAGAATTGCGTTGAAAGCAACTAGGGAGGGGGGTGTTCAGGGGATTCGATCGAAAAAAGTTTTCTTTAGTATACTTTATCCGAAGTACCTAACTTTTTATCTTTTTTGTGCAAAAATAATGGAATTTTAACTGAGACATTAAAACACGCTGACTGAGCCTCAGAATGCCGGAAATCGCGTTTCCGAGGACTAAAAATTCCAAAATTTTCCGTGGGAGGATGCCCAGTGGTACCTTCCATCGAACCCTCTTTTGTAAAAACCTGGATCCGCCCTAGCTTGTCTCCTTCACAGAAAGCACGTTAAGGGATTCGAATGGAGTACTGTGTAGCTTGCAGATTTTCAGAGTTTCAATTTTTGTGGATTTTGCGGATAGCCCTTGATCCGCAAAAATAAATTTACGCCGGCAAAAAAAAAAAAAGGCCGCAAAAATTTACTTCCTTACCTCTGATGGAAAACCGTTTGCCTTTCAATGTAAACTTGCGTTACTGGGGTGATATATGTTGGAATAAAAAACTAATCACAAATCACTAATCACTACTAATCACAAAAAAACTACACGGTATATTATCCATGTCAATATGCAGAATTTAGTTAAATGTCTCTAAATAAAGCATACCGTAACTAAACAAGTTGAAAACTAAGTTTCATTCTTTAGTAATGTTCTGCTGCGTTTACGTAGATCCGCAAAAATTAGTTTCCAGAGGAAACTTCAGTCATCTTGAACCTCACAAATTTGTTTCTGCTGAACACAAAAAAATCGCCAATCCGCAAAATGCAACTCCCGACATAACTCCCATAAAATTTGTAAGTAATACGGTACTCTGAAGCGATAGTTTTCACAAAGGCAGCTGAGGTCACAATGGCCTGCTCAGATGTTTCAAACACAATTTACTGTGGTTGTAGCTGAATATTTTCAGCCGTATTTTCACTGAGAAATGCCTCTGTTGTATAATTGCCACAAAGAAACCATCTTGCACTAGCTGTTTGAGCTGTTTTTTGGGAAGGAAACTTAAGATAAAATGGCATTGAGGACGGGTCACCGACAATATCAATCAGCTAAAGAAGCTGAGCTTAAGCTACTTGAGAACGCCATTATAATTTCTTTCTTCTGTGCTGTTCACAGCTCCAGTAGACACGAGGCTGGAGAGAAGTGGTGTGCATTGGCCATGAGACTTCTACACCATTTGTCGGCCACATTCAAGTGTAACTACCAAGAAAAGGTGAAACGAGTAACAAACACGTTCAACCATTCATTTCAAAATTTGGCCAACCCTGAATAGCATTAGAAACTGTTTCCACCACACATAACTCGTTTTCAGAATTCTAAGTATGCAGAGATCAAAACATACTAACTCAGTGAGCGTCAAAGAAATGCGAGAATCACAATTAGTACGACCTTTCTACTCTCTTGGTTTGTTACTTAATCATGGACACTCGTGAATAACAGCGTGAAGACTCATACTTCGTTTAACTTAATCTGTAAATCTGAAAAGGCTAAAATTCTCCACCATGATGACGGCCATAACAACACATCAATAGACAAACAATCCTAAGGTACGACCAAAAAAAAAACATTGATATGGGATTTAAAACACCATTTGTTCGTCTTAAGATGACTAAGGTTTACAGTGACATCTTGGATCGCATGGAAAAGAATACCTTGAAGCGCCAAGTTGAAGAGTGAACTTAATGGGATTGGACTCTACCTGATGAGGGGCTAAAATAGCTGTGGCGGCTGATATTCACAAATTATCAGATGAAATACTTTGTGTTTTACAAATAAGTTACTTTGTAATCATTTCCGGCAATTTGTTGCCTAGATTAAACTTTCATTCGTTTTTTTAGCTTATTTGATGTTAAAAACTGAAGAAACTAAGGAAGCGTTTTGATATGTATTTAGATTGGGAAGTTTACATCATCATGTTGGGGGTAAAGTTTTTAATGTTAAAACTGGTTGAATCGTGCGAAACCCTTGAGTGCTAACTGAACAAGAGTGGCACTGCTTTTTCATCAAAAGCTGGCTTCAAACTGGTTTTAAAATGATCAGTCTCAGCTTTTTTTTTTAATTTTTCCTCGTGGTGCTATCTTCGTGAAGGAGGTTATTGGATTGGGTTTTAATCACTAATAATACACTTGAAAAAATTACTCGATTGTGATTGGCTGAGAGCAGTGCAGTTCAAGTGTAACACCAGTGCAAAAGTGTAACACGAGTGCAAATTACAACGAAGATTTCCGAAGTTAAAACAAAGACTCGAAGAGTTCCGAAGACCAACCGATGTATTTCGAAGACCGCCGAATATCGTGCGAAACCTTCCGAAGATTTCTGAAGATCGCCGAACACTTCCGAAGATCACCCGAATGCATCCGACGATGTCCGACGATCACCCGAACACTTCCGAATATTACCGAACACTACCGAAGATTTCCGAAGATTACCGAACACTTCTGGTGATCTCCGGATATTTTCGAAGCTTCTTCAATTTTCGGAAGATCGAGGGCAATGCCTTCTGCGTACCTCAGTAGTCAATGTATGGGCTTGAAGCTTTATAAGTAGTCTATTTTTTCAAGTGTATTATTAATAAGTAATCACATGATTTTTCTCGTGCAATTTGGAATAAATAAGCACGAGTAAATTTTTTCAAAGACCACAAATTGCACTCGCCCTACGGGCTCGTGCAATTTTGTTGGTCTTTGCAAAAATTTACTCGTGCTTATTTATTCCAAATTGCACTCGGAATCATGTGATTACCTATACTAAAATCACCATTGTCATGTTTGACCACGGTAAACACGGCGAGGGATGACGGGAACGACAGGCGAAAATCTTGTTTATTAATTGCTTCAGTCTATACAGTAGATAATAATGTAATGCTCGCCTTTTTCTTTCCTTCTATTGACACCTTCTGTTGACCCTATATCACTGAACTTTTCAAGTGAATCAGAATGGGTGCATGTATGTCTTGCATGAATCCATCAGGGATCAATCAACCGCTCTAGCTATGCCAAGTACTTTAGTGTTACATTAATTATGCAGATTCAGAAAGCCATTATATTTTTAAAGATGCTACAATAGTCTTGTGAGCCTTTTATTATATTTTACGTAATTCACAGGTGACTAGTAGACTTTGCAATTATGTAATTATTCACATACTTTACGGATATCATTAAAGAGTGTACTCCAATTCAAGTGCAAAAGAGTGAAAATGTTGGGGTGGGATCATGGATCTGTTGAACTGCTTTCTTTAAAGATCGGCCTCTTGAATACTGTTCTGCAGGAAATTTTCAACGTTAGAACAGTTCGTGCTCCAAATAAATAAATATCAGGCCCCAGTTGTTCAAACGTTGAATAGTGCTATCCACCGGATAAATCGCTGTCCAGCGGATAAGTACTGGGAAAGCTAATTGCACTGTCCACTGGATGGATATTTATCCGGTGGATAGCGCTATCCGGCAGCCTTTGAACAACCGGGGCCAGAAATTTTGTCATTGAAAGTCACAACGCATACGTTTCAATCTTTCATGACAACGTACATATGTTCAAAGTTACTGTTTTTCCTGTGTTCACCAAAACAGCAGTTGCCTCTCAAAAATGGAAGAAACCACACTGAAATATTAACTATAGGAAAAATCTGAAAATTAGTGTCACGAGAAACATTTACTCGCGACTGAATGACTCCCCAATCCCCCATCGGCCCTTGGGCTGTTGATGTTAGGATCTGCGGGATTTACAAGCGATGCTCGAGAAACCCATCTCGCAAGCAAAGTCTCAGCGTCTTTAAAATACCAAAGAAGCCTTGTCAACGAGAATTGTTTTAACAAGTTCACCCATTACCATGCACTTCCAGGCACACTCCACGAAGCATGAAAGAAATGGTCTCCCCTTATTTGAGCGTGAATAATATTTAAATAGTATTTACGATTCTGTTGAAGTTCCAACCCAGATATAATTTATTTTTCTTTCTCCTGGCCAGCCTCGATTAGCTTTCGCTACCTGCGGTCTGTTATTACTGTATCCTGTGTAAAACTGATATAATAAAGTTGTCTTGTCCTGTCTTGTCAACCCGAGCGTAAGGCAGGCTGGATATTCAACAATTGTTCTGCCAGTGCGATATATACGCAATTTCGTGTTCGTGTATCGCAGAGAAAATAGCGGCATTGTTGTCAATAAAATAATAAAACAATTGTCCTGCTCAAACTTGCGGAATACTTCGCATGGTTTTAGTCAGCTAAGTATCAGTAACCGTCAATCAAACTTGGCAAGTATTGTCCGCAACATTGAAAGCTTAGGTTTTCAGTAGGGCTCTCAGTCTAGGTAAGGCGAAATCCGGCCAAACTCAGTAATTGCGCACGTGGTCCCTGCAAGCTTACCACTGTCAGATCGATAATATTTTCAGGTGAATTACTACTGTCGCATAGCCATTCTCGCGAATGTACATTTAACTGGCTTCACGAACTGTACGTAGATAAGTTCAGAGACGATGTGTTGGCCGCTTGCACAAAACGGGAAGGTTGATAAACTTTGCTCAACTATTCAAACATAGCTTCTTATTTTATGTACTCAGTATGTAAAGCTAGTTAAATTTCCTTCCGAACAAACAACAAGGGAAGTCCACCCTTACCCTTTTAGTTACCGGGTTGCCCATTGTTGATCATTCAAATTGCCCATTTGTAGTTACTCCTGATGATAAAAAATGTTTCCCTCTTTGAAACAGTGGTTAGCTAGAATTGCCATTCGTATGCAATACTTTGTGAACCTGTCACACATGGCAACAATCTGTCCAATAAGTAATTTTCCAGTGCTCAACGCAGCCTGAAAAAGAGCTTAGCCTGCTGTATTCGTCGAACACCTCTGTAGTTGCTAAGAGAACCAAAAGAGCGATCGCGGAGAGAACTCACTCCGTGGACATTGTTTAGACTACTTCTTTGTTCATTTTAAAGGTGCGTGAATCGCTAGCTGAAAACAAGACATCAATCCGGTGACTCAGCATAATACCGGTTGATAGACTAAGTTGTTGCATATTCAGACTTGATTGGCAAGAAAAATTAGCGCATGGTTTCTTCACGTTGGCAAAATCATGTCAGCTGCAACTTTCGCAGCTTAGCGAAATCAATTTTGAGGATTGGCCAGCCAGGATTTTTGGAAGGCCAACAGTTACTGACAAATTTACGGCATTGTTATGGCTACAATTCCGTCAAAAAATCTGAAAACCTTATTTGTATAAGTCTAGGTTACTCTTTTGAAAGGAAGTAAAGGGATTTCTGAAAACGATCCGGAGAAACGGAACAAAATTTGTGATTGTGTCCCCTTGAAATGTTACAAGAGATTTCACATTTCACAAAGAGCTAGTAGCACCAGTCCAAGAAGGGTAAAAAAACTCCAAATAAAACAAAGTACTTTTTTGTTAAAAAAGAAACACGATCCTGGTCATGATCGTTATAAAGGAAACCCTTTTAATCTTCCGTGGCAATAGCAACATTTAAGCCCGTAGGGCAATGAAAAAGCAACACAACAGAAATTAATATTGTTTCGCCACTGGAGAGCACTGCAAGCAGCCAACCATTTTTCTAATTTCCAAACAGTGTCCTCAGCAACTGCTACTTTCCTTCCCCCAAAGAAGCCCCCGTTGTAACAATGAAGTGTAAGCCAAGAATCAAACCCACAATAGTGCTAAAGTGTTAAACTTTAATTTAGCAAAGAGAAAAAGAGTAGAAGTTTTGGTTAACCGGTAAAAGACGGATATGGACTGGCACAATCAGTTTCTGCAAATGTTTCCACAGCTGTCTCCATATGCCTCTAACACGATAGTTATTTTTCTTTTATCTCGATTAACAGAGACAAAAACTGGAACTTGTTTTCTATTCCTTTTATGAAATTAATAACAAAATTTGTATTCCAAATTTCCACAGAGTTGTTTTGAACTAATCACAGTGAGGGTAAGGTGTTGTATTGTCTATTTCAATAATTCAGAATAGAGGAGGCACAGTAAGATAGCTGGCGTTATTTTCAACGAAACGCCGACGTCACTTCTATAATCTTTTGAGGTAAGTGTTCAGCTCTGTTCTTTTTATATACAATAGTGACTTATTGTTTGGCATGCTTGTTCTTTCATTTTAGCTGTAAGTTCCATCTTAATTCTTTTCACTACTAGCCGAAACAACTTCAAAAGACATATATATGTCATGATGTTTATAGCGGCTTGTTAGGTTGCAGATAGTACGGGACTTCATTCTCTATTTGCCTGAAATGGTGTCGGTACTTATAGGTAATTTGAACGCCTCCATTGCTCTCAATATAACATTTTTAACACTGACGTAGGAGTGTTGGCATAATTCGTAGCCATTAACTGAGCTATTGCTATCAGTTAGAGCCAAATCAGGATCCATCGCTCAGACTGAACCCAGATCTTAAGAATCAGATCTTAAGTCTCCAACTGGCTTTCAATAGTAGGCATGTGATGAGAACAGTAAGGGTACATATATATGTCATCGGGACCTAAGCGATCTGTTAAGATCACTGATCGTTTCACATGTACCTCCGCAAATGCAATAAATTATACATTGGCGAGACAGGAAGACGACTAGGCGACCGATTTCGGGAACACCTTCGCGATGTTGAGAAGAATGACAAGGATGCATCTCAGCCAGTCGCTCGTCATTTTAATCTCCCTAACCACTCCAAACAACACATGGCTATCTGCGGCCTTTCCCTACATCAAGGTACGACGGAAAGCCGCAAGAATCTGGAACAAAAATTCATCTTCCAAATCGGCACCCTTAATCCCCACGGTATTAACGAACGCTTTTCATTTAACTAATGTATTCCTATTTTCACGTTGCCATGTTACCACCAATAGCGTAGCTCCTACTCCACTATAAAAACTACACACAACCCATAATTCCTCGATTCGCTCTGACGAAGGGCTAGCGCTCGAAACGTCAGCTTTTAGAATCCCTGTACGGTGGTCAATTTACATTTATCAACTCTGTTGATAATACCAAAATTGTTCTATAATTTGTCAGTCATGCATGAAAACAAAAAAGAGAAAAACAGGCTTTAATGAATGACAACATGTTCATTTGCACTCAAAGGAACTATTTCAGACAATTGATTTGATGTCAAGGGTAATCCATTTTTATTTTTGGGGTCATTTGAGAAAAAAAGAAATTCCGAGTGGGGAGGGTGAATCGAGTAAACGTTATTTCATTTTCGATGTAAATCATGACGGTTATCAGCAAGGACTACTTGGGGTGGCAACTCTAACAAACGTTGTTTGAGCAACACTTCAGACCCTATGCCTAAATGGCTGGCTTGTAATTTTGAAAATTTTAAAATGTCTGCAACTTAAAAAAGAACTCAATACCAGAAAAGAACGTGTCAAAATGAGTCCTTGTGTGTAGTTTCAAGGTCACATTCTCATTTGACAAGAAGTTATAAGCATTTGAATTCTGGCTAAAACATGAAAGCGAGGCTAGTTGGGCTAGGTTATCATCTCCCATACAAATTTCTTAAATTTGAATAAGCCATAACTTTGCAGCTGTTTAACAAAAACGTTGAAACTACCCAAGATAACATCTTTTGTAGTGCCTGGTAATCAGGTAACATTCTTATTTTTAAAAATTTAACCAAGCCAAAAATGGCAGGGCGGCCATTTATGCATAGGGTGTATTCGTAACTTTAAGTCCTCCTGGAGATTTGGAAGATCCTCCCGATTTTTTTCGGTGAAGCTGTAAAAAGGATTCAATGTGGAAAAGTATGTGGTCTGGATGAGATACCAGGGGAAACTAGAAGAATTCCATCAAGTACTGCTAGAATGCTGCAATCAGGTTTAAAATCAAAACCTTATAAGCAGCTGGAGAGAAGGCTGCATACTTCCATTTCCTAAAAAAGGCAACCTTGGGATCACAAAGAACTACCGCGGAATAACACTAACTGCAATCTCCGCTAAGATCTACAATCTAATGCTCCTTAACAGGATTAGACCAGAAGTCGATCCGATACTAAGAAAAAAAACAAAATGGTTTCCGGACGAACAGATCAACATCTGGACAAATACTCTCCGTTAGCCGAGACGCATCTTGGAAGGCACAAGATCAAAAAACCTCCCTATTGTTCTCCTTTTTAACACTGAACTTCTCAAAAGCATTTGATTCGATACAGCGTGGAAAGATGAAAGAGATCCTAATTGCTTGTGGAATACCCAAGGAAACAGTAGATGCCATCATGATGTTGTATCAGAATACCAAATCTATCGTTCGCTCCCTTGATGGAGACACTGACTTCTTTGACATCACTGGTGGAGTCCTACAAGGAGACACACTTGCCCTTTACATCTTCATCATATGCCTCGATTACGTGCTGCGGAAAGCTGTAGATAATAACAAAGAACTTGGCTTTACTCTCACAAAACAGAAGAGCAGACGCTACCTGGCTGAGAAGATAACGGATGCCGATTACGCAGATGACCTAGCAGTTCTTGCAGACTTCTTAAAAGATGCAACAACTGTCCCAAACAATATCGAAAAAACAGCAAAGGAAATAGATCTCTACCCCAAGGTAGATAACACTGAATTCATCTGCCTGAATCAATATGCATCAGAAGGCATGAAGAGTGCCAGTGGCGAGCAGATCAAACAAGTAGCGGATTTCAAATATCTGGGTAGCTACATTACCTCCACTGAACACGATGTCAACATCAGACTTGGAAAGGCCTGGGGCGCTCTCAATCAATTGGACAAGATCTGGAAATCAAACCTTCCTGATAACCTGAAAAAGAACCTCTTTCGCGCCTCAGCAGAATCGGTCCTCGTATACGGTTCAATCGCATGGACATTAACAACACAAATGGTAAAGAAGATTGATGGAGCTTATACAAGAATGCTGCGAGCTGCCTTAAACAGATCATGGAAGGAACATCCAACAAACAGGGAGTTATATGGCAACATCCCACCAATCACAAATCAATACGTCAACAAAGGCTACAATTTGCTGGGCACTGTTGGTGCAATAAAGTCATGGTAACTTGGTAGGTCGCCCCAAGAAGACTTACATTGACAAATTGATAGAAGATACAGGATGAAGGTTAGAGGAACTACCAAATGCAATGGAAGACAAAGACGGATGAAGGAATCATGTCGTGGAATGCCGAGCAAGCTCGACCTGATGATGATGAACAATGCAATATTTTATTCACATCACCTGCTCTAAGAGCAGCTGGAGAGCTAACGCAGTTTGCATTAAATGTTTAATCATCACGGACGAAAGAAGAGAAACAAACAAACAAAACAAAAACAACGAAAAACGATTTGATTGAGAGCCTAAAAGACTGAACAGAATGAAACAAGTTTACATACAAGGAACTCTATTTAAAAGGAAGTCAATTTTCCTCTTGTAAGATTCAAAAAAGCCATTTATCTCCCAACAAGTCAGTGCAGCGGAGGAAAACAGCGTTTCAATATGTAAAAACTTTGCTCTTTTTTCTTTCCTTTCTATTTTTTTTATTATTTTAACTGTACTTAATGACATAAATAGTGTAAAATAAAGAATCTGAATCTGAATCTGCAGCAAAACTCGGGCAAAATAAAAATAGTGTTTGACATCTTCTGTGCACCGCATAGACGACAGAGCACTGATTTCTCCATTTTCAATTTTTCAATTCAATTTTTAATCTCATTTACGTAAAAAGTAACAAAAAAAGTACATTAACCCGCAAATATGCATTTTGTTTTTCACCCAAAACTGGCCTTGCTAGAGTTGTCACCCCAGGCTAAATTTAAGAGCAAAAACTTTTAAACCAAAGGAATTGTCATGATAGAGCACTTTTAGATCATGTATTGAACAAAACCTTTTCTCGTCTTTTCAGGGACTCTGGCAGGCTTGGATGAATGTAAAGAAAAGTTTGACAAAGTCGGATGTTACATCGACAAGACAAGACCTCTTCCAGACCTTCTCTTGAACAACAGATTTAAGCTTTCTGAGGCTTCGACAGACTGGGAAAACTTAGCCTGAGTATCAGGCGTTTCCAGGGTGGGGAAGGCAAAAAGAGCGAAAAAGCGAAGGAAGAAACGCCTGACACAAACAGCTTCTCAGAAGCCTTCCACCCCCAGACAGCGCGTGTTATAATTAGCCAATCAAAATCACTTCCGGTAACTGTCATGTGTCATGAGAGTAAACTTCAATATGGCGTCTGTAACCCCTGCGCTGGAATCTTGACTTCCGGTTGACTCACGTGACGTTTCTTATTGTCTTTTGACCAATTAGCATAACATCCAGAATCTGGATGTTGGACACAAGCGAATCAATGGCTTTGTGTCAGGCCCTTCTCCTCTTCCTTCCCCTCGTCCCCGCTTCCCCGGTAGGGCCTGATACTCAGGCTAGGGAAAACTTTACCAAACGGTCCCAAACGGTAAGACGGACTGGGGCAGCAGAAAACCAGTCACTGGCATGCGCAAAGAATGTATCAGCCAATCAAAATTTGAATCAAAATGTTATACTCTGTGTAGAAAACACATGCGCGACAAAATCATAAAAAACGAGAGATGCAGCAGAGATATCTCAAATTATATTAGAGAGTTCGGACAAATCTCTGATCTCAAAATATTTTAATGGAAAGTAGCGCAGTGTTGGGGACTGATTCTCTTCTTTTCCTTGTCTCCCCTTTGTTTTACATTGCAATCAATTAATATTAACAATTCACATACTTTAAGACCTTAAATTATAATTCCGTATTCGAGGCAACAGGAAAAAAAAGGCAATTCATTTTGAACTTAAGGCAAATTCAGAAATAGACAATGCGTGGACCCATTTTACCTCCCCTTTGCATTAATTTCTCAGATTAGTTTGCAGTTGTGCTAGCGTAACAAGAAGTAAAGGCTACAAGTATTTTGGTATCCAATTCTCCGGGGAATGCTGGGGAGGAGTCAAACCTAATATTACTTACGCACATGACGGCAGCTCTAATGGATGTGTTGGAAACAAACTCTTGCCTTGCAAGAAATCACATCCACTATGTGTGGGCAAAGCACGCAGGAATTACATCTACAAGCTCATTACTCCAACTTCCACCCCTGGTAATTCTGATGCTTTCTAATCTTTAAGTCCTGAGCAACTTCCCCCATGTTTTCATAGAATTAGTTGGAAGAATTGAATAAACATCAAAGCATGCTATGCTTAGTGATCACGCCTTGAATGCTTTCTCAAATAGTAGGGGGTGGTGGATGGCATTTTGCAAAATTTTTGCCAAATTTCATAAACAAACTTGTTATTGGAGTATCGATTTCTTTTTCAAGCATAAAAAAGCCTCAGGCTTACGGACAAAATGGCAATCTCATCATCTTGCAAAGTCTCAGATTCACCATTGTCACCCCGAGCTAACAGTGATATCACAGCAGGAAAATTTGGATGCTAGTTACTGTCTGGGTCTGAAATATTTTAATGTGGTATGAAAAGTAGAAAATGTAAAGATACATACAGTTTATCTATGTATATCTACATCTAGTCATTAAGCCTCACTGCTATTTGCAATTTTTCGCAAATTCTCACATGCATGTTCCACAGTATTTACTCTAAGGATCAAAATCTCTCATTTTCATCTGTGCAAAATTTTCCTCAGTTGCTATGAAGTTATAGATCCATCTTAAAGAATAGAATAGGAACTTTATTTCAGTGTCAGATCTTATGGTAGTTACAAAACACTAAATGGGGACACTACTCTAAAGCCAAAATTTCTCAAAGTATGGGTATTAAAATGCACTGATTAAGATTACTAACAACAAAATCAATTAATAGAGCTTCATACTTAATGTGCATATATTAATATATAGTAAATGGCACATAAACAATACAGTATACTCTATTTCTTAATGAAACTGGTTGTATCTTTTTTGTCCATAGATTGCACAGATCATGACAACAAGTGCCCAGAATATGCCAGAAAAGGGTATTGCAAAAAATATGCAAACATTTGGAAACAATGTCCATATTCATGCAAACAATGCTAACATTTTCAAATACTAATCAATATTAATTTGCACTGTTTTGGCCAATAAAAAGGTGTGTTTGTGGAAATATCATCAGCGTTGCAAAACGACATCTCCTAACATGGGCATGATTAAACAATGCAGCAATTTATTACAGGTGAAGAGACACTGAATGGTTGCCATTTAATCAGAATTTCAAAGCATGTGAAGCCAGATCATTGCTATACCTGTCAGTCTCCAACAGTCCAATACTTGTTCACCCACCAGTGTGGTCAAACAATTATTTCTGCTTCCCTTTCACCCTAACAAAGATGAGTGAGTGAAGAACTTGACAGTAATGTATTCATAATAGATCCTTATACAGTTGATGAGTTCTTCTTGGTAAAATTGTTATGACAGACAAAAGGTGAGCATTGATTTCCAGAATTCATTTTGCAAGGCTTATAGCAGAAGACATTTCTTGCAGTGTGAGACGACCTTGTGAGAGCATCATCTTAATAACAATCTATCAAACAAGTTGCAAACAAAAAACACAAGTTAGGACAACAAAAGGCAAGATTTCCGCACAGCTCCATACATAGATATGCATGCATTCTGTGACTCAAACTCTACTCGTTTTTGAAACAGGGTTAGTATGACAGTAATGCATTGCATGTCAAATTAATGTATGGAGCTGTGCGGAAATCTTTCCCAACAAAATAACCTGACAGATGGCAAATAGAAACTGTTATTACTTCAAGGTCTGGTTGGCAGCAAAGGGGCAGGTGTATTTGTTGTGGTTCAATTTCATCCTTGGTTCAAATTTTATTTTTCTTTGTTTTTGTGTATGGTAATGTATGATAATGAGTTTGAAACAAAGAAAAAATAAAATTTGAACCAAGGATAAAATTGAACCACAACATATTCACATGTAAATGGTGCAATGTGACTGTGTCTATTGATTTTGTTACGTGCATGTGACAATTTCCGATTCACTTACTTTTCCGCGTTTTCAACAACTCTACGCTATATGAGCACAAAGTTCAGCCGAAATGGCAATGCTGGTGTTCTGATTTGCTTAAATTACAGTACATCTCCATAGCTCGCGTTTTTGCGTTCCCCGGCGAACGGAAATATATTTGCAGGAAAAATTTAGGTTCAGTTAAACTAAAAAATTGCGTGTGTACTCTATATTAAGGTACCTCATCTTTTTCGTGTTTGTTTTTCTTAAACTCCGCTTTTGCCCAGTCTGCAAGTTCTTTCTTGTGATTATCATTTGGGACTTCTTGAATAGTTCGAAGAATTTCCCTGTAGAGGCTTAAAACCTGGCGTCTCAGAACAAACTATGAAAAAAAAATTCCATTATCAATAAGACATGACAGAAATAGATGAACCCACAATAATATTGGAAACAGTTCACACTGTGGACTGTGTTTACCTGCTTCAATGTGAGTGCAGAGTAAGGCAACTTACCAACCGCCATTTTCTACTGAGCGGCCAAGCCTGGGGATTGCAGGATCTGGGACGAGTTTTTCCAAGGAGACGAGCCTAACAACAAACATGGCGGACGACAGAAGGTCGACATCGTCTTTGAGAAATTTACTTGAAACTGTCTATGAAGTTCACAGGAAGGATATAAAAACCTATACAAGCGGTCATCTGAATTCAAGTAAACTGCTGAAACCTCCAGATGAACGTCACAAAAGATGGGAGACTTCCGATAAACCTCCTATTCGGTACAACAAGGCTTAAGCTAGCTTATTTCACTAATAATTATTCACCAAGATTATTTTAAAACGGTTACCCTTCATTTAAGTTTAGAACTTAATAAAGGGTAACTGTTTTACGACCAGTTAATAGGAAAAGCTCTATAATAATAATAATAATAATAACTTTATTTAAGTCTCAAATCGTTCTAGCTGAACACGAGTGCTCTACTAATTGGAGAGACTGTTGATCAAATAAACTCTAAATTAAATCAAAAGTTGGTTTTTGAAGAGAGGGGAAAACCTCTCGGAGCAGAGTAGAGAACCAACAAACTCAGCCCACTTATGACGCCAAGTCCGGGAGTCAAACCCAGGACACATAAGTGGAAGGTGAGTGTTCTCACTACTGCGCCAACCCTGCTCCAACCCTGCTCCCCAAATACCAGAAAATACAATATATATAAAAATTTGCATCTTCTGAAGATCTTCTAATTTTGTCTGTTTTGCAACACCAGGACTTGCAAAGTTTGCATCTTGGCTGTACCTGTATGCAAACAAAAGCAAATTTCAGATGAAGAAATACCGGCTGTTTAAGATTTCTAGCTTCATTCACTGAGAGACATAAGTTAATAATGCAAGAAATCTGGTGTGATAATCATTATACTTGTGTCTTTGCAGAATTCAAATTTAGATTTGGGTATTGTAGGCTGTTCAGAGGTGTTGACTGCCAATGAACAGCAAGCATACCTTCAAGTGGTTGGCTATTCCAAAGAAAGGAATCTCAGGGTTCTAAAGAGGTGTAATTTATGGGAAGAGGGATCCAGCCTCAGAATTAGGGATAACAGACCATAAGTCATGGGATTAGGATCAGCAAATTTTAGTAGGATCAGGGATTAGAATTTTGGATAAAAAAATGGTTACGACCCTGAAATATTGTACACAGAGTTTAAAATATGTATGGTGTACATGTACACCATATTTTTTAATGCAGTCTTAAACCTCCAAGCCACCTTGTTAATCTTCCGGTCAGAAAAGGTGAATTGAGCTTGACAGAACATCGTCATAAAACCATGGCAGACCGCCTTGTGGAGTTTAGTTTGGGGCCAATAAGAAATGTTGCACTCAGTAAGTAACACTTTTCTAATAAAATACAAGTCAGTTTTATTGGTTACGTTATTTCTGAATTTATAATTATCATAAAACAAAGAGTGAAGGTACAGTACATATTTCTTTATTAAGACATACAGCCTACATTTTTCTGTGAACACTCCCGTAAACTCAAGTAAGGGGCTTCCTCTTGGTTGTCATTTGCCTTTCATTTTACCCATGTGCCAAATGCAAGTGGCTGGTCATGGTACAGTGTATAATAAGGGTGATGAATTTTAGGTTGAAGTTTGGTTTGTATTAAAACTACATTATGAGTCCCAAACACTAGTGACAAATGGGGCTGCATATATGTCTCTTGAAAACTTCAAACATTGTATTAAAAGCTGTATGTCAGAAATAATGTTTATACCAGTACTCAACAACCTTTTATCCCATTTATGCCTCCATCCCCTCAATGAAGTAAATACCTGTTCCATCAGGTGCTGCATTGAGACCAGTTTCAGAGGATGATGGGGAAAAATCTGATGTGAATGACAAAACCAATACAACCAGCCAACTAACTAAAGACAAGGTTCATGTGGAGGAGTTACATCTACCAGAGATAATGATACCATTGACAAAAACTAAAGGTACTGATTATCTTATCTTACTTCAATACTTCAATGTTCTTTACTTTTCCCATAAACAAGGTTAATTTACAAATTTGTCATGCCCACAGGTAGCTAAGTGCTATTTTAGTTTAGTCATGTCTGAAGAAAGTACATATACATGTAGGTAGACAAGTTGTAAGTAGTGACATATTAATGAGGCCAGGTGTGAAGTGTTTAAATTATAGAATTAAGAATGCGAGTTGAATAACAGTAATAATATGAAGAGACAATGCTATGTAAATTACTCAGCACAATAGATAATAAATTTGATGACTTCACTTAGTATTCTACAGACTTTGCAATAAGTTCTTCAGCTTTTTCTACAGGAGAGAAATCCAAGCCAGATGACTTGCATGCACGTCAAACATTTGTTGAGACTTACCTGAGTTATCCAACAAAGGCAGACCAGTTTGCCAGCTTCAAGAGGTTTGGAGATCAGGTGATGAACCTAGGAGATGCACATGACAGAGGAGTCCTCACAGGAGAAAAGAATGTACGAAGCTTGGAGCAGAAGCTGGCAAAGGTTTTCAAGGAGTTTTTCTATCAGTATTAATTTTATCATTTTAGTGAGCTATTTGTTTATCTTTGGCCCTTTTTTGGAGAACATTTTTAGAATTCGGATTGCCATGGGAAATTTCAACAATGTCAAATTTTTATTACAATCCAAAATATGTTATTATTATTATTAAAGTTAAAACCCTAATTATTGCAAAGAGTAGGGGCTGTAATAATATTATTACGGTGTAAATCCCCTACTCTTTGTGATCAGTGTGGGTTCTTTGATGCCCAAAAAAGTTATCATGAACAAGCCGGTTGTGAGACAGGACCTGGTCAGCTCACCCAGAGCTCTTTCCCTGGAGTATTTTAATAGAAAACATTAGTTTGTTAAATCAGTGTCAATTCCATCCAGGATCAATACAAGTCAAATCAAATCAAATCAAATCAAAGAAACAGGTTTTTGAGAATCAGCAGAAAGCATCGACTTCTGATTTACTAGCATTCATAATTATTAAATTATTAGATTAATGTTAATGAGTAAAACTGTTTTCTGATTTATTTTTGACCTAGCAACTTGCAACTCTGGAACCAGCAAGCCAGAAAGGACCAAACTTCCACAGACTACAGATATACAGCAAGTGTTTTGATGAAATTGCTTTAGAGTCTCAGACATTTGGGTCCCTCTTAAAGAGGATTAAGGTGAATACCATCTTGCTTATTAATTTGATTTTGAGATGCTCCAACCAAGGATTGGGTGTATTGTGACTCTGAGTGAAGTAAGAATTAATACCAGTCTGTTTCAGTCTATTGTTTTTAACACCCCTGTTTAATAATCATCCCCCAGCTGCCATCATTAATAATTATTTTTACATTGCTCTACAGGATGAGTATGACAGTTACATGTCTCATTTGTTGGACACACAAAAACCATCACAACACAAAGTACTGTACCATCACATTGACAGCTTGTCAGAAAATTCAAACACCTCAAGTCAACTGAAAGAAGAGGAGAAAAGAGTTGAAGCTCTGGAAAAGGAAGCAAGGCTTCTTTTGGATGAAAACGCAAGGTACTAAAAGACTAAATATCCATTTTGTATTTGGAGGTTTGAGTGAATGTTGTTGGTGAGATGAAGTTATTTTTGTTGTCAAGTGTTATTACATGTACACTGTAGGTGACTGACATCTTAATTTATTTAATAAGTAAGTTGTGGATTGGCCAGAATTGAGACGTGGTTTAAGCTTAATTGATCCATGAAACCTCATCTTTCACAAGAATAGTTGTAGAGGACCTAATAAACCAGGAGCATTAGAGGTCAAATCCTGTTTTGGGGAAGACGTTTGTTAGCTGGAAATTAAAAAGTTTTTCCAGAAGAAAATTTGTGAACACCTGGTGGTATTTGATGATGCTTTCTTTCTCTGTTACTAAAAGGTTGACAGAAGTCATTCTTGAAGAAGAACTGAGGTCCTCAAAAGAGTTAGAAACCAAAATTACAGTCGGTAAGAAACTAATCCAATCAATCTGTAATTGTGTGTTGTATTTCATATTATTGTAAGCAACAGTATTAAACAATAATATTGGTATGCATCGCTCAAGCAAAGTATAAGGAAAGTGAAGTATTACTTCCAGTGCTCGACTATAACTCGGAAAACAGATGTAGTTAGCATGTTATCATGACTGTTTACCAGACAGTACACCAGAGATTCAATTATATTATTTTATTTCACTGAATGTTTGAGTAGAGTCTCAACCAAGACCATCAGTTCATATTGAAGAAGTTCCAAAAGACCTGGAAGAACAAGTAGAGGAGTTACATGCACAGGTATGATTAACCATTTAAGCCCTTCTATTCAGTGGCATGTACTGGATATTTGCCACACTGTTAGAACTTCACACATTTTCTGTGGTGTGATGATGAGGAGAATTTTATTTTGTTAAGCAATCAAGATATTTATTGCATACCACTTATAAAACTGAGAGTGAGGTCATTACAGGGAAATCTCAGACCAAGGCCTTGATGCATTGACCGAGCGATAGCAAGGTCAATACGTCAAGGCCAAGGTCTGAGATTTCCCTGAAATGACCGAATGGACAAGGTTAATATTAAGTTATTAATTTTATCATATGGCCTTTTTAGCGATAATAAAACTCTCTCACTGTGGCTCTCTTTGTCGCTCATACTAAAGAAGTATCTGTATGCTAGTTTTTCTTTCAGTTGTTGAAAATATAGTTGTCCTATTTTTTGTTGTTTTTGCCCACGCGCTCGTAGCTTTTACTCACAACTCAAAAGAGCCATTGAGCCGAGAAAATTTTTCATGATGCCCGGTCATCACAAGAAAATCTTGCCCGCTCAGCAGCCAATCAGAGTGTGCATACTATTGTGGCCATATTGTTGATCACCTCCATGCTTGTTACAACCTTAATTTTTGATTGAGCAGTGTTACTATAAGGAGAAATTAAGCATCAGTCACTCTTAGGGGGTAATAATAGGGGTAAGGTTACACAGTCTTTATTTTTTGGTCTTACCCCCCTCTTAGGGGGTAATAATAAGGGTAAGGTTACACAGTCTTTATTTTTTTGGTCTTAATAATTAAAGGGCTGGGTGCAGAGAGGTTGTGACTGATGGTAAATGTTCTTAAAAATGCATTACTTTGGCCTGAGTACAGTACAGACAAGTCATTGCTGTCAAATGAAGGCTCATATTTATTTTGTGGCCTATTAGGCAAAAATGCAAGAAATAGAAACAAATAAGGGACTGAAATTTAATTATTATTGATAGTCTTAACTGCAGGCCCGCATTTTATCCTCCAGAAACAGTGAATCCCCTTTTTAGCACTATTAAAACAAAAGAAAAGAATATGCATACTTGCGTGTGTATAATGTTAGAGTGTGTGTGTGTTTTTAGTGAATATCCACAGAATCTTCAGATCACTACTAACATATATCCCTTTAACATTGCACAATCTCTTTAGAGCATTAAGCATTTATAATAATAACAATGACAATAATGATGACAATGGCAATGATAATGTTCTGGTGGTGAATCAGTTTTGTCCACACCACCATGCACACCCAGCAATTGGTTGACAAGCCACATTCCCACTATAGTAGATGTTGTTGTATAAATTATATAAAATGGATGTATCAGTGTTTACCTTTGGTAAGTGATTAATTAGCACAAGGTGGTGATGCCTAATCCAAATTGACAGTCAAAAATCTGTTGGCCTCCTCCTTAACTTAAAATGTTTGTTTAGACCTTTCAGGTTGGTGATTTGTCATTTTGTTTTTAATAACAGATACTAACTCAGCTGGATTACATTGATGATATCAAGAGACACCAAAAGGAGTACTGTGTACCTATCACAGTTTGTCAACATCTTGAACAGTGTATCAAGGAAACAGAGGTCAACATCTCAATTCTCTGTACTGTTCTAGCTTGTTTATGAAAGTCTCACACAATCAGTTGTTGGATTTTTCTCCCTTTCCACAATCTGTGGCACTCAAGTCCGACAAGCTGGACAAATAAATTTATTATGTCTATAATCCACCATTTCAAGCACTATCCAATTGATAAAATTTTCCAAGAACGAACCCCAGGGATTATTTAATAATACATGTTGTAGCACTGCATGTGTAAATAGGACTAACAGTGTATGAGGTTGCATTCATTTGAAATCTTGAAATCTTGTCAAATGTGTAAATTATATGTATTGTGGGTTTTTTTAATTTCTTGATAGTGGCTCATTCACTGAATAAAGATATGTGTGTTTGTTCTGTCAACTTTATAAGGCTTGGTGTCAGTACAACTTGTCTGCCACTACTTTCACATCAGCTATGCAACAGACCCTTTGTAAGAAATAAGGCTATCGCTTAGTAACATATCAGATAAAATGCAACTTAAATTGACATGATCTAAAGGGTACGTTGGTAAACAATAAAGGAACTAAAATTTCCAATGGAAGGAAATAGTGGGTGTACGTACAGGTCTAGCCTGATATCAAGGAGGACTAATTGTTGACAATTCCAGAGGAATTATTTTTACTGAAAATGTAAATGCTAAAAAAGTTAGGTATTTCTTCCTGTGTGAGTAAAGTGAAGCTTAATTAGTTGCTCATGGCATCGAGGTCCCATCAAAAGAAATTCAGCTTTAATAAATTTGATGGGTAATTTATGGCCTTAAATACATGGTGGTTCTGAATATTATTCTGAAACTTTGCATACTTAATTAAATAATAAGAAGAGAGAGATTTCTCCATTCATGCCACATGCCAGTTTGTTATGGCACTGAAGCTTGTTTGTGTAACCCTAACCCTAACCCTAAACCCTAGGTCACCTCTGGCTTTAGATGCACCAGTTTGGAGCCTTGGCATGAGACTACTGTCACTTGTAGTTGATGCCAAATTCCTGTCTCTGCAGATACACACTATTGATTTTATCTCTCTCCCCTTCACTGAAGTAGCACTATCCAAAACCTGCTTGTATATAATTTATCTTACGGTATACCAGTACTTTTCAATCTTTTTTATTGTAGGTGGACATACAGAAATTACTCAAACAGAACGAATTTCTTGAACAGACAATAGAGGTAAGACCAATAATTGCAAAATTATTTCTCAGGGTTATTGATTACTCACTGTCAAAGAAAAGCAAGACATTCCCCTTTATTCCTTTGCAACATGTTAATTTTGTCATGCACAGTTTCTTGAAAATGTAGTTTCCTTTTCCCTGTATAAAATTCCACGTAGGGGAACAATGAGAAGCTGGATTCTTATCCTGATATTGATACATTAATAAACGAAATGACAAGAATCTAGATTTCATCAAAATAAAGAGTATTTTAAGCTTTTCCTGTTTTTATCTATGTGCTTGTTATTTTGTAAGTTGTATATTATATTTTGTATTCATTTTTGTAATCAATATCTGTACTTTTGTAGCTATTGTTTATCTTTTGTTATTAGAATAATAATGTAATAATGTAATAATGTAATTGACACGTTCTTTCGTACTACCTGCCTCGACTAGCTTTGCTATTAAATTAAAATTTTTGCAGGTAGTCTTCATTTATATGTTAAATTGTGAATATAAATAAAGTTGTTGTTGTTGTTGTTGTTGTATTATTGCCAGCCTGTAGGCACTGTGAAAAGCCCAAAAAGTGTTTATTTAAATATATTTGTAAAATTCTATGTAGTAACATAAAAAATCCTTTCTTTTTGCTGTTTGAAGGAGCTTGAACAAGAATTACAATCAATGTTAGACAGAAAAAAGGTGAAAGAGAAAGATGCAAGGTATGGAAGTGTTTTAGCAAGAAAATCTGTAATGGTCCTGTGTAGGTTATTTTTTCTGAATGATCACCTTCAAATTCAGTTAAGACATGTTGATTTGAAAATTCTTTGCCATTTGGTTGATTATCTTGCATCACTGACAAATTTCCCCCATGTGTTCAAGGCACTTCATAAAATACACTTGGTGATAAAATATTAAAATATAGAATGTTCACTATTATTTAAAACTATTTTATTTTGATGCACTCAATTTAGTAAATTACCGGTGAGCCATGGATGCAACTGTGTGTTAGGTTTACAGTATTTATTCAATTTTCCTTTTTGTCTTGTTTCTACAAGTAAGGTTTTCATCATCTGGTTGTGTCATTTGTTTCATCTATAGTGTTCTACAGTTTGGTGTAAATAATTTGCTTTTAGCTCTGACTTTTCCATACAAATCTTGAAAGGTTTATTTATTTTATATATGTACTTTCAGTTATTTGCCTTTGCAGTCGTTTTTCTTTATTTTTACTTATAAGGATTTACTGTTTGCTTTGTTGTGAACCATAGTGTGCTGTCTTCACTGCAGTACAGTATTTAAAATGATTTTTATCTTTGTGATGAGGGCTTTCTTCATGAAAATTAATCCAGTAAGATCAACTTACATTCAGTCTCTCTTTCTTTCCCACATATCCAGAAGACTTTGGAAGCGTATAAACGTGGGTGATGTAATTAATCAGGGCAGAAAGGAAACAGATGGCTCCACGTAACACAAACACAACAAAAAAGAAGATACATTATCATAATATTTATTATTGTAAACTGTTTACATAAGAAAAGAACTTTATAAAGCTGTAAATGTGTGTAAATGATTTTTAATGATAAAATTGGTTGTTGAATGTAACACAAGGAACATTGTACTATACATACTTTCAAATTGTCGGTCATGCCTTTAGTCCCCTCCCCCCAAAATTGAAACAATAAAAGGTCGAAAAAATTCCCTGACTGCCAAATACTGTGGTGGCTTTACTTTATAAAGCATGATTCTCTTGAATTCCTAAGATTTTTCCTTTCCCCAGTTCACAGTTGTTGTGGAGGTTTCTCTACAATCAAGAAGCTCCACCAGAATTTCAGTGTTGGATGTCTTCACACCATTTCTCCATAACTTTCAGCATCAAAGGCCTTTCTTGCTTTCTTCAGTTCTTCATTCATTGTCAGCAGATCCTAAAAGAAACCTGAAAAGTTACTACAAACACTTGGTTCTTGACGTTTTCAGAGCATTCAGTCATTTTTGTGAGTTTATGTTACCATAACAGAAAACTACATACTGGTATCTAGAATTCAAATGGCTTACAGTTAAAGACATAAAAACAGTGCTCATTGACAGTTATCTACCACCAAAAAGCAAAATATTTGTACATATTATCATGTCATTGTGGAATTTATGAAATCATATGCACATAAAGTTATAACTCTCTGATGCACTGTTTGAGACTGGGGCTGGTTATCCAGGACCAATGACCGTTTAAAAATTCACACATTCGGCTTTATGTATTGCACAACATGCTGCAATACAATGTTTTGTGAAAATGTTAACAGCACTTATAAAATTCCCAATGTGCTTGTCCCCATACTGGCCAAAGGGGCTTTGATGGACTCAAATGCCATCAAGTTCAAAATACTACATTATCATCTTGTCTTCTCACCTTAACTCTAGCATACTTCTTTGGATCTTTTCTAATCAAGAACACAATATCTTCCACATGAACCTTTCCTTTTTTGCCAACTTCCATAGCCTTCAGCGTCTGTAGAAAAAAATAGCGTAACAACTCTCAACAACCTGTTGTGTTCATCCAACTAGGTTCAGGTGATCTTAAAAGAAAAATGTCTGCTGTACAACTCATCTTTTAGGAGGCAGAATTAAATTTGTCCTTGTCCAATACAAAAGTTGAAGCAATAGTATTCAGTTGTTTTGCTTTTCATGCCATGAAATGAAAACCAAATTGAATGGGTAAATTTGCAACACCATTTTTTATTGAATTGTTCCAGCTAGAGTTGGCTTGGCTGGGTGCAGGGATGGTGCAGTGCTGAGAGCCCTAGCCTCCCACCAACATGGCCCTGGTTTGATTTCCTGAACTCATAATTATATTATCCTGGTGATGTAAATCAATGGAAATCAGTGGTTGATATTGATTGGTTGATAGAAATCAATACTCTCTCTTTCACTGAATGTTGTACAATACATGTACTGTCACTACAGCTCAAAGGAAACCAACTGATTTCCAATTACATACAGTGTACATACATACATTTACTGGGAACTCCCTTCACAGGGCTTTTCAATCACAATGTACTAACTATATTTAACTAACTAATTACAAGACAAGTACTAGGACTAAACAACTAAATAAGTATCAAAACCTTAATTACTACCAATCAATATTAATTGCTACTGATTTTATTGATCGCCATTAACCATTTGGAGCCCAATGTCGGATTGCTTTGGGCAGCAACAGACATCACATGGTGGGTTGACTTTGTTGCTGGTTCTCCTCCTTGCTGTGAGAGGTTTTTCTGTGGGTACTCAGGTTTTCCCTTCTCCTTGTTAAATAAAGTTGATAGGATTTGAATTGATTTGAACCCCTGGGTCTGATGACAAAATTTACGTGCCACACACTACCATTTCCGTGATATACTCCACAACAAGATCTTCTAGTAAATCCACAGATTCAGTGAATGGAATCTGATCATCACCAAATCCATACATCATACATCGCACTGAAAGCAAGAAAAAAAGTGTCTCGACAAAGCATTTCTGTGTCACAATCAAACCAAATTTTTGTCAATTTTACCCCAGATGTTTTGGTTATTGTCATTCATATAGCCAACTTAAACTTACATGTACAGGTGAAAGCTTAAATTCACACTGTTAACATGACCTTAATTACATGTATACACCTACATGTATAGTCAGCCATCCCCTGATTTGGGGGGGGGAGACCCTGGGCAAGGGAGGGGACCTTGTGCAGGGCCCAGCCAAAGTCCTTAATCTCTTCCTCCTAGATGGGGGCAAAAACAAAAGTTAAGAAATTGCCCCTCCTGGTGGGGCAGCAGACTAAAAAGTGCGAGGTTTGAGTTACCATGGCATTGTTATTTTCGCTTCCTGAGAAGATATTAATTTGCAAATGGAAAAACAAAAGTCCACTGTTATTCAATTGCCTCCCATTATAATGTCTAAAGCAGTATAAATGGATTTACCTGACAAAACCTGATGAGTTATTTCAGAAAACATCTAATATTCACTCATACAATACAAGATCGTCTACAGCTGGAAAGTTCTTTGTAAAAAGTTCTAGACCAAAAATTTATACAAAACAATTCCTTCTCTCGACTCAGAGTAAAACTGTGGAATAAGATACCACACTATATAACGGATCTTCCTAAAAAAAAACTTTCAAACGAGTTCTTCGCAAATTGCTATTTGATATTTTAGAAAAGGAGGATAACTATATTCAAATCCCCATGCTTATAAAAAAAAGTAGGTACATAGATTAATAAGCACACTTATTAATCTCTCTAATTTTATTATGTTTGTTTTTCTTTTTTTTTCTCTCTCTCTAGGCCATCAACCTAAGAGAGTCAGTGACTCTCTATTTTAATACATTGTACATCAGTAAGCCCTGTGTTAACTAGATCTTCATTTAATTTAATTTTTTTAAGTTCCAATCTGCAAGGCTTATTTTTAATTCAAGGTTTTTGTTTCTTTAAGGTACTCATTTCATTTGAGTTGTTTATGCATTTGTCTTGCCCCACCACAACTAGCTTCTCAGCTATTTGCGGGGCAAACTAACTAACTAACCCAACTTTTGTATTTTGTATTTTGTATTTGAAGATAAAGAAAGTTGTTGTTGTTGTTGTTGTAGTCTGCCACAAAGAGATACAAGAGCCTGCATTCTTGAGCACAGTGGAGTTCTGCACTTCATTTAAAAGAACATGAAATGACTTTTTCTCTTGGCAAAGTCACCTGATTTTCCCCCATGGGAAGGCATTTGGAAACCAAACCTCCCTGATTTCTCCCGTCTATGAGGTAAAAAGTGCAAATTTGCCCGGGGTTCTCCCCCCTTTACTTGTTAGGGAATGACCGATGATAGTTGCATTAAACATACGAGCAACGCTGTGGCTATATGGCCGGTAACTGGCCAAGGTGTTAAAAACACTAAATGGCCGGCAGTCAATGTCGAATCAAAGAATCCTGGCTAAAACAAACCATCGTATGTCGATTAGGAAAAGTCAAGCGATCCTGAGATGATTTTTAGATCTCAAGTCCAGCGCTTGCTTTTTGCTGGGCTTATCGTAGGAACCATAATTTGTGACACTTAAAATTTTTTCCGGTCGACTGCCGGCCAAGCCTTCAAAAACACTAAATGACCGGCAGTCCGATAAAAATTGTAGAAATGATGGATAAATCCTACAAAACCGGTTGCATAGATGGCTGATCTTTGACAGCTTAAATTGACTGAAATTCTTCGATCCTGTAATTTTTATCGGACTGCCAGTCATTTCGTGTTTTTAACATCTTGGCCGGCAGTCGAAGTGTCACGAAAATAACCTTGGCCGGTTACCGGCCATATAGCCACAGCGTACAAGCAAACATATAGCACACGCTTACACTCCTTGTGAAACAATCTCTTTCGTTTTCCTGTTGACTCTGACTGGAATGTTTCGGATTCTTCCTACAAAGCAAACAAAGATCGATTGCAAGGACAGGTACATGTGCGTATAAGGAAGGAAAGGAATATATAGAAATACAAGCTTATTTATTGTTGGCCAAACAATCACGCTGTTTGGCCAACAATGCCGGGTTATGAAAATTGTGCTGGGATTCCCATCATAACATATTCTCAGAAAACCCAATGGATTTCCATAATGACACTAAACGACCTAAAGTTATACCGGGAAGTGAACTCAATACCTCAACATCGTCTTCGTCGGCCATTTTGAAGCTGTGTTAGGCCCCAGTTCCGCTGCTTCTCAACTTACTAGAACCCAGGCTCCAATGTAATGCCCCCGTACCAAGCAATCGGGAAAGTGTCTCGCGCACGACCGTGAAGGAGTAAGGCTACTTCTTTCCAAATATTGAATTTTCATTTTTTTATTTGTCCCAACCATATAATCAGCCTTGCATTTTGTCATGGTTGAGTTCGGCTACGCATTTAATGGTCGAGGACAAAAATATTAGGTGAGTTTACTTTGGAGCGAAATCTTTTCTTACCACAGAGTGTGACAACTCCAAGACACATTTTACGGAAAGTGAAATAATATACGGCGTTTTTAAAGACTCTTCCTCGCTTCAAACTCTTCACCACCTTATTCATATCGGTAAGTATTTTCTGTTTATCTGCGCAAAAAATATAAAAATATATCAATTTGCGGACTTTGCCGTCTCGGTACGAGAAAAAACAGAATTTGAAAACTATATTGTCACACGTGGAAATAGACTCGATCGTTTTTACACGAAGTGAAGGGTCTTTTTGTGGCGGTCATTGTAAGGTGTTATTGTTAAGAAGCAGTAACGCATCTGTTAAGAGTTTTTTTGTTCTTATTATTAGTAATATTTGTTAAGTAGAATCATTTCTTTTTTGTATAAAAAAAGGTGATGTTAGTACTGTAGGTAAAGTTAGAGTTTAAAACTTTATTTATAGTAATGTTAATATTGTAAATAGTGTTAGATTTCTAAGTAATGTTGCAAGTAATTGTAAGTAATGTTAGTAAGGTTGGCAGTATACAATTGAAATAAAGTGTCTAAATTAAAAAAACAAAAAGGCCGGTTTCGGGAGAACAACAAAATTCTTCCAGAGGAATCTGGAGATTTTGCCTGGAATCGGGAGACTGGATAATTTTTCTGGGAAATATGATATATTTCTGGGATATTTGCAGAACTGAAAAGCGACGTTAAACGTTTGACATCTTAATGAGACTGTCACTGAAAAATTCGGGAGGGTCTTCAAAATTTCCGGGATGACTTAAATTTATACATGTTGCTCAAACAACGTTTGTTAGAGTTTTCAACCCCTTTTCTTACCCATTCCAAGGCTGATTCCTGTTAAGCTTTATATTTAGAGTGATTTCGAAGGTACGTACCTCACATAACTTTAAATTGTATCAGTTACTAACGTGGAGAAAACGTTTCGGAAAAAGTCTTTGGCGAGGAAGATTCCGTTCATGACTGTACTTGCACATGCCCAGCAGTTGACAGCTCAGCTCATGATCCTTGACATTATTATTACTTGCGGTAGGATTTTCTAACATTTCACATCCAGGAAGGGCTGTCATCAATCACTTGTGATTGACTGTATGTCATTTTTTAGCCAATGGTATTTCACTTTGCCCCGGAAAGCGGATAGGAAGCTTCTCTTATAGTTCGATAGAACTGAAGCTGTCCTTCCCTGGCGCTACCCCGCCCCAAATCCCTTAACGCCACTCGTTCTCATATCACGGGCGAGAACCACACGAGGCCCGCTATTTTTGTTGGGAAACAGGGGCGGATCCAGGAATTGCTGAAAGGGGGGATTGTACACTACCGAAGTAGCCTTGAACACCAATGGTGTGGAAGGCGAGTAACTTGACAAGCGGTCGATAACTTCGTAAAAACAATTTTATTCTATTATTATTTTACGAAGAATCAAGCAAAATAACAAAAAAAATTCTCAAAGGGGGGGAGGGTTGCAACCCCCTCAACCCCTCCCCTGGATCTGCCTCTGGGAAATATATCCTTTAGTGCATGTATTTGTCACTCCGCTTCAGATTATTGAGAGAACATCATTCGCCCTTGTCACACGGCGGCCATATTGTCCCGGGAGACCAAAAAAGCTTTGTTTTACCACGCCAAGCCTCGCCCCCACGGTTTCGACTGCGAGGCTTGGCGTGGTAAAACAAAGCTTTTTTGGTCTCCCGGGACAACATAGCCGCCGTGTGACAGGGGCGAATAACTACATCTTGCCATTCATTTTTTTTCTTTATTCTTAGTATCCTCAAGTTGTAAAACTTGTTGTAGATGAAAATCTGACTTTTGTTATGCTATTTTCATATAATGTTTAACTGGATTGCTTCTGTCTTTCCTTTTGCGAGAACTAAGCGCCTAAGTGGAGTCGGGGGACTGCATAGAAATTGACAAACATTTATTACTCGATGTTTGCATTGACCATCATAGATTGAAATCACCTCCACTGAAGACGGTACTGGTGGCGTCCCTTAAATCAGTGAGGAATCCAACGATTGTTGTCACCAACTCAGAGAAGAAAACAAGTTTCAAGATTCAAGTTTATTGAGAAAATTGAAACATACAAAATATGATGTATAACTACTCGCAGTTAGCTACAGCTATTAGAGGTGAGCAGTGGCTTGACGAATAGAATTAAGTGTTATCATACAATACTAAGTAGAATACAACAATACTAACACTAAATAGAGTTACAATTACGATACTAAGTAGAATTAAGTATTATCATACAATAATTAAAATAAACTTACAGAACTAAGTATAAAGTAGGAATCAGATAAAACAATATAAATAAGAATTGAAATAAACAAAATAGTAATTCCCTAAGGAATGAAAAAAATAAACTGAGGCAGTGGCTGATATTTCCTTTATATCAGATTATTTAAGATACAGAAATTGTTTTGACGATCGGTAAATTCGTTAGCAATGTCACTAAGTCAAAGAATTGAAAGTCTATCAGGTTGCTAAATCGCTTTTGTGTCATTGTTGAGCGCAGCTATTGTTTCAATTTTTCTTTCCTGAGAAGTCCACTCGCCGAAAAAAGCCAGTTAGAGGACATAAACCTACAGTAGCATTAGAGTAGAAATGACAAATTATTTATTATTTGTCACGACAAATTTGCCAGAGGTAATTGTATTTCGTTTCCTCTAATGAAATTCTTCTGCAACTTTTGTCCTCCGTTTTTTTGTTTTTTTTATCATTTTTTGTTTTTCACTTCACGAAAGTGGAGGGGGGGGCAAAGCGCCCTCCAGCCCCTCTCCCTGCGCGGTCCCTAAATTAGTGAAGGCAACCATCTGGAATATTGGGACAGAATCCTCGTGTTCTCCGGGTGGCATCAGTTTGGGTGGAGAATTTTAACTCATTTCTGTCATTTTACAAGAGGAGGCAATCTTATTCGCCAAATCTCCGAAATGTTCTCGGTTTCCTGAAATGTTAGCTTTTTCCTCTGAGTTCGGCTTTAAAACGGCATGTTGTCCTCTCAACTTAAAATTAATTAAACTTATTTATATTGCGCTTCCATCCGTTTCCATACCATCAATAAACTGTTCAATATGTTGATCTAACTTTTGTCGCTCGCTGCCCTTGTACTGGGGCAATTTAATGTCAGCGAAACTTGCCAGTTGTGTCCAGCTTTCCTCGGACATGGCTTTCAGCTTAATGCCAGCAGCAATCATCTTTTGCATACCCTGCCGAGCATTGACGATATCCTCCCCAAGAGATGACGAAGGAATCATGTCAACTTTGTATAACTGGCAGAGATTTATGGACATGGTTATGAAATAGCCGGAGCAGTTCAAAGTGAAGAAATCCACTAGATTTTATGCGCACTCTTTTCTCTTGAGTCCAGGTATCTTGCCGTTGTGTTTGGTTGATCTAAAGCAAGGCTGTTTGTTCATGTACATGATAATGTTTCCTCCATGTTGTTCTTGAAGACACTTAACAGCTTGCCTGACTTTTCTTCATCCATCAGCATAAAATACTCAGCATGAATTGTGTTTCTCCTTTGACCTTCGGAACAATTACCGTACCTGGCGTGGAACATCAATCGACCGCTGTGGTCAGTCAAACGCACATAAACCACAACCGTTGCAGCATACCCCCCAGCTCTTGTCATCACTTGTCCTGCCATCTTCCCAACACGACATAATGGCTTATGACATACGTAATTGATTTTATCTTTCCTTCTCTCTGTGACAAGGTAGAACATAGCGCAAAATTGACCTGTAGTGACTGCAAGAGGGTTCTGTCCTCCAACTTTGTGATTGTCTGCGTGATCGTGCACAATACTTGCCTTACTGCACTGTTGTTTGGCCTTGAACTGCATACAGGACCAGTCCCTTGACGATGAAAGCTGTTGGTAGTCGATCAACTCAACTGTATTCCAGTCCATGGTGATCACAGATATCAAGCCCTCTAAAACAACGAACAGTTGTGATAAAGGACTCGGCCCAGCTACTACGTTGAATGGGGCCAGAAGTCCTCGTGAGGAGCAGATTCAAGAACGAGCCCTGGTTACCCTTGCGATGACAACGTTTCCGTTCTTCCAATAAAAAATGATTCTGCTCACAAAGTGAGGTTCTTCCCGTAAGCTGTAAACTAGAACGCTTTTGGTGCCACTATCTGCGATGACAAGATGCTCGTTGGGTGCAAAACAAATACTGCTTGGTGTTGCAAGAAATTGCGTTATCATTTGATTTGCTGGCCTAACTTCATGCAGACCGCCATCTCCTCCTCCACCGTACAATTCCACAAGACTTTCACTTTCCTTGGCAATTGCTAGCCGTCCCTGCTCGGAGATGGCCAGTACTGCTTTGCTTACACATCTTCCATTCATTGCTTCAATGATATCTGAATTTTGATAAAACGTACGAACTAGCTAAAGACAGGCAAGGAATGTATTCTTGCAAAGATAAATAGCTTACGCAAGAGTTTTCTAAACCAGCAAAAAAAAATGCGTCAATCCACAATTCACCGGCAACTTCGGCTTATATATGCTTTTTTAGTGTTTCTCAGAAAAGAGGGGGTTTTCCCAGAAAGAGTGACGAAATAATTTCAGGAATAGCACTAATGCAATATTAATTTTATCAAAGGTTTTCATCGCCATTTCATTGTCTTTTCACTGTGTTCCAAATAAGAGTTATGCAATTTTCTTTCATTTTTGTTCGTGTTTAATTAAGGGATAGATCTAACTGAGGCGATGAGTCTGGGCGGGTACAATTTCCAATTCTTGGAAGCTATCCTTTTCCCTTATTTGGTGGTCATGTCATCAATCATTAATTGCCAGCTAAACATCAGAAGCATCAAAGACTTACAAATATAAAGCAATTCTTTCGTTGTCTGAATAAACATGAAATATGACAATAAACGTATTGTAAAATCGTGAATTGTTTGAACCCAGGAGTCAGACCCCACCGAACCGTTGCCTACAACTTCCCGTACCTTACAAACGACTTGTCGACGACATTAACTACACACAAACAAAATACTGACCGACTATTTTACTATAACTAACAATACACCTACAGACCTACGGACCGAAACGCACCAATAACTGTTTTATACTCAACAACAGACCGACTATTTTACCAACAAGAGACATTAGCGTAAAGACGTTAGAGACATTAGATCAACAGAAGACCAATAGAAACGTACCAATCACTGTAGCCGATAACAACCGTTGTCATTGGCCTAGTGACTTGGCTTACACTGATGTAACTGACAGTCGCCAATAACGTCACGACTTCGTTGACCAGTCACATCAACAACCAGAGTATTTATACCATCTGGTGACGTTATGCAAATCACTTGATTCTAATGGCGACTTCCGCTGTGGTTGTCGAAATGTCAGTCACTTAAAACAGTCCTTCTCAGAACTACCGTTACCCGGTCGATCGAACTTTATACTTAGTTATAAAGGTATCAGGTAATAATTCAAAATCTCTGTACTCGCATATGAAAAATTGAAGTGACGGCTCTAAAATTGCATCATTAATTAATATTCTTAGTACATGTCTTGCTTTACATTATCCATTTTCTGCACTGGAACCAACCATTTTTCGTTGGTTGAGTTTAACTGGCAAATTCCGTTCTTAATCGAGACGGTTGAACCCACAGAAAACGACCTACAAGTTTTTGCTCTGTCCGATGGTTTTTGTCAAAAGGATTGAATCAATATCCTGGACAATAGCCTGTACAGAAAGTGATCGAAAATAATTTCAAAAATATACGTAAAAGCGTTCTCTAGCAAAATAGTTGGTAAAAACGTTGAGCCTTCGACATTCAGTCTACTGTCTTCGACGGATAATAAAATGTGAAAGAATACAAACTGAGAATAAACCGTAAAAATTTGAATATAAGGAGAAATCCACATAGATTAATTTATTCGTAATTGTATAAAAACTTGCAAATATATTGATATAAGAAACCCTACGAGGTCACCCCATTATTTACAGAAAAACTCGATCAAACTCGATGAACTCGATGGTCCGTCGACTTATTCAATTCTCCGCTCAGTAATGATCATATCGATCATCATTGGAAACTGATCGTAACCCTCCACTTAACGTAAGTCCCTTACTTGAATGACGTTTTGTCAATCATAGCGAGATACACGCATAAAAACCAGACACAATTTTCATTCTAGCAGCTTAGCAGGAGGCTCAAATAATTTGCTCTTTTGGCAGTCTTTAACTAGATGAATTCATCGCGAAGTACAATGACAGTGCACTGAACACAGCTCATAAGCCACGCCACCTGCCCCACTGTTTCACTGAGATCAGTATCAGTGGATATCAGCGCTGAACCTTTCGCGAACTGGTTAGGAATCGAATTTCTAGTTTGCTATCTACGGTCAAATTCAGTTTCTTTAGCTAGGTGTGTGAATGGCTGCATATATGTGATCAGAAGTCAATACAATGAAGATTATTAGAAGTAGTTGGCAAAGTTGAAGTTAATATCTTGAGGTTAACAGATCTTTAAAAGCAATGTGGTGGAAAGATTGGTGTTGTCTTGATCACTGTTAGAACATTGTGAACATGAATGTCCAGCTTTTGTCTACTGCTACCCAGGTATTGAGGTAATTCAATGCCGGCAAATTCAGCAAGTTTCCGCCAACTTTCTTTTGTCATGGCTTTCAGTTGAATACCAGAAGTTAACATGATTTGTAGGCCTAACCGAGCATTAGTAATGTCTTGAGCTAGGGATCTGTCGTGTGGCAACCATGACATGTCGACTTTGTACAATTGGCAGAGGTTGATAGTCAGTTTTATTTCATGAGGTAAGCAGTGAAGATTGTAAAAGTCGGCTAGATCTTTCGCACATTCCTTTACCTTGAGCACCGTTTTTTTGGTGTGGCCAGTAGACATGAAGCAAGGCTGTTTGTTCATATACATGTCTATATAGCCTCCTTTCTGATCTCGCACAATCTTAACAGCTTTTCTGAAATCGTCGTCTGCAAGCATGAAATATTCTGCATGAATCGTGTTCGCATGTGCGCCCTCGTAACAATTTCCATATCTGGCGTGAAATATCAACCGACCATTTTTGTCCATTATTCGCACATAAATAACAACCGTTTCAGCAAATTTCTTTTTATCTCCTCGCCTCCCAACGCAGCATTCAGACCTTTGAAGACAAACAAATTCAGCGTGGCGAGTTTCTGTGACATGGTAGAACATCCCACAAAACTGAGCTTTTGTTATTGCTAAAGGATTGAACCCACCAACCTTGTGACTTAAATTATGATCTTGAACTGTACTTACATTGTCACAAACCATACTCTTGTCACATTGTACAAAGGACCAGTCAATAGAGGATGAAACCAGAAAATAACTGATAGGAATCAGCTTATTCCAGTCCATATTGATGAGAACTATGTCCTTTCCACTTGAAACATAGAGCTGGGATAAAGGTCCTGGACCGATGACAATGTTTTGGGGAATTCGTAATGTTCTGAAGGGTTGAGGAACTCTTGAAGCAAATACCTTCTCCATACCGTTTACGTCTTGTATAATGAGGTCGCCGCGATAATCATGGCCAATTACGATCTGATTTAATTGTTTCTCACCTTGCTCCAAATTAAAAATCTTCAACCTATTGTCCCCATTATCTGAAACAACAAGATGGTTATGAGGTGCGAAACACACGTCGTAAGGCCTTATAAGCCCTACTGTCAGTTTTCTTGCCATCCACTGCGAATCACCGCTATCAAGGGTTCCTTTCCCATACAATACAACGCAGTTTTCAAGTCTGTTTAGGACAGCTATGCTTCCGTTTTCAGTCGACATTGCGATTCTGTTGAACTCAAAGTTTTGTAACGCGGTACTTCTTGAAGCCATGGTGGATTCGCTGGCCGTGCTTGAAATTAACCTTGTCTTATTCCTTAGGAAATTAAACTTTTCATATCTGGAAGTCTTTGTTGCAAAAAAAACGCCAAAAGTTCCATCATAATAGAAGTGTTTTAAGAGAATTTTCAGTTGAAAGCATCATATTGTCTGATATCGGAGAGTTTTCGATTTCTAGCGGTTTTTCTCGGAAAACCACGTGACCTTTCCAAGAATCGCCATGTGGCGTGACTGTCATGATTTTGGAATCGAGTCAGCCAGGAGCCGGGTGATGTTGATGTTAAATCCAACTGACAGGACAATACAACGGTATACGTTGACGATTAATAATGTAAGGAAAACGTATCACAAAATTATTTTCGCATTAATGGTTTGCAAAAACATAGACAAGCAAAAAAGACCGACAAAATCCAACCGAGTTTCGGAGTCGTCAAAGTATGGTAAAAAATGTAATTTGTTTACCCTCCAAGGAGCTCGAGAGAACTCATTCAAAGGCGTCCGTGCGTCCTAGATCGAACTGAAATTTTGGTTTTTGACAAGGAGAGGGGAATAGGTACAACAAAGTCAGCCCCCGTACCCCCACTATGGCGTCGAGTCCCGGAAATCGAACCAGAGCCACACGGAAGCAAGTACCCTCACCACTGCGGGATCCCTGCTCCCCAAAAACTGTTGCACAAAAGTCTTTGTGTAATTTTTATTTCCGCACCCTTTATTGTGCTAATTTAGCGCCAGCACTGCTTTAAATGCTTGTGCAATTTACATTTGGCGCATAGTTCGTGACCCCAGCAATGGCAGCACGGACGACTCCGAAATCGTTCGATCGTTTTTGCTTGTCTATGATTTTGAGTATTCATCGTAAAAGTGGATCGCACCGGTGGGTATTTATTACACTTCAATTTGTACATTGTTGTCGTTGTTGTTGTTGTAATAAAAGGACGTGCCCATAGTTTATACATGTATATCATTTATCTTTGAGAAAAACGCACTGGGTTTCGTTACAGAGCTGAGCCAATGAGGACAGCCTCGATTCTAGAGGACTTTGCCTTGCCAACTGACCCGGCGGTCGTACAGATGCTTACTTCGTGGGCCTACGTATATTCAAGTTTAACTGCTCAGCAGTTAGGAATCAACTTTTAAATTTGATTATAATATTGACTTAAAAGATTTCAATGGCAAAACAAAATTGAAAACACTTTAGTTTACAATATTATAACAAAACATGTATAAAAGAGGTAAAAGCTAAAAGTTCGAAAGGTCTATAATATTATATTATAATAAAAGGGATGAAAAAAATAAAAGAGTAATACAGAAACGCTTAAATTTTCTTTTATTCAATGAACCCTAACCTTTACTTTACTTACTCTGTCCCCAAACCTTGAACGAACTCGTTAATATGTTGATCTAACTTTTGTCGCTCGCTGCCATGGTACTCGGGCAATTTAATATCAGCGTAACTTGCTAGTCTTCCCCAGCTTTCCTCGGACATAGACCTCAGCACAATGCCGGCGGAAATCATCCTTCTCATACCCTGCTTAGCGTTCTGGATGTCTTTGCCAAGAGATGAGGACGATGACACACCATGCATGTCGACTTTGTATAACTGACAGAGATTTATGATGAAAGTAATGCCATGAGCTGAGCAGTAGAAGTTATAGAAATTAACAAGATCCTGTGCACATTCTTTTCTCTTGATTCTTGCTGATGACTTGCCATGATGCCTAGTTGATCTATAACAAGGCTGTTTGCTCATGAATAAGTTAATGTTTCCATCCTTCTGATCACAGAGGCGCCTAACAGCTTGCCTGAACTCTTCATCCATCAGCATAAAGTATTCAGCGTGAATTGTGTTTCTTCTCTTACTTTCTGAGCAATTTCCATACCTGGCGTGAAAAATCAACCGATCATTTCTGTCAGTCAAACGAACGTAGACTACAACTGTTGCAGCATAGTCGGATTTTGGGCTCAAAAACATCGCCATTTTTCCAACGCGACAACTTTTCCTGTGAAGACATTTGTAATTGATTTTATCTTGTTTTCGTTGAGTGACATGGTAGAACATAGCGCAAAACTGAGCTTTAGTGACTGCCAGAGGGTTTTGCCCTCCAACTTTGTGGTTATCTGCATGATCGTGCACAATACTCGCCTTGGCACACCGTTGTTTCGCCTCCAACTGTACGGAAGACCAATCTCTTGGCGAACAGAGTTCTTGGTAATCGAGCAACTCAACTGTACACCAATCTATGGTGAGCACAAAAATGTTGCATTCGAAAACAATAAACAGCTGCGATGAAGGACTTGGTCCAACTATTACATTGAAGGGCGTCAGAGTTTCAAGTGGACAGGGAGGTGATGATGACTTGTTTTTCGTTTCAATTATAACTTTTCCTCCATGTTGATGACAAACTATTCCACCTACAATCTGTGGCTCTCCCTCCAAGCTGTAAACCTTTATGCTTTTGTCACCACTATCTGTTATAACGAGATGATTGTTGGGAGCGAAACAAACGCTGTACGGTGTGACAAGATTTTGCGTTATCGTTTGGCTTACAGGCCTTGCATCACCACCATCGGCACCGCCGTACAGGTCCACCCGACCTTCATTGCTCTTGACGACTGCTACTCTCCCGTGCTCACAGATCGCCAGTGCAACTCTACCCATGCATTTTTCACTCATATTTTGTTACTGTTTCTTGTGCTGGCATCGCTCAGTACATCTGAGCTAAAATTCGCGATATTGCTTTCCAGTGAAGGTCTGAGTGAAGGTAAAGCAAAGGCTTCCGCGAAAGAACCATTTTGATTTCGTTTCTCGGAAAAGCGGATGTGTCCGAGAAAGCTGCTGCCGGTGACGTAATTTGTTAAAAATAGTTCAGGTGCGATGACGCTTTGTTGTTCCCCAGTCCTTGTCGACGTACTCTTTGTTTAACATTTAATGTAAAGAAAACAGCACTTGAAACAGTTCTAATACGTCCACAAGCGTTGTATTTAGTTTAAATCTGTGCGTTTTTTGTTCCTTTTTGAACAAGATCACCGTATTATTGCATTCCTTCCAGTTTAAAATCTCGTATTCAGACCTCAGCTGCGGCGAAAAAAAAAAGAGAGTCCAGGCCGGTTGTAATCCGTCAGACGCATCAACCCACCTCTTTTGCCCTTATAAGGGGGTTTGTGTCGGAAATAAAATTGATTGATACCTAAACGTAAGAAAGAATTGCAAAAAATCTGTTATGAGAAGACAGAAAGAATCGAGCTGTACCCTAAAAATAACCTCCAGCTATTACGGTACGAATAAAGACGATTTTATGTACCTTTTTTTTTATTAGCACGTTGAGGCTGAGATTAACCCAAATTTTAAGAACATAACCAGCCTGACAGTCAGTTAACAACGCCTTTATTTTGCTCATCAGTATGTTTTTTTAATGAGTAGCTAACACCATATTTACCCAGAGTTGGTCATGTTGGTTGGAACATTTTTTTTTTCCAGCGGAGCTGATGTGGTCGTGTATTTAAAAGTTAGAAAACGCTATTTGAAAATAAATAAAAACTTAAACAAAAAAATTTTAAAAACAGGTCTACTTAAAAATATATATGTACTATTTCCAGCTATTTCCATGAAATTCTACGTTTAGGCATGTTTTTAAACAAGCTTTTGCTTGCAATTGAACGTGTATGATTTTCGAGAGAATTCCATAGAGATGTGGCTTTGTAACAAGTGGACTTCTGAAATTGGTTTCGGTAACAAAAATGTCATATTTCTTCGAATCATATTTCGTCTTGATATTGGAAAGTATTTGGGGAGCCTCAATATAGTCATCTGTTTTCTGTAGAATTTTTAAGAGTATTTGTTAAATTTTAGCTTTAAATTGATATTTTCTTAAAGACTTAAGAGATTGAGGGAGTCCGTTCCATATTACAGCTCCAGTTCTCGCAAAAGATCTCTCCATTTTTTCAGTTCGAGATTTGTCAATGTAATAAAATTGGTTTGACGCAGATCTGGTTAAATAGTTGTGAACGTCCGTTGTCAGCCTAAACACGCCTCTTAGATTATTTGGAACGTCTTGATGACAAACATCATGCATCATTAAGGAGAGACGTTCAAAATACAAAAAGGTCAAGGGTAGAGATCTCGTTTGCAGAAAGAAAGGAATGGCATGGTCTGTAGGTTTGGCAAGAAACATCCAGCGAAGTGCTCGTTTCTGAAGAACCAATTATAATATAATTGAAACAGGGGTGAGTTGCTGTTTGACTCTAGCGCCCAGTGCCTGCCGAGGAATTTAACAGTTGCAATGTAACGTTTTCGTCGGTCTCGGATAAACGGCAGGAGCATCAAACGAGCCATTTTTTCAAAATACATCAAAATATATCATGGCCATAAAATAAACTAAAAAAATTTGCCTTTTTGGAGCAATTTAAACGTGACTTTAAAGTGGCTTGCTTAAACATCACTAGTCTTCCGAGACATATATTGGTGAGCTTCGCATCATTTTGTAAAGTAAATGCCTCAATGAAACTCGATTGTATGAAATTATTGCCAATAATGAGGTCAGTATTGACGTAAAGATATCGTCCGCCCCGACCGACCGCTAAACGACAGAAATGGAGGTTGGGTTTGCTTTTATATTCGTCCTAATGTTAACTAAAATGTTCGCAAGGTCCTCGTATTTTATCAACTTAAAAGCCTTTCTATCGAAAATACCAAACCAAGAAGCAAGTCTTTTATTGTTGCTACATGGTACAGACCTCCCAATTCACCTTTTGAATTGTTTTCTCATTTTGAGTCTCTTGTTGGAAAGTTAGATGCTGAAGGGAGAGAGTATAACCTTATGGGCAACCTGTAACTGTAACTGTAACACGCCCCCGTCATCTCTGAATAATGTAAAAACCCAGGCGCTATTAAAAATCACTGATTTGATTTATAATCTAAAACAACTACAAGAGTAACGCCTGTGAGTAGCATTTTAATTGATGTTATTTTTACTAGTCACCCGGACAAAGTATCTTGTTCTGGAGTATCTCATGTCGGAATCAGTGACCATAGTTTGATTTACGTTTTTCGTAAAATTTCGTTACCATCCGCTGTTAAGGGAACTAGTACTGTTTCGTATAGGCAATTTAAAAATTTTGATGGTAATAGGTTTCGTTCGGACATCTTGGCTCAACCGTGGGCTGATCTCATGGGAATAGATAACCTCAATGAAATGTGGTTGAAATGGAAAGCTTTGTTCTTGGAAGTGTGTGATCTGGATGTTCCACTCCGCACTAAACACATTCATGCCTCTAAAAGTCCATGGATTACCCCTCAGCTTAAGAATTTGATGTATCGCACAGTTGTCGGAGATATCGTCTTAAAATTAAGGGTTTACGGACAGGCGATCCAAATTATTGGAGTAATTTTAAGAAGTTGTGCAATGAAGTGAACGATGCAATCAAGAATGTTACAAAGGCTTACTATTATAAAACTTTTGACACCTACAATGGAAATTTGTGCAAGACATGGGAAACTATCAATGAGGTGACACGCCGAAAATCACATGAAGCTGCACTTAATGAGCTCGACCTCAATGGAATGAGAATAACTAATCCGACCGAAATTGGGTTTTAACAAATTTTTCGCAGAAATCGGTCCCGAAGTGTCTAGGGATGTCTATTTATCATTGTTTGTTGAAAGTAATATTTTACCTCTTGATTTTCTCTATTATGAATCACCATCAAACAGGGCATGCGGAACAGTTTTTTAAGTGCGGGAGTTAAAACGCAGAGTTATTCCGTCAGACTTGAATGTTTTCCCGTGAGGTCCACCAGCTTTAGCCGACTGGAAAAGTACTTTTCATCTCTGGAAATGCATTTTACTAAATTCATTATTTTTTCCACAAGAAGTGGGGAGAAGGAGGAGCCCTGACCCAACCAAGTCAGAGAGTCGCGCTAATGTGTTATTTGCATGGCTTGCGCAGTGTTGTTTCGCTGAGAAAACTAAGAAAAATTCGTTAAATGCGATACTAATTGCACCCACTGAAAAATTGTACGTGTAATTAGCCTGTGTCATGATTAAGGGCGCCTCTGGTCTTCTCACTGCATTGTGAAATAAATAACACTCAACTGCCAAAAAATTCCGAAAGCAACATGATTCTGACAAGAGAGCTGCGTTAAGGTGTTAATTGCGTAGAGTTCTCTGGCAAACCAAATATTTTTCAACGTACAGGACGTTGTAAATTTTTCAATACAGTATAAAAGAGGTGATACATACGGCAGAGCCATACGTTCTTGCAGTTTTCGCCACGTACTGTGAAAGCTTATTTTGAAATTTTTGGTGTGGTGTCTCCTTGCTGAACAACAAAGCTCAGACTGAGACTCTGCAGGTTAGTTCTCACTCAGTTACTATTTTAATTTAAGTATGAGTTTGTGTGTCCGAGTTATTGGCTGCAACACCAAATGAACGCTAGTGCTTAAAGTTTTCTTCAGAATTGCAATGGATCATTAACCTTGAATCTCGTTAGCAGACGATTTCGGGCTGTTTCAATTGTTTCGAGATAGATGAACATGACGTGTTCTTCGTACGATTTTGTTTGACCAAAAAGCAACATTTCTTATCAAGACTCGAGTGTACATAAGTGTTTGGTTTATTTCTGTATTATTCACTCGTTTAGCAAAATTAATTTACGCGGCATAGCCTCAAATATTGAATTTAATTTACAGTCTTGATTTATTAGCAGTAGCCAATCTTTCTTCAGTAGACATTTGGTAATGGCATTTGTCAGTGATATAAATTGAGGTATAGGCCGCCTAGATAACTTTGGCACTTCGCTCCAATGTTTCAATACCATTTGTTTTGACTGATAAACACCCAACACTCGCGTAGTCACCATCAGCAATCAGTATTGAGGCCCGTTTCAAACGTCGCATTTCACATGTGCCGAATTTATTAAATTCCTATTTTTGTCGACTAAAACTAGGAGTAATCATAGATTAAAGGGTACTTTAGATATGAGAAATGAGTTGTTTGTGGTGTAAAAGTGAAAGGTTTTAAAATAGTTTATTTACTACGTAGGAAACTCTAATGAACGTGTTATATTTGGGATGTGTCTGTAAATGTCGGACTTTTCATAGCTCAATGTCAGCATTAAAATGCGTGAAGGGTTCCGGTTGGTACTGGTGATAAATGTTAGTTAAACATCCAGTAATGAAAAAAAATAAACTCTGTGATTTCAAGATTGTTGCTATGGGTATTTACCAATATTTGAAGGAAAACGAAAAGTGTTGTACTATAGGTTCGGTGCTGCCGCAGTAACAAGTGATTTTGAGTATTATGATTTAGCCCATTGATTTCAAACCGGCCGCGGGCTGCGCAGGAAACACGTTACCCCTTACCTCCCCTACTAAGTGTTTTTTAATCTTCTAACACAGTCAGACATTTTTTGTGAAATAAACCAATCAGAATCTGTCTTCTGCGCATATTTTTTAGCGTTTAGGGCGTAGGGAAAGTGGCTTTTTAAGCCGGCCGCACGAGATTGTGGAAAAGAAGAAAATGTCGTCACATGCGCATCGATCCTAAATTTCCAAGACTTGCTTTTCCTCTCTTAGATTTGAGATGAAGCTCTGTGGAGCTCAGAATGGAAAGATAATTCTAAACATAAATCGGTGGTGAAAAAATTAGGACATGGAGATCGTAAACCGACGAAAGGAGGTTTTCCCTTGAACTGCTTTGATTTCCAAAACGCAACCTGAAGTCGGCTCAAAGATTGAAGCCGAATCGCGGACTTTACGAGACTAGGAAGTAGCAGAAGTAGCAGCATTCGACACGATTAAAAGTTCAGCAAAGCTGATGTGGTCGTGTACAATCAATAAAATTAAACTTCCTAATTAATCACAAAACTAATATAAGAATTCCACGTATTTACAATATATGGGGCTTAAAAGTACACTTGAGGAAAGAGTAGTGTTTATGAATTTCGAGTTTCTTTTTGATACTTGTTTTACTGACCATTAGATATAAAATAAAGAGTGACGTTTGTTTTTGGCTTGGAAAGTCGCGCTATTAATTTGCGATGGAGTGATCCCTTTCAACAGCAGCGCGAAGTGTGTGTGAAGACAGCGTGTTTTGTGTCCACGCTTGCAAGGAAATCGAAAGTGTTTCGCCTCTAACAACAAAATTTGTGATTATTCGCTGGAAAAACTGATTGTTTTGTCTTCGTTAATTCATAGTTGTCTTTAAAAAGTGACGTTTTGTTGACATCGACTAATTTGCATATGATGATGACCGAACGGTTTCGGTAAACGTGCGTAAAACTCAAACACACGTCCATCCGATCGTTCTGACTTTAAGTTCCGACATCCTGCGATAAATTATTGACCCCACCAACACGAAGGAGCGAACGTGAGTCTTCGCACGATTTAAAAACAACGTCAGCGGTAAACACGCCTATCCGATCGTTCCGACTTTAACTTCTTTTTTTTTTTTCAATGAGAAATTACCGTATGACTATTGAAACAATGGTATTGGAATTTTGCTTGATTTTGGCCATTGACCAATTTCTATTGTTTCAATAATCATTACTTACATTATTTTCAACCGGAACTTACATTGATTGATTGATTGGTTAATTGATTTTTATTGAAATTTTGAACACGTTACAGATTACCAGACCCGCAGGTAGCGTAGCTAATCTAGGTGGGCCCGGAAATAAGGAAAAATCAAAGACTGCTTAAAAAGAAAATTATATTGGTTGGAATATAAAGTTGAGATAAAAAAGAATGTTAAAAAAAAGAGAGAGAAGAAAAGTTGAACAAGGAGCTGATTTAAGTACCAAATGAAAGCAAAGGAATGCGCTGCCATCTTCGGCACTATTGCTTTTTCATCTACAAGCGTTACGATACGGCGTAAGGTTATGAAGTACGTTATGAAGTACTTCCGACTTCCCCCGATAAATTCTCGACCCCTTCCGACTGTTCGCCCCTTAAATATCGAAGCGGGGGGGGGTGCTATTTTGGTGTCCTTGAGGAATGTTGTAATTTTCGGGTATTGTCGTGCACAGGGACATAAAGAGTAGTGTGCGTTCTCCTTCGTCGGATGCAATATTTCTTTATTTCTCTCACGTGACGAGGCCGCCATGCTGGTAGTCAAAACAATACAATTTTGTTTTGCAGAATTTGCATACAAATAAAGTTTTAATTCCTACCGCAGAGACAGACTATTGTTCTTAGCCACCAACATGGCCGCCAGGACGTCACATGCAATGAATTTAACTCCGTCCACCGCCAATGTTCCCAGTCTCCTCTCGGACAGCTTGTTATCCAATATGGCAGACAACAGTCGATGAAAACTCAGTTCGTTTTATTCAACATATGACTCGTAACATCACAACACGCAGGTTCATGATGCAATCAACCGTCAAACTTCATCGCTAGACGAAGACTTCCACTGAGCATTTGTTTAATCTCTTTGTTGTTGCTTGTGTCACAATTCCTACAGATTCTCTTTTTCTTCCCAGGAGTGTCCTCTTCGTTTTCGAAAAAAAAAAAACTACGCAAAAAATTTCACGATATCGAGATGAACCCATAGAAAGCACTTGGGGTTACTTTTTGTCATTTTTGACAGCAGTATGATCTTGCATTGTTTCCAATTCGCTATTGCTTTTTGTACAACCCGATTTCCTAAAAAATAGCACAGAGAACCTTAAGGCAAAAGACAAACGTCAACCACTCGTGCCTCATCCTCTGCAGTTCAAAAAAAAAATAAAATGGAATTTTTGGTTCACGTTAGGATTATAGGTTTACACTTGACGTCATAAAAAACTAATTCAAAAGTGAAGAGACTTTTCCATTGTTGTTTTCATCACGTAAAATAAATTTTAGAAATGTATCTGGTTGCATGATGTTTTAAGTTCGGTAATGTTTTGAAAATAGAGCAGTTTGAATTTCAGATTTTTTTCACACTGCGTGACATAACGTTTCTCTCAAGCATGTCACGTACATGAAAACATCGATATAGGTCTGAAAAGCCAACATCGCAAGGGAGGTGTCTATGTAAATTTTTCCAAACTCAAAAGAGAGAGGAAAGCCTTTTAGATAGCCAAAGTAAATTCCAGATGTTTTCACTCGTTTGCGGCTGCTATATTGGAGCCCCTCTGAGGGACACCACCGCCTTGGATAACTCTGTATGGTGCATTTTGCCGAATAACTCGAGTACGGAATATCGCACCACCCTGAGACTTAAGATTTTGTTTAGTAATCTTCTTCCATATCTCAATTTCTTGACTTAATCTATTGAATAATTGATGATTTTATTTTTTAACTTGCGTGACTTGCACATGACTGACTGAAAACCAATAATTATCTCTTTAGCTCTGCAAACATCGATTAAAAAGTCGGATGCGTATCCTCCTTTTATTAAACATAGGCACGCAATGCGTGCTTGAACTATTTTGTCAAGAGTGGTAAAATGTTGATAAGACAAGGAGAAGTGAGAAAATGATTGAATGGTGAGTCATCTGTGGTGCTTTTGGTTTTTGTTATGGTGTTGTGGAGGGATGAGCAAAACGTTATATTTACTTCGAAGACTGATTTTGAGTTTAATTTCCACCAAACAGTCTTTCACCCCGTATTTTATGAATGAACCTTTTATTCATTCATCTTACGTCCATGCATGAAAAACGCGTTTCTCTTCCGCAGAGAATTTTTATGTGTTGCTTCTGATTGGTATTTTTAATTAGGTATTTTAATTATGCAATGCAACGTGTTTACCAGATAGAGCCTAATAATATAATAAAGGAACATAATAATAAATAAATCGAAATTAAGTAGTCAGATACAAACAGATACAAAAGGTACAGTCCGTCTCCGCCCACAAATAGCAAAGGCTAATCGCGGTGGGCGGAGCTACACGCAGTCTGTGGTTAGGCGATCAGCTAATCACATTAACAAATAAATTACAAAGGAAGTACAACAGCTTAAAACCATTAAGAATTACGAATAATTATCGGTACAGTTACAATACAAGCTATAACAGTATTAGATTAAAGGAATGAAAGTCTAACA